>PYXC01001853.1:37500-67500 GCA_015244755.2 Tenualosa ilisha | reverse complement strand
ACACACACACACACTTGGCCTGAGAGCTAGTTTGGGCAGACACATTGAGGGAAATCTCCCGCCTCTCCCTGGCATATTAAGCCTCTCTTTCTGATACAGTTTGACCAAACTCACACACGCTCTTTCTCTCCCAACCTTACACACACACACTCTCTCCCCTAGACTCACACTCCTTTTCAACAGGTCAGAGCTACATATAAACAAATAGAGAGCATCAAGAAACATTTACAAGCCATTTACAATCCAGCTTCAAACTACAAACCACTTCTCTTGTGTCCGAGGGATCCAGAAGACCTAGATGCCATTAGAGCAGAAGGTACCAACAGTAGAAACAAAAGCCCATCCCATAATAGTCATTCCTGAGCACTGAGTGTCCCTGGGTACAGTGCTACCACAGGGGCAGGTCTCTCATATGGCAGTATGACAAAGGATGACCAACAGTAAAACGAGACATCTTTAGACTCGGACCATCTCAGACTCAAAGCAGCTGCACTGTGTCTAGGCCATGAGTGGACCAAGTCCGGGCCAGACTTAGAGATTAGACACTCAGAGCTGGAGTGAGTCTGAGTGTAACTGTAGGAGGTACTCAGGGCCAGTGTTGAAGTGAGTCAGAGTGTAACTCTAGGAGATACTCAGTGTTGAAGTGAGTCAGAGTGTAACTCTAGGAGGTACTCAGTGTTGAAGTGAGTCAGAGTGTAACTCTAGGAGGTGCTCAGTGTTGAAGTGAGTCAGAGTGTAACTCTAGGAGGTACTCAGTGTTGAAGTGAGTCAGAGTGTAACTCTAGGAGATACTCAGTGTTGAAGTGAGTCTGAGTGTAACTCTAGGAGGTGCTCTGGACTAGTGCTGCATCTGGGTCTGACCGGAGGAGAGTTCAGTGCAAAGACTAATGACCGGGAACATCCCCACATCACAGTGCTGTTTTATTCCAATGGTGCACACAAACATCTCTTTCTGTGTGTGTGTATGTGTGTGTGTGAGTGTGTGTGTTTGTGTGTGTGTGAGTGTGTGTGTTTGTGTGTGTGTATGTGTGTGTGTGAGTGTGTGTGTTTGTGTGTCAGTGTGTGTGTTTGTGTGTGTGTGTTAGTGTGTGTGTTTGTGTGTGTGTGTAAGTGTGTGTTAGTGTGTGTGTTTGTGTGTGTGTGTAAGTGTGTGTTAGTGTGTGTGTGTGTGTGTGTGTGTAAGTGTGTGTTAGTGTGTGTGTTTGTGTGTGTGTGTAAGTGTGTGTTAGTGTGTGTGTTTGTGTGTGTGTGTAAGTGTGTGTTAGTGTGTGTGTTTGTGTGTGTGTGTAAGTGTGTGTTAGTGTGTGTGTTTGTGTGTGTGTGTAGTGTGTGTTAGTGTGTGTTGTGTGTGTGTGTTGTGTGTGTGTGTAAGTGTGTGTTAGTGTGTGTGTGTGTGTGTGTGTAAGTGTGTGTGTGTAAGTGTGTGTTGTGTGTGTGTTTGTGTGTGTGTGTTAGTGTGTGTGTTTGTGTGTGTGTGTATGTGTGTGTGTGTAAGTGTGTGTTAGTGTGTGTGTGTAAGTGTGTGTAAGTGTGTGTTAGTGTGTGTGTGTAAGTGTGTGTAAGTGTGTGTTTGTGTGTGTGTGTTAGTGTGTGTTAGTGTGTGTGTGTGTGTAAGTGTGTGTTAGTGTGTGTGTTTGTGTGTGTGTGTTAGTGTGTGTGTTTGTGTGTGTGTGTTAGTGTGTGTTAGTGTGTGTGTGTGTGTGTGTGTGTGTGTAAGTGTGTGTTAGTGTGTGTGTGTGTAAGTGTGTGTTAGTGTGTGTGTGTGTGTGTGTGTTGTAATGGTGCTAATCTAAATCTGCATGTGTTTTCTATTACAGTAAAAAGCTGCTGTATTACAAATGCAGTAAAGTCCTTATTAAGTGTTATTCCTGTCAGTCTGTCTCTCTCTCACACACACACACACACACACACACACACACACACGCGCACACACACACACGCACACACACTAGTTTAAGGCTGCCTGGCTAAAAGCAGACTCAGTATAAAGGGAGGCCACACCTTGGCGTTCAATTTAAAGAATGTTTCTGTACATGCACAAGTAGACAAGGTCAGTATTGTGTATAAGATCCTAGAGCCATGGAGAAATGCCTCTTTAACAGGGGGAGAGAAGAGGAGGAGGAGGAGGAGGTGAGTGAAGGAGTAGAGAGAAGAGTTGAGAGACAGGAGGAAGAGTAGTAGTGAGAAGGAAAGAGAGAAATAGAGAAGAGGAAGAGATAGAGAAGTGGAGAGAAGGGGTGGAGGGGAGGAGTGTGTTTCAGTGGTGAGTCTCTGCATCTTTGATCAGATCATCAGTAAACTACAAACCACAATAACTTGAAATCCTGTCTGGGGCTGATCAGCACACATCATTACACCCCCCCCACCACACACACACATAAAGACACACACACACACACACACACACACACACACACACACACACACACACACACACCATTATGTCGGTCACATCCATAGAATCAGCAAAGATTTCCCTTTTAAGATCACAAGCACAAAATCAGATATTAGTATCATAAGAACTCTTGTGGAGAACTCTCTCTCTCTCTCTCTTTCTCTCTCTCTCTCTCTCTGTGTGTGTGTGTGTGTGTGTGTGTGTGTGTGTGTGTGAAGGGTGTGTCTTTATTTCGTCTGGCTATGTGAGGGCCTAACACACTGATCCTTACTGGGTGACACATTGGAATGTTCTGAAAAAACATCTCCAGGGCTTAGGCAAAGCCCAACCCAAACACATACACACACACACACACACACACACACACACACACACACAAATGTACACACTTTAAAGGAGCTTCTCTAGAAGAGCTCTCTGAAAGAGCTTGCCTAGATGTCATTAAAGATTTGTGTCAGAGCCAGTATTGTCACAGCAAGAACTTTACCATTGTGTGGCAGTAATATGGGGATCTATACAGCACACCAGAGGATATAGAAGAGAATATACATATATATATACATATACATATATATACATACACATTCTGCCAATACTCACAGAGTCTTTCATCTTGGGAGAGAAGATGATAGTTGATGATGATAATAACTGTAAGCTGTAACACCTGCAGACTATAACTTCATGTCGAGCTCAAATAATAACTGTAAGCTGTAACACCTGCAGACTATAACTTCATGTCGAGCTCAAATAATAACTGTAAGCTGTAACACCTGCAGACTATAACTTCATGTCGAGCTCAAATAATAACTGTAAGCTGTAACACCTGCAGACTATAACTTCATGTCGAGCTCAAATGAAACAGTAAGTTGGCAACCCCGTCTGGAATTTGAATTGCTTCAGTGACCCCATATTGGGGCGGAGGTCTGTGCTTTTCGAGTGCTTTTCTAGTTAAGAATGCCACCCGTTCCATGACACTCCTAAAAAACATAGCTGACTGTGCTAAAGTGCAAGATCCCTCAGCCAAGAATGAACCAGCCAAGAATGAAGCCAGCCATGCCAATTAACTCTTTGGTTCAGAATTTGGGTCTGGAATGGGGTATTGGGATTCAACTCTTTAATTAATAAAAAACAACCTCAGCTATCTAACAACCTGTTCAAATGCAGAATTTTTGCAGGTACTGTGACACATTTCTTACAACTGTTTCCAGTACCTTTCATTGATTAACGACTCCAACCTATACTCTGTCTGAGACATTAGCAATGTGTTGTCCACACAACGCCCACCTCCTCATCCCCCAGTGGTATGACCAACATCTCTAGTAGGCCCATGGCTAACACACTGTAGGCTAATTACTGAAAGAGTTTGTCAATGCTACTCTGAAACATGATGGGCCCTGGTTAGTGTTTAGCTATAATAAGGATGACTCTGATAGGATATGGTTTCATATAGACAGAATGCAGAGATGTGTCTTTAGGTTGTTAAATATGTGTGTAAAATGTTTTGCTTGTGACCATGTGCTTAAAAGACAAACATTCAGATATGGCTCCAAGTGTGAGCCTGTGTGTGAGAGAGAGTTTTGTGTCGCGCTCAGCCCTACAAAAGGGCGCCATCCACTGGTCAAAATTATATTTCCAACTGAGGCCTTCAGTTGTTTTGTATTAGCTGCAGAAAGTTCCGGATGGGGGCTGGCACAGCCACACGTCTCCTTCAGCCCCTTTGCACTGAGAGCACCACCACCTCTACACACCTCATCCGTCTGGAGGAGATTGGAGCCATTTATGATTATCAATTCAATACTTTAGCTGTTTCAAAAAACAGTCATAGCCTGCGCCAACAATCTGGTATATGATACTGATATATGGAATACTGGTATATGATACTGATATATGGAATACTGGTATATGATATTGATATATGGAATACTGGTATATGATATGGATATATGGAATACTGGTATATGATACTGATATATGGAATACTGGTATATGATATTGATATATGGAATACTGGTATATGGTGACAACCAGATCACCTGCTTTGTTATCACAAGGTTGCCGTTACAGGAAGCCTGTTGTATTTGCCAAAGTTGACAAGTCATTCTTTTCAAAATGTGCTGGGTCTTCGCAAAAAAATGACTGCAGCCATTGTCCCTAACCTCCTGATATTCAGCATTTTAGAAACAAAATGCTTCATTTCACGGATATTCAGTGATCTGGCACAGTTAGGATTTTATGGGGTGGCACTAATGAAATACAGGAGTGTGTGGACTGGGTGATAATGCAGTGCCATTCACCAATGGCTCAAGCTTGGTCAATGTTATGGAAACTTGATCAACTTTTCAAATTGGCCTGATTTCTCCATTTATTTTTTCCTATTGGCTGTTGCAGACAGTGAGGGTAGTGTTCCATTTTCACATGCATCACACAACACTGACTCATACAGACCATCATATTTCAAAAACAAATTTTATGTGGCAGGGCACCTTTAACACATACACACATGCACGCTCACACACATACTCGTGCATGTGTGCACGCACACACACACACACACACACACACACACTCTCACAGTAAAGAAGGGTGTCGCTTTCATGGATGAAGAAATTGAGTCAGTTTTCTCCTGACCCTCTTCCCTTGTGCTCTCAGGTCTCCCAGTTTGGTATCGGCTGATTGTCCCTCATACTGCATTGCCTCCGTGAAGCTGTTGTCCACTCTGTCGTTCAAAGCCTCACAGCAATTGTGCAGCAGGAAGTGTGTGAAAGTGACAGAGGGATTGATGTCTGTCACCATTCTCAGGGCTGTCAGCTCACCAAATGCGTATTCTATGAGCGTCATGCATGGCGGACAGCTGGAAGCACAGCTCTTGGCAGGGCCCTGATAGGGCTGGGACTCTTGGCAGGGCCCTGATAGGGCTGGGACTTGGCCCTGATAGGCTGGACTCTTGGCAGGGCCCTGATAGGGCTGGGACTCTTGGCAGGGCCTGATAGGGCTGGGACTCTTGGCAGGGCCCTGATAGGGCTGGGACTCTTGGCAGGGCCCTGATAGGGCTGGGACTCACTCACACCTCCAGCACACGTGCTCAAATCATTGCAATTAAGGGTGAAGCCCCACCCCCTTGAGGGACCATCAGCCACAGATTGTCTGTGCAGCAGGTGCCATTAATATAAACAAACCAATGTCATGTCAGTGGCAGTATGTACCTGGGTGTGTGCTTTTTCATAAATAGTATATTTGTAGTCACAGGTAGCTTGAGTATTTAGAGTAAACCTCCCCTTTCTGTTAATGTGCTTGTTTAATCTCTGTGCACAGGTCAGCCATATATGTTTAGGACAGGTGCACAGTGATCGCTTGACACACCTGTCAGATTAATTCAGAAACGACCGACCTAGAGAGCCCGAATGCCTTTGCTGTTTTTTCCGTATTCCGCCCTCATAGTAAATAGTAGGAAATAGCTTTGGGGAGATGCTACTTTTGACAAGAGAGTTTAGCTCCTCTAGGTCCGCTCACAGCTATTGACTCAACAGTCTATTATATACTAGGAAATGATGCACCTTATAGGGATATTTAGACTGCCACAGTAAAGACCCATTACATACATGACCCATTACACACACACTGTTTTACACACACACACAATTTGAGAACACAGACTTCCTGTCCTTCTCATAACAACAGTTTTCTAACTCCATCTCTAACAGCATGTGTGACACACGTTTCTAATGACACATAATGAAACCTTGTATATTGGCCTTAGAGAAGCATATATACACCAAACAGTACGGCTTTGCCATTGTCGTACAGTAAGGCATGATATATCATTATATATGATAAGGCATGATATATCATTCATAGCAAAAGCATATAGTAATGCATTCTGGGATTAGCCTGACAAGCCAGACTTAACATCAAAATGTATAGTCTGGCCATGATCGATAGGCCGAGATCAATCCTAGGGGCGGAATTTCAAACTGCCTCTGCACGCAATAGGATAGCGCTACGACCACTTAGACCAACCCCCAGCAAAACAGCAAATACGTTCTTCTTTGAAACAAATGACTTGAGTGCCTTTTTCTGCTCAGCCTTCAAAGAAAAGCCCAAATCTGACTCTTCCAAAGTCGATGCCTAAACGAACAACCACTGTCCCTTGGCTACAGCCGTAGTTGTTTTGCACTGTCGCAGCCCTGTCGTCATCATGCTAAGCCCTTTCAATGGCTCACTACAAAAACAGTGTTGTGATTGGTCCTACCAAGCCTTGGTAGAAGACCTACTGAGGCCCTATGGTGTGTGGCTAGACATACTGACTAAGCAAAACTATTTGCTACCACTAGGGTACATCTAGATTTATAGGCTATAAAGGGATATAAACAATGTATAAAAAATGATAAAATAATGCATAATTATAACAAAATATGGGAAGGCATATATATATATCACAATGGTATGGTTATGGCAGAGCGATGCAATAATGTTAATTACATGTTCAAAGCTTTTTCTAGTTTTATGATTGCAGAAGTGTGCTACAACCCCTTTACATATGGAAACATAATTGCAGCTCATTAAATGTATTCAACAGCATGGATGCCCTTTCTGCACCTGCTGACTGGCCACGCCCACATCACTGATCACCTGCAGAGACAGAGAGCAGAAGCAAGGGACAAGTGCCTGCAGCCGTTACAGTGGCCCCATACAGCATACAGTGGTGGTACAATTACCTGCCCATTTCAACCCAATGTTAACATTCTTATCACTATAACTATGCTCTGATACATGTACACATTTTTTTTTTTTTCGTGCAAAATCTAAGCCAGTGAGCCATGCAGTTTGGGCTTCTTAAAAAGTCACCACCTACACTCTTCATATGAAACATAAGCCGCACATATGAAACTGCAAACTGCACAAATCATTGGTTTATTCTACACTTCTGTGCAAAACCTGGATTTCGATACTGATGCCTAGACTGACTGTTGCTCCAGATTTGATCAAATTAAACATTCTGTTCAAATATTGCCCTGCTTTTCCTAACATTGTATGTACTAATAATGGGATTCCTATTGCAATCCTAATACAGTTTTGTGCATTTATAACTCATCACAAAGCTTAATCAAACCTTATTTTGTAACATCAGTAAAGCATAAACATTCTATATTTGTATTGTGTCTTGTAGCTCAACGTTCACTTCTGTTGTCACTTGAGCAGCATGCAGATAGAAGCCTGGGATATGTGTAATCTGCCTCATTCTGCATGGTCCAGCCTTGCATATGCTTGGGCTCGAAACGGCAGTGCTAGCGAGTGAGCTAACACCCTAAGGTGCTCATTTCAGTCACTATCACATCTCTTAAAGCGTTAGGAAGCGACAAGGTTTACTAATATACTTACTGTACAGCTGGTTAACGTTACATATGCAGGAAGGGTCTCTGGTGGATGTGCAGGATCCAAAAGTAGTCCAAGTGTTCAGTCTAGAGAGAACACCACTGCTGATGATGCACAAGTAAATACTTTTTATTCATGGAAAATAACCAAATGTTTTCAGTCCCAGTCAGACCATCATGATTATTTCTGTGGCTGTGTGGGTTATCTCAGTTTGTTTGTTGTGGTTTTTGACAGTGAGTAAACACAAACAACAAGAGGAGCAGAGCAGTTGAATGGCATAAAATGACAGGTGGCTGATATTAACTAACACTCTAACTGTAACTATACTTGAAACAGAGGAGCATAGAAGATGCATTTGTGTCCTGCGAGTTGCACCTGTCAATATAGAGCTATGGACAACTTCATGCAAATAACCTGCAACTCTTAGTGTACAAAAATCAAAATATTGCTGTCAAAAGACAAAACAACTGGCTAAATCACAATTCAGTCTAAGTAAGTAAGATATGAATAAGTGATTAATATGTAATGACTAACCAATGGTAATAGGCTGCTGATTAATAAGTGATTAATATGTAATGACTAACCAATGGTAATAGGCTGCTGATTAATAAGTGATTAATATGTAATGACTAACCAATGGTAATAGGCTGCTGATTAATAAGTGATTAATATGTAATGACTAACCAATGGTAATAGGCTGCTGATTAAAGGTAATTATGTGTACCCTAATCTAAAATGTTCCCGAAAAGTATTTTTCTGTGTCTACCCTCTTATGATTCTTCTGTTGCTCCTTTAGAAGTAGTGATCCAAACTGTCTATAGCATCGTCTTTTGTGTAGTTTCTCCATTCCTCTGGAATCTCACCGCGCCCTTCAAATGTATTCTCATAATATCTTTCCAAATTTTCCTGAAAATGGCACACAAACCACTTCCAGTATTGCAGCTCAGAGAGGTCGGGGGTGATGCTCCAGTGCTCATATAACTCTCCTGCTGTTCTGTAGTTTTTCCAAGGTATACTCTCATCTGGGCAATCCGATGTGTAGAAGTGACGATCACTCGCCACAGCAGATGTGCAGAAAGAAATGCTCAGGTTGGTTGTATTCCTGTAAGACATTCCTGACATTCCACAATTGCGATGAATGGGAACCATGTGATCCTCATCATGGCCACCCACAGTGTTGGTGCACGTGGCACCACAGAAGGGACACTGTTCCCAGCAGTACTGCTCAAAGTGTTTCATCAGAATCTCATCCGGCCGGTCACTGTCGTCCAGCATCACAGGAAAAGTGTGTGTGCTGAAGGTTCTCTTCACATCTGATGTGATTTTTGGAATTTCGTTAGTCACTACTTCTTCCAGAAGGTCAAAGTTGTCAATGTCATCCAGACTCACTCCTCTGACGTCCTGCTCAGTGAAGACCAACTGCCCTGATAGGGAGTGTTTAAAGTACAGCAGCCACCCATGTATACCTCCAGTGATCTCCTTTATCTTATGGGTTGCATTCTTTGCTGCCTTTGTGATGCTCTGCAGCTTGAGATCGATCTGCTCATTCATCAAGCGCAGGATCACATCCTCAAATCTTTCAGTGATGTACCGACTGACCTCATCCTTTACATAAACTTTAACATATTTCTTGTACAAATGGATGTACATGAGGTATGCCCCGAAATCTGCTTTATTTGCCAGTGACTTCAGAATATGTTTTTCTTGGTTAGCTCTGTTTCCACTGAGTGAGTTATGGCTGTTCCTCAGTTCATCTGCCACTTTGATGGCCGTCTCTTTATATACACTCTGCCGAATGGGTTCTTTCAGTTTCTGACAGATGATCTCACCAAGAATCTTAGCTGATGCTGCATCTTGGCAATATTTCTGGAAAATGCGATAGAACTCTCCCTGCTTTGACTGAACATAGAAAACAGGATCGTTAACTTCAATGAATCTCTGATGGAGTTGTGTGAATATTTCCTTTGCTGTCTCACACACACAAATGGACAAGTCAAGGGTGAACTCCTTCTTGAACAGGAACCTCACTTGCTTGCCTTCATATTCCTTCACCCTTGAATTTATGTGATCTGTAAGTTCTTGGATGTAGCTGATGTTGTATCCCATCTTTGCAATCGGTTTTGACTTGATCATGTTGTCCGTTTGTATTGCAATGTCATTGACCAGTTGTTTTATTTGATGCTCTTCCTCTGGAGTCAGTCTTTTTTCATACCCAACTGCGTGTTTTACCTTGTCACTGAGGTCTTTTAGAAGCCCCATTATTGGCCCTGATTGTTTGACAGACTTCTTGAAAATGACATAGTTGGTATAATGTGGTAATGTTAAAATATTTTTGTACCCTCTTTGGCCTAAAGGGATGCCATTGTGAACCTCACCAAGAATTCTCATCACATCTTTTGATATGTCAATTTTTTCAACCGAAGGTGTTTTTATTTTGATCTCATAGACCCATCGTCTCCAAACCGAATCAAATTCTTTCTTCAGGGTTTCTTCATCATGTACCCTGGATTTCAGTTCTAAGGCAAGATCTCTGCTCCTCTCAAAGAGTATTTTTTCATGCTGTGTCTTCTGGTCATCAATCATTTTTTGAACTTCTCTCCTCTTCAAAAGCTCCCACAACTTCCTTTTTGTTTCGTTCACCATGCTTTTTTGAAGCTCTTTGATTTTGATTTCAAAAGAGCCTCTCCACTGTATCAAGATGTCCCTATCTTTGTCTCTCTCAAAGAATTCAGCCATTGATTTAGCGACGGCCTTGCTAGTATCTTGAAGTTGTGTTTGTAGATTGCATTCCTCGACTTGATGCAGCTCTCCACTTTCTATCTGGTTGTACAGCCTGTTTCCTATTTCTAACATGGTACTCCTGATTTTCCATGTCCACCTGCCATATTCTGTCTCCAGTTTCCTGTATGTTGAAATCTCCAGAGCATTTTTGAAGCTGAAAACAAAGTTTTCACTGAGCAGAGCTTCCCAAAGGTCTTGGACGCGTGTTTTTAGACCAGACATCATCATGCCATCAGACTTTGAGACATGGAAAAGAATAGTTTCCTTCAGCTCTTGAATGTTCTCGCCATAACGTGGGTTTGGAGGGGCCATAGGTGGGCTGCCCTCCCAAAGCTGGGCAAAGTACTGCACATCTTTCTGAATATCAAAGGCAATGACATCACTGAAGCACTCTGCATCACACACTTCCTCCTCGGCAGCTAACTTTGTCATCTCATCCAGTTTCTCCTGCAGGCGTCTCCTTCCATCCTGGTTTTTCTCTCCAGCTGTGATGTCAGTCACATTCTGATGCACAAACATGCAGCTGGGATTCAGCCTGACCTTCTTCATCCTCAGAAAGGCCTGGACAACTATCTGAAGGATGTCCTGCATCTCACAGGGGTTCTCTCCAAAGATGTTGATCAAGGTCATATTTCCAAGACCAACAACAAATGTTGCAAGCTCATTGTCATGGTGAACTGTTGCCTTCCCAGCCAATTCTAGGGCTCTAAGTCCCTCTGTATCAACAACCAAAATGAAATCACAATTTAGGTCTGCCTTCATCTCCTCTGACACTTTCACCAGCTGCATGAAGGCTCCTCTGGTGCATCTGCCAGCACTGACTGCAAACTGGAGCCCAAACATGGCGTTCAGCATGGTGGATTTACCAGAGCTCTGGATCCCCAAAACTGACAGCACAAAGACTCTACGGTCTCCCAGTAACTTGATGAGTTCATCTAGAACAGCAGTAATCCAGACCAGAGGAACATGAGCAGCATCTCCATCCATCAACTCTATTGGGTGTCCAGAGATCATTAATTCTGCAGCCATTTTAGGAAGGTCAAGTACATTTTTGTCCCTTACTTCAGCTTTGCCCACTACACAATTTGATTCATAAACCTGGCCCATTTCTCTAAAAATATGTTCAAGCCCAAAAGTTGCTCATTAAGTCTAAGTGAAACTTTTTCCAGCTTTTGTTGCTCGATCTCCAGTTGCTCTGATCTATCGTGTGTCTTTTTCAAGGCCAAGATGGTACCCCACTTCGTGTCATACTCCTGGTAAAGGGTGCAGAGCTTCTCTGAAGTAAAGTCATCTAACAGAATACCAACCCACCTGAGGAAATACTGTTTCTCAGTGGCTGATAGTGAGTTGAAATTTTCAACAAATGGCTTCATAAGATGACTCAGACCTTTGGCTCTCTGCATCTGCCTAATGTTCCTCATTCCCTCACGCCTCTGGCTTCCATCCGCCTCTATGTTCTCTCCTCTGAGTCGGTGCAACTCTTTGTTCATCTGGCTCCAGTCATGCCACAGTTTCCCCTGACATGGCAGAAATGTCTCTTTAACTGATGATGGGTCTTGTCCTATTAGCAGCTGCATTATCTGCAAAGCAGCATCGTGTCCTTTTCTGCATTCCTCACTCTCAGTGTCCAATTTGATTCCCTCCCAACTTGACACATTCTCCACACTGAAATAAAGAGATTGACAAGACTGCTTTGACAGATTCAGTCTGATTATGTCGATTAATTCTGCTGAGACATCAGCCTGATTTCTGTTCTTCAGCCCGAGGTAATACCTTCCTTTCCCTATCTCAGTAATGGGATCTTCATCTTCAGTGCGAATGCAGATGAGAGGTGTGGGCAATCGAAAAAGCGCCTCCACTGTGGCCATATTGCGGTCGTTCTCATCGAGGTCAGGTAAAAGAACCACATTTATTGTGGCCATACTGGTCACAATCCTCCTCTGAACACGATTGGCTCCCGCATCACCATGGAGATTACAGAATGCAACACAGTCCTTGAATTTATCATCTCTTCTCCCCGAGGGGCAGTACCAGGCGATCTCCACCACTCCCTCCATCAGTAGTCTGGTTCTGCTGCTTCCTGGGCAGTTCCTGTGGAAGAACGTGTTGTGCTTCTCATTGATCAGGCTGTTCATCAGCTGAGACTTGGATGAAGACACAGAGCCCAACCTGAGGAAAGCCACCATTGGAGTTTCTAATCTGAAGACTGACTGGCTTTTACTTGTGACTTCACCTTGGCTACTTCTCATCTTCCAGCTCTTCTTGATTTGCTGAAATGTCCAGAGAGGGAATTTAACCTCCTTGGTGAAGGGGTTGGGGACAAGCAGAGGCAGGGCATACTGACACTGTGAGAGCTTCGTCACTATGAGCTGCTTCAGGAATTGATCCGCACAGTGGAACACTGCCATCTGGATGTCCATTGGATGGATCTGGGCTGGTTTGCTTGCTCTAGCTGTGTTCTTGTTCTTGAAAATGGCTGCATGGACGTCACTGACATCACTCTTTTCATCTTTCTCCTGGAAGACTATAGAGCTGTCTAACATTGTTTCCTCTCTGAGTGATGTGTATCTGGTACTGTAATTAGTTGTTAACAGCTTTTGCAGAAACAAATTTGCCAATTCTTTCTCTGTACTTGATTCCTGGTGAAGCATTGAGTATGAGGTTATTTTAAGCACATCTGAAGTAGTGAGCCTTTCTCTAAAGTCAAGGTCAAGTCTGATGAAGAGGTTTGTAATGTCTGTTGATGGGACTCCACAGCACACCTCTTCAACCTCTGATCTGATCGGATCTGTTGACAGGTGAGTGCTGATGTTTGCATCACTGTGTTGGTCTGTAACATAAAAAGCAGCAACATGACACTAAGCATTTGCTTGGACTCAATTATAATCCAGGTGTTTACAGGAAGGAAGATTGCAAGAAGTAACTGTTTTACAGACACTTGCCTAAAACAGCAGCACGAATGGGACAGTTATAATTTGGGTACAGTTTTGACTCCCTTGAATTCTCAGGTCATGCTCAACATACTATGATTAAACTCATTGATCTGGGTTTCTTTTGACATTCCAGTGGCACCTCTTGGGCTGAGTCTCATGAGAGATTGAGAGATTCTTACAGGTTGTATAAATTAAATTCATCACTTTCATTCACTCAATAACTAAAGCTAACAGTAGGAGCAAAGAAACTGAAACCATTTCTTTGTCCCCACTGTTTAAGTTTAACTGCTGCTATGTTGGACCAAATGTTCTCATTCTTTTTCCGTCTGACAGCACTCAGTTGAAAATTTAGTTTTCAAGGTTTTCTGTGCTGAATTTTTTTGTGTTGGGTCTGTGTCCACTGTTATAACACTGTTAACTGTATAAACTGGGAATATCATTGGAGAAATTGAGATGAAGTTGCCAATCTTCAATCAAAATGGAAACATCCTTCAGCCTCAATGACAACCCAGCCCACCAGGCTGATTCATAGTACCTGAGGACTTAAAGGGGATCTCCGTCATTTTCAACATACGCCTCTATTGCCCAAGTTCTCTGAGGATTGTCAGTACCGAAGATGCGAGAATTTTTGGTCCAACATAATCAGCAGAATTTTACTTTGTGTATTTAGCATTTTAATATGCTCAGAGTGCCACTCAAAAAGCTGTAGAACATCACCAGGCACCTTACAACACAGCACTGTAGCGTGTATGTCCCCAACTGAATAAAACAGTGGGATTCAGCCTCGCTTCAGCCTGATCTAGAATATGTGATGAAATGCTGCTTTGAAAAGAGAGGTATATTCAGATCGTGGCTTGTGGCTTTGAAAAGTGGTAAATTCAGACTTCTTACTCGTGCCACTGGATGTTGGTGGGTTTGATACCTCATGTCCTCTTCTGCTGGCATCTTCAGATCTGGGAGCTTTGGGGTTGATCTGTCCTGCTAAATCCTCATTCTCCCACACACATTCACACACACAGACACACACACTTCAGTCTTTAGCATAAATCTGTCTGTAGTTATACATTCTTTAGGGTACATTTTTATGTAGTTATTGTCTTTAGGCAAATATACAGTACGTTCTTTATACGTTCTCTGTACGTTAAACTTTACTGTACCTTCTTTCTACACGCTCTGTATATTAAACTACTGTACATTCCTGTGATAAATGTTCAATCTTCTATTCTATTCTATTCTATTCTGTGATAAATGTTCAATCTTCTATTCTATCTTCTTCCTCCTTGGATCTGTCCCACCTCTGTCCTACTCCTTCCTTCATCCTCAGTTCACTCCCTTCATCTTCAGTTCTCTTATCTCCAGTTCTCCTCCCTCTCTCACCCTTAGTTTTCCTCAGTTCTCCTTTGTCACCTTCCATTTACTTCTTCACCAGTTTTTCTCCCTGAGCCTCAGGTCCATTTTGATCCTTAGTTCTCTCTCTCTCTATCGCTCATAGTTGTTCTCCCCCACCCTCAGTCCGTTTGCTCTTTCACCTCATGTTGAGTTCCTCTCCCAGAATCTTCTGTGACCTGTAGGCGTATGACTCCAGAGATGGCTCCAGTGAATTCAGTCACAGGAGTGGATTGCACTTGTGAAGAGTATCTCATCTCTTCATCTTGATCAGCTTGGACATTACTATCCATGTACTCTTTTAGTGTAGCAAAGCCTACACAGAGGTTTAGAAAAGCAAAGACTAAACAGATGTTTACAACATGGTGTAATGCAGCTTTGATTGGGGCCTGAAAATGCTCAGTGGTGATCTAAAGAGTAACAAAACTAACATGCATCCATAGAATCTCTCTGTTAGAATGTGGCCTTCTAAAGGGATATTCTGGCACATTTTAACCCGCATTCCTGTTGTCCAATTCAATTTAATTCAATTCAGTTTTATTTAAACAGCACCTTTTACAATAGTATTGTCTCGTGGCGCTTCACAGAAGGAGCACCCAAGAGCAACAGGGGCAAGGAAAAACTCCCTTATGTTCAGTTAATCTAGGAAGAAACCTTGGGCAGATCCACGACTCAAGGGGCTAACCCAACTGCCAGGGGTCACGCAGGAAAATTACAATCAGTAGTAACCATGACAGACTATAAGTTGCCTATGGCTTTAGCTAAGGTTCATAATAGTTCATAATAGAGTATTATCCCACTTTTACATTACATGGTAGTCAGTCTATAGGTGGTTATCAGATGTCAATGTCCCAGTGTGCTGTCAGTAGGAAGGGTTAGAACAAGAAGACTTTGTACAACAGATAGAAATTGTGAGCTAACTGATAAGGGCAGAAGGAAAATGAAACTGAGCTGTGAATCTGCTCTTCGGTCAAATGAAATGTTGTCAAATTTTTATGTTTTTCTTCCTACCAGCAACGCATCATGTTAAACAACAGGAATGTGTTGGAGTATCACTTTGAGAAGATGAGATACGAGTGTCTATTGCAGAGACCTTCTCTGACTCTTCTTTTAGGCAGGTAATATACTCGTACCAGTATCGCTGAGAGGTAGACTTGGAGGAAGTTCAGGTGCTCGAGTAGTCGCACCAGTATCGCTCAGAAGTAGACTTGGAGGAACTTCATGTGCTCGAGTAGTCGCACCAGTATCGCTCAGAAGTAGACTTGGAGGAACTTCATGTGCTCGAGTAGTCGCACCAGTATCGCTCAGAAGTAGACTTGGAGGAACTTCATGTGCTCGAGTAGTCGTACCAGTATCACTCAGAAGTAGACTTGGAGGAACTTCATGTGCTCGAGTAGTCGCACCAGTATCGCTCAGAAGTAGACTTGGAGGAACTTCATGTGCTCGAGTAGTCGCACCAGTATCGCTCAGAAGTAGACTTGGAGGAACTTCATGTGCTCGAGTAGTCGCACCAGTATCGCTGAGAGGTAGACTTGGAGGAACTTCATGTGCTCGAGTAGTCGCACCAGTATCGCTCAGAAGTAGACTTGGAGGAACTTCATGTGCTCGAGTAGTCGTACCAGTATCGCTCAGAAGTAGACTTGGAGGAACTTCATGTGCTTTCACGCTGGCGTGATCACACTCCAGAGCTTTGGAGCCAGTCTCTCCTGCTGTGTGTTCACTTTTCTTGACACACAACACAAAAACACACATTTTGCCGTTTTCATTATGCAGCATACCAATTGTGTTTAGTGTAGACATGTAAGCTGGCAGTAAATTGGAAACCTGAAGTAATCTATTGACTGAATCTCAATGTCTCCCCTAAGCTCTAAGCCCTGAATCCTCAAAGACTTAGGTGGCAACTTGGCTTCTTGATTGGCTCATTTATGCCAGTTATGTAATGCCAGTTTAGCAGGGATTAGGGGTTAGAGGGTAGGGAGAACTTTACGGTTCAGCCTTTTTAGCCCCATCTTCACCTTCATCAGTCCTTCTGTTTGCTCAGAGAGCTGGAGGCTGATGGTTCCTGGACTGATGGTTCCTAAGGTGACCTCTGTGCACTCAGGCAGGTTCCTGTCAGCTTGGATATTGGTTCTGTTCAGTTTGTGTTCACCTTCCTGAAAAGAAATCAATACACATATTAATGAGCACACATATATATACAGTGTTTTAATTCAGCATTACCAAAATGCACATATTAATGAACACACATATATACTGTGTTTTAATTCAGCATTACCAGAACGCACATTAATAAGAGTTTGGTTCCAAAATGCTATAAATCCATTTTGAAAATATTTAAAAGTCATGTTTTTAATTCTGTATTTCACTTAACATTAATCAGATTTCAACTGTGTTGATTTTTAAATAAGTCAAGTAAAAGTAACCCAACTGTAGATTAACTGACATACCTGAAAAAGAAAATGAAAATGAAAAAAATTCTTTAAATTTCTTAAAATTCCTTAAATTGGTCGTGTCCAGATGAGGATTGTTTTGAGTTGTTGCTGTTGACTTTCTTTTACTCTTATTCAGGCAACATAGTAATCAAGCTAACCTTGCTAACCTAGCTAACCTTGCTAACCTAGCTAATTTTCTAGTAGTCTGGGAAGATGTGGGTTAAATTCTCGTCTGTTTTAAAACTCATTGCCAGTAGGGACAAATAGTCTGAATCTTACTTACAGATACTTTATTCATCCTGTGGGAAGTTTAGACAATGCACACATAGTGTAAGACTACTGTGACACTGTGGGTTCTAAACAAACTTTTGGTCACTTTTCCTCCTCCTGCTCTCTACCTGTACATTTCAGTCAGCGTGCTCACCCTTTGCCCCGTGGCAGTTTCGTCTGATGTTGCCTCAGCGTTTCTCTCTTCCACGTCTGGCGTTTCATTCAGCGTGCTCACAGTGTGTCTTTGTCCCGTGGCAGTTTCATCAAATGTTGCCTCAGCATTGGTTTCTTCCATGTCTGACACATATCAGTCAAGAAGTTTGGACAGAAGTATTGTATGAGTTAGTATGTTTCTTCAGCAGTTGGGACTGACTTACATCACCAAGATCACATGGGGCACCATGACTGGTTTCTTACCTTCATTTTTGATAAAGTGTAAGAGTTTTCGTGCGGCAATAAGTGGAATAACATCTTTTATGTCCTCTATGGAAATAAACTGGAGGTCACTGACTGTTCTCACACCAATATCTTTCAGATGTGTTATGAGTTTGGTGTAAGTCTCCTCCTGAAGTGTGTCCAGCACTCCCCTGATGATGCTCTGCCATGACTCCATGTCTGCTCATTTACCTGTATCCCGTACACAACACGTGACTACAGTATTCCTCAAACACACAGAACACACCTCTCTCTGTCGCTCTCTCCCTCGTTCTCTGGCATACATGTGCGTGCACACACACACACACACACACACACACTGACCAGGATACAGTCTATACAGATGCTATAATGCAGCTTTTATATTTATATGCTACTGCTTGTTAATCTTAAAGTATGAAAGTACTGAGCATGCAATTGCATACGGTACATGATGGGTTTTAGAAATAGTTTCAATAATTTCAATGCAACACATATGATACAAACCCATGTGATATCAACCCAACTGATGTGCAGTTCTAGTTGGTTGAAAAGCAGTTCAGTACTGTTAGTGTAGACTGAGAGAATTAGCTCACTAGCTAAACTGATGTAGGCTAAAAAGAATTAGCTGATAAACTAAATGAATGTGAGATAAAGGAATTAGCTCATACCTGGATAGGCTGTAGACTCTCCTCTCTGGGCACGTCTCTGTGTATACTAAAGCTACAGGTGAGAGACATGGCTTATATAGCGTCTGTGTGTGTGTGTGTGTGTGTGTATGTTTGGGCTTGCTGAGACAAAATGACCTCTGAGGTAAACAGAGGTGTTGGATGCCCACTACTGGTCACTCAGAAGGGGTCTGTGTTCCTTGAAACCACATGACCTACAGGCAGACAGCGGTATGATTGAGGAGAGCAGCTGGAGACATTCTTAATGCGGGCCGAGGTCTCAGTTTACATGATTCAGCAGTCAACACACACACCACACATCTTGCCAAGTGCGTGAGATTCCACACAGCGTCCTCTTCACTGCAGCATGCACTGCACTTTTACTTTCATTTGGAAGAGGCTGGGTCACTCTCAGGGTACATGTGCTGTTATTATCACTCTCAGTGTACATGTGCTGTTATTATCACTCTCAGTGTACATGTGCTGTTATTATCACTCTCAGTGTACATGTGCTGTTATTGTCACTCTCAGTGTACATGTGCTGGTATTGTCACTCTCAGTGTACATGTGCTGTTATTATCACTCTTAGGGTACATGTGCTCTTATTGTCACTCTCAGTGTACATGTGCTGTTATTATCACTCTCAGTGTACATGTGCTGTTATTGTCACTCTCAGTGTACATGTGCTGGTATTGTCACTCTCAGTGTACATGTGCTGTTATTATCACTCTTAGGTACATGTGCTCTTATTGTCACTCTCAGTGTACATGTGCTCTTATTGTCACTCTCAGTGTACATGTGCTGTTATTATCACTCTCAGTGTACATGTGCTGTTATTATCACTCTCAGTGTACATGTGCTGTTATTATCACTCTCAGTGTACATGTGCTGTTATTATCACTCTCAGTGTACATGTGCTGTTATTATCACTCTCAGTGTACATGTGCTGTTATTGGCACTCTCAGTGTACATGTGCTGTTATTATCACTCTCAGTGTACATGTGCTGTTATTATCACTCTCAGTGTACATGTGCTCTTATTGTCACTCTCAGTGTACATGTGCTGTTATTATCACTCTCAGTGTACATGTGCTGTTATTATCACTCTTAGGGTACATGTGCTCTTATTGTCACTCTCAGTGTACATGTGCTGTTATTATCACTCTCAGTGTACATGTGCTCTTATTGTCACTCTCAGTGTACATGTGCTGTTGAAAATATGTTTTAATTAGCTTCCTTAGAGTACAGTCAAACATGATCTGAAACACAGTATGAGTCAAAGATCTTAAAAAGTAACTGCACCCCAAAATACATTTTTTGAGCTGCTGACTGAATTAAATTATTTATACATGGTGAAACACACTAACACCAGGATTCATTTAGAAAAAAAACAAACCAAATAAACACTGTCTCGCGTTTTCAAACTGCAAGTGTTTGTAATGTTACTTAGGAGCACCAGGGGCAGCTGACCTGCATTGAGCCATTTAACCATCAAAGAGACTCTGAAGCTGGTGAAGTGGCCTACATATAGCAGAAAAGGTTGCCTGGTGTGCCTTTAACCTGGAGTGTAGTGGGAAAACAATGATGCATTGACTCTGCTTCATACGGATGATGAATTGTTGGACAATTAAGAATGATGTTCTCAACAGGACTTTTCCTGTCCATTGTTGAAGCTAGAAGACCTTTGTGTTCTTTTAAGAACTTGAACTCAGATTGTTATATTGACAGCAACACTGGATGGTGAGTCAGACCCATGGATTCCCTGAACTAGAAACCCCCATACTGGACCAAAGACCCTGCAACACAACCCTCCTTGAACAATGCATATGCTGTCTCACTGGACACAGATAAGCCCGCACACCAACACTGACATATTATACATCTTACATACCCGGGTAAAGGACTATTTCTTTTTCTTTTAAACATTTTATTTGAAACTTTGCTTTTATGTGATACTTTTAAGAGCTTGTATCTTATTTTTTATTATTATTATTTATTTATTCCTGGATATTTCATGCGCAGGATGAGGAGCGCTGACCTCCCCACTTCTGCACTCACCACCTTCTACAGGGGTGCAGCATCCTTGCCAGCAGCCTCTATGTCTGGCATGGCAGCTGCTCAGCTGTGGACAAGAAGGCACTACAGAGGGTGGTGAGGACTGCACAAAAGATCATCAGATCACCCAAACCAGCCATTCAAGACTTCTACACATCACACTGTTCCAAGAGCCATCAACATCATCAAGGACACTACGCATCACACATCCAGCACACAAACTGTTCTCCCTCCTACCATCTGCCTACCAAGTGGTACCTATTGCCCATGGAAGAGGACAGCAGGAAAAGTAGCTCATGATCATATTTTGTTGAGTCTGAATTGGTACGGTGGAGGCTGCATTAGACATGTAGCACAAAGCAAATATGCTGGGGTTTTACAAAGTCTAAGACAGAAAATGCTAAAATGCTAAAATGCTAATACAGTTTCATTTATATTGAAACCCAACTAATTGACTCACTCTTACAGAAACAGAGGCACCAATTCAGCCTTTCGTACCTTTCAATATAGCGACGCCTGTTTTTTATTAGTCTACCCTTATTCACGGGGTGAGAGTGCCAGGCGTTATAGGCTAAGGGCCTTTTGCCTGATCGTCATCACGCCAATCTCAGGGATGAGTCTAATGCAAATGAATTAGAAAGATATAGAAACAAGCAAGTTATCCCCACTGCAGTGATACGCAATATATCAGCCTTTCTAAATGTTTCAATATTCCACAATTTTAATGTCTGTACTGAACAATGAGAACTAATGTTAGGCCTAGTAACCAGAACCTACTCGCTTTCTGACTCTGCCGGCTGGTTTTCACTTGGCCAGTGCCGGGCATCGCTACTGAAATATTTTAAAATATTAGGCAACCACAACACAACAATATAGCTTCCATCTTCAGTCAGCCTCCAGAAATCTTCCATCTGGCCAAAGGCCTAAAGTCAGCCTGCTGATCTTCCCCTGCGGATGCTGCTAGTTTACCTGTGGACAAAGTCCACCTGCTGCTCCACCAAATCCAATCGTCTTCCAGCTCCTTTCAGCTTCAGGAGCAGCTGGTGGTCCACCCTGTTTTTCCCCCACTGTGTTTTGGGGGGAAATTTGAATAACAGCGTTGCTCTTTCCACAACTGTTGCTTCACTAAGGCTACAGTAATCTAGGTTCACTGATATCTAAATAACGGGGACTTCTTCGTACACATAAGTCAGATATCTTAATATTTTACCAAAATGCTAGCTTTAAAATGCAAAGATTTGGAGATTATGGTGTGTTATTAGGAGAAATTTGGATGCATGACAACCCAAGCTAGGATACTTAGTGATTGCAGGTAGGTTATCTGACATTGGATAACTGTTAGATAGTCTTTCCTCTATAATGCAATGTATTATATTTTGGTGTTGTGTAGGCTCAATGTGTGCAGCACGCTGTCATATATGATTTGGTGATGAGCCAGAGACAGATAATCACCAAATTCTATATGACAGCGTGCTGCACACATTAGGCCTGCACACTGAGATTGTGTTGATTTAGATAAGGGCCGAAAAGAAAATCCGACTGCGAAGAGAAGCGATTGAAACTGAAACAGTGTCGGTAACAAGCCCAGAGTTGGTGATTCGGACTGAAAAGAGAAGCGATTGAAACTGAAACAGTGTAGGTAACAAGCCCAGAGTTGGTGATTCGGACTGAAAAGAGAAGCAATTGAAACTGAAACAGTGTAGGTAACAAGCCCAGAGTTGGTGATTCGGACTGAAAAGAGAAGCGATTGAAATTGAAACAGTGTAGGTAACAAGCCCAGAGTTGGTGATTCGGACTGAAAAGAGAAGCGATAGAAACTGAAACAGTGTAGGTAACAAGCCCAGAGTTGGTGATTCGGACTGAAAAGAGAAGTGATAGAAACTGAAACAGTGTAGGTAACAGGCCCAATTGGTTATTGTCAATTTCTCAATGTAAATCTACAATCTGAGCTTTTGAACCTGTGTGTCATCATCAGCGTGTCTGTGGGACTAACCACCTCTGCAGGAGTCCTCAAGAAGGTCGCACACAATATGGATCACGGTCACTACATTCATCAGTCAGATAAAAAGTGAACAGGTGAAAAGTCAGCAGATTGAAGGCGATTTCAGATGCTTTGACACAGCACACGTCCTCCTGTCAAACTTGACGTTTTTGGGTTAATTCCCTGGTGGTTTGGTTCGTGCTTTATGCCACTGACTGACAAAGATTCCCAAAAAGTTCCCCTTTTTTCAGACATAACATTGACTGTCACAGCTACTTCCCCCCCTAAATATTACAAGCCAAATTCATATTTGCTATATCCAATCTTAAAGTCATCACATTCACAATAAATGTTGGCTGATGCCAGCTTCTTCTGGACAATCCAGAGAGCAAGTTTACTCTGACACTCTACCCCTTTCAAGTCCAGAGAGCAAGTTTACTCTGACACTCTACCCCTTTCAAGCCCAAGGACCAAGTTTACTCTGACACTCTACCCCTTTCAAGTCCAGAGAGCAAGTTTACTCTGACACTCTACCCCTTTCAAGTCCAGAGAGCAAGTTTACTCTGACACTCTACCCCTTTCAAGTCCAGAGAGCAAGTTTACTCTGACACTCTACCCCTTTCAAGTCCAGAGAGCAAGTTTACTCTGACACTCTACCCCTTTCAAGTCGTCTAATGAGGGCCGGCACACCAGAGGTGCAGGCTGTGGTCTTTGGAAGCAACTGTAGACTGTATGAGCCACTTTATCTGAAATTCATGAATATTTCTCTCAGTGTTCGCCTCCAACAGAATTCAATCAATCTTCAGTCACAGCTAATTTGTAATGAAATATTGTAATGAAATCTTGAATTTTTAAGGATAGTTTGGTAAGACAGTGGTTCAATCAATCAAACTCATTGAGTGGAAGCATGTAGCGATGGTGTCAATGTAATGTTAGAAACGTGTTTAAAAACAGTAGGACATGAATGGCCTGTAGGGCACAGCGGTACGCCACCATCCACCTTAGGGCTCCCCTCACCACCCAGGATCACAGATTTGATAGATTTTATATTTTGCTTACCTGTTGTTTTACCACTGCACCCCAGTAAACAGTCAGATTTGCTCCAAACTGGAGCTTAATCACAACTGAACCACAGCACAGATTGTGTGGACATTAGGCTAGATGTAAATGTTCTTTTGTTGGTCTTGCACTAAGGATGGCAGGTGTAGTATGGACTTGATGGCACCATCCAGCAAATGAGTGCAACCACAATAGATATTCATTAGTTTAATCAAATGTTAAGTTGACAAATATTGTCTTTTATTTTTAGCCTAACAGCGTAACACCCCTAGGGTCATAGGTCAGAATAGTGTAACACCCATAGGGTTATAGGTCAGAATAGTGTTTTGGGCTTTCCCGCTGGTGTAAGTGTGTCATGCTGTCATAGGTGTAATAATAATCTCTCCCCTGAGCACTCCTTGTAACTTTGTGATGGGCAACAATTATCATTATGTTAGTAGTGGGCTACAAGTTTACAGCTGTGGCTCATTTCATGCGTGATAAATGATGGTGCATGCCTACTTAAATAAAGCGTCTTATTGCAGATATAAATGATGGTGCATGCCTACTTAAATAAAGTGTCTTACTGCAGATATAAATGATGGTGCATGCCTACTTAAATAAAGCGTCTTACTGCAGATATAAATGATGGTGCATGCCTACTTAAATAAAGTGTCTTACTGCAGATATAAATGATGGTGCATGCCTACTTAAATAAAGCGTCTTATTGCAGATATAAATGATGGTGCATGCCTACTTAAATAAAGCGTCTTACTGCAGATATAAATGATGGCGCATGCCTACTTAAATAAAGCGTCTTACTGCAGATATAAATGATGGTGCATGCCTACTTAAATAAAGTGTCTTACTGCAGATATAAATGATGGTGCATGCCTACTTAAATAAAGCGTCTTATTGCAGATATAAATGATGGTGCATGCCTACTTAAATAAAGCGTCTTACTGCAGATATAAATGATGGTGCATGCCTACTTAAATAAAGCGTCTTACTGCAGATATAAATGATGGTGCATGCCTACTTAAATAAAGTGTCTACTGCAGATATTTCACATCATTATTATCCAGCTCAATACAAGTCTGGAACATCGAGCTGAAAAAGTCCTTTAATGTAAACATATATAGGGGAAAATATCTCAGTCTTGAAGTTACTCTAACATATCAACTTTTTTTTCTTAGCAACATGTCACTGACAAGAGTTATACTGCTGAAGACAGCTGAAGACAGTGCAGGGGGGCAGGGGGTTATTGAGATGGTCTCAGAGTGAAGGATTGCTGGCCAGAAAAACACAAACACACAATGCCCTGAGCTGACAACACACACACACACCACTAAAACACACAATGCCCTGAGCTGACAACACACACACACACCACTAAAACACACACACACCACTAAAACACACAATGCCCTGAGCTAAAAAAACACACACACACACCACTAAAACACACACACACCACTAAAACACACAATACCCTGAGCTGAAACACACACACCACTAAAACACATAATGCCCTGAGCTGAAACACACACACACAACTAAAACACACAATGCCATGAGCTGAAACATTTACATTTACATTTAGGCATTTAGCAGACGCTTTTATCCAAAGCGACTTACAACTTTTGTTAACTATCAATTGTTCAGGGCCAGTCTCCCCTAGAACAACTTAGGGTTAAGTGCCTTGCTCAAGGGCACAACGGTGGTAGCTGGGATTCGAACCTCATCTTCTTCAGGCTACTTGCACGCTAGCCAGGTTCCTTAACCACTACGCTACCACCGCCCTGAAACACACACACACTACTAAAACACACACACACCACTAAAACACACAATGCCCTGAGCTGAAAACACACACACACTACTAAAACACACACACACCACTAAAACACACAATGCCCTGAGCTGAAAACACACACACACTAATAAAACACACAATGCCCTGAGCTGAAACACACACACCACTAAGGATGATATGTGGCCAACATTTAGAACTTGGTTTTTCTGAAACAGTGATCTTATTTGACTATGACCAATTGGGTGCATATGAAAGTGCCACTGCCTGCAGTTTGGGCCGATTCATAGTCAGGGCAAGTACGCAAACGTTGCTATGGTCACAAGCTCACAAGCACGAGCAGAGCAGGCTGTTCCATTGGATCCAATGTTATCACATTGACCTCCATGTTACCACATTGACTCCCATGTCATCACATTGACTCCCATGTTATCGCATTGACTTCCATGTCATCACGTTGACTCCCATGTCATCACGTTGACTCCCATGTCATCATGTTGACTCCCATGTCATCACATTGACTCCCACGTTATCACATTGACTCCCACGTTATCACATTGACTCCCACATTATCACATTGACTCCCATGTCATCACATTGACTCCCATGTCATCACATTGACTCCCATGTCATCACATTGACTCCCACATTATCACATTGACTCCCATGTCATCACGTTGACTCCCATGTCATCACGTTGACTCCCACGTTATCACGTTGACTCCCACGTTATCACATTGACTCCCACGTCATCACATTGACTCCCATGTCATCACATTGACTCCCACGTTATCACATTGACTCCCATGTCATCACAGTGACTCACACGTTATCACATTGACTCCCATGTCATCACATTGACTCCCACGTTATCACGTTGACTCCCATGTCATCACGTTGACTCCCATGTTATCACATTGACTCCCACGTTATCACATTGACTCCCATGTTATCACACGCCTCAGAAAGGTTTTCAGCACACGCTTCACATATTATGATGCCCTTGTGTCTGTGTTCACATATGTTTACGTTGACTATGAATCGCTGAAGATGCATTCATAGTTACACCAGATAGATTGATGCGACTGAATCCTGTTATTTTAATGAAAAATTGCAGAGCAAATTCAAATTTGAGATACCTCAAAAAATGGAACAATTTCCATGGAAACTTTTTTAACTTTGAAAATTCCTAGAATTTTGCAATCCTCTTCTGTACATGACTGATGGGTCTGTTGAAATCAGGGTGGATGAAAGTGAGAGGTGGTCAGCGGCATATGGGTTTCTACACACTGAAACCACATGAGATTGACACTGGCCTGGACCAGGAAAAAAGACTGAGTCCACTGCCCTACCATACGGCGTTTTCCACAAACAAATCAATCATGTATTAAAGTGTTCTACTGTCCTTACATCTACTGTGAAAATCTGTTCTGATTTGAGATGCAACAACGTAAGTAACGCTAATGTAAGGGTGGCCTCAAGGCAGGATATATGGAGCTTGAGTGAGAGGCTTAATTATCAAGCCATTCTCTCTGGCCTATTGCAGAGCGGAGCAGTCCTCTCCTGTGGCTAGTCTGGAACCAACCCCCCATTTATTTGTTTGGCATAAATGATTTCTATGACTGTGAGGCTGAATGAAAAACAACTTAAACATTGTAATACTTTTAGTCAGGAATGTGGGACAGGTTGAATTTTAATGTAATGTTTTCGTTTGGTTTGTTAATTATAGACATGGTCGAAGAGGCCCTACCTGGAGGAGATGCTTGTGGGTATTTAGCATGATAGAGGTGAAGAGGTCTCGCCACTGGCCAATCCAGAAATTGAACAAAAATCGTTCAAAGGAGCTTCTTCTTTCAGTCATCAACAAATATATATTCGACCTGGAAGTGATGTCATCAGCGGTTCCTGGGGGGCTGGAACAGACTGCTGTAAAGTGGCTCCATTCCAGGCACAGGTGTACTCAGCACATCAGAGGGACATGGAAGACCTACTGTAGGAGGAGGAGGTGTGCAGATATAGGGGACAGAAAAGCCCCTAAAAATGAACCTGCAGTTTATTGAGTGGAACCAATTAAACAGAACTTTATGCACACTTTATTTATACTTACTTGGAAAATAGTCATATTTAGCCTGGGAATATTGCAGGATAGTCGTAATAAAAATAGTCATATTTAGCCAGGGAATATTGCAGGATAGTTGCAATAGAAATAGTCATATTTAGCCTGGGAATATTGCAGGATAGTCATAATAAAGGTTTGAATAGATGGAATGTGAAAAATCAAAGATGAATTGGTTTGTAAGAAGTTGGTTTCATGTTATATTCTTGGGTAGTCTTGTTACCAGGTCATGTTTAACTGGGTAACATGCGAGAACATACCAAGTAAAGGTTAGAGTGGTAAAGTGGAAGAAAAGTTCAACTACTTGGTAAGACGTTGGTAACACTATAGAAAGATTCCAGACTTGTACAGCACAGCTTCATCTCATTTGCTTTGAATAGAGTCATCTGTACCCTACTAGAACTATAGAGATGGAGTCATCTGTACCCTACTAAAACTATAGAGATGGAGTCATCTGTACCCTACTAAAACTATAGAGATGGAGTCATCTGTACCCTACTAAAACTATAGAGATGGAGTCATGTGTACCTGCTAAAACTATAGAGATGGAGTCATGTGTACCTGCTAAAACTATAGAGATCACACAGTAAAGGCTGTGGTTTGGATGGCAAAGGCGACGTTACCAAGTTTGATTACTTTGTAAGACGTCGGTAATAGAAAGGGAACAATCCAGTTTGTTTAACCTGGTAACACTGCAGAAAATACATAGTAGAAGTTAGAACAGACAAAATGCAAAAGTGAACAGTCTTAGTTTAATTCTTTAGTAAGAAGTTGGTAATATCGTGAAACGAATTCAGACTTCCTTTTACAGTACAGTTTCATCTTAGTTACCAGGAAAATAGTGATGTTTAACCTGTATGTACTGTTGCTTTCCCCACCTGGTAGAATTCGACTGGATGTAAAACTGACAGTAAATATTTGGTAAGAGCCGGGTTATACCACAGAAAGAGACATGACTTGTTTTTACAGTAGAGTTTCATCTCAGTTCCCAGGAAAATAGTGATGTTTAACCTGGTAATGTTGCTGGATGTGACGGTCACTCGCCACAGCAGATGTGCAGAAAGAAATGCTCAGGTTGGTTGTATTCCTGGAAGACATTCCTGCCATTCCGCAGTGGTGATGAATGGGAACCATGTGA
Organism: Tenualosa ilisha; assembly: GCA_015244755.2. Taxonomy (NCBI): domain Eukaryota; kingdom Metazoa; phylum Chordata; class Actinopteri; order Clupeiformes; family Clupeidae; genus Tenualosa; species Tenualosa ilisha. Next base: position 38,708 of record PYXC01001853.1, on the reverse strand, counting down.
TCCTCTTAATGGGGGAGTGGGGGGGTTACCCATGTGATCCTCTTAATGGGGGAGTGGGGGGGTTACCCATGTGATCCTCTTAATGGGGGAGTGGGGGGTTGCCAGTGCCAGAGGGATTCCTGCTGCCCATCTGCTGGGGGAGGGATAGGGGAGATAGATATATATATATATATATATATTCTTATACTTATATATATATATATACTTATACTTATATATATATATATATATCCCCCATCCCTCCCCCATATATATTTGTGTATATATATATATATATAATAGGGATCAATAGGCTAGACTTTTAAAGTGTTTGTAATAGATAGACAGAATAGATAGATAGTTAATTAGATAGACAGAGAGAGTGAGATAGGCCTTTCAACATTAACAAAGTACATGTCACAGAAATAACAGGTCACAGTGTGTGTCTGCAAATGTGAACTTGGAGTGGGAAAGGTTCATGTTCCTTTTTCAGCCATATTGAGCTGACTGGACCACTAGGTGGTGGTGTTGTCTGCTGGTCCAGTCTGAGGGAGTAGGGAGCGTACTGATGTTCAAGAAGCACTATGTAACTTTTTCCAAATTTTTCCAAATGAATCTGGACGGCATGTAGTCATATGAAACAAAACTGTTATTCCTGCCAGGCATCCCAGATATGCAATGTGAAGTTAGGAAGACAGAAGGAAGGAAACAGCATACTTTTCTCTTCTTCCACACTCTCTGTTCTCTCCTCCACCCTCACTTCATCTGCAAATAGCTGCTTACAGCAGTGCTTGCTGTGTTTCACATAGAAAATGAATTAAATCCAGTCACTTCAAGGAAGAAAAAAATCCACACTGTTAGACTCTTAATATGAAGGAGCACACTGTTAGACTCTTAATATGAAGGAGCACACTGTTAGTATGAAGGAGCACACTGTTAGACTCTTAGTATGAAGGAGAACACTGTTAGACTCTTAATATGAAGGAGCACACTGTTAAACTCTTAGTATAAAGGAGCACACTGTTAGACTCTTAATATGAAGGAGCACACTGTTAGACTCTTAATATGAAGAAGCACACTGTTAGACTCTTAATATGAAGGAGCACACTGTTAGACTCTTAATATGAAGGAGCACACTGTTAGACTCTTAATATGAAGGAGCACACTGTTAGACTCTTAGTATAAAGGAGCACACTGTTAGACTCTTAATATGAAGGAGCACACTGTTA
>PYXC01001853.1:20000-32500 GCA_015244755.2 Tenualosa ilisha | reverse complement strand
ATGGCAACTGTAGGTTACTATGGAATCACACATCAGTGCGCAGTCAACCTTCAGATAAGCTGTCTTTGAACCAGTCCTGCACATATTGGACTTCTGCGTAGTGACTTGTATAATTTATGTTACCTTAGAAGAGAAAAGAGACCAAAGACTCCATTAACCGCAAGTTAGGCAGTAGCTTGCAGCAGCTGCAGACTCTGTGCTGACCGCGTTTATGTCAATTGCATGTCAAAGCCTGTTGGCTGTTTCATGATTCAAGAGCACTGTGTTGCCTTGTTTCTGTCATTGTTGTGTTATGTCTCTGTCATTGTTGTGTTATGTCTCTGCCATTGTTGTGTTATGTCTCTGTCATTGTTGTGTTATGTCTCTGTCATTGTTGTGTTATGTTTCTGTGTTGAGTTTGTTCACGTTTGCGTAGCACAATTTACCAAATTGCTTTGAGTGGAATTATCTACCTGTTGACCATAAATTCCTTTGTCATTACTGTTAAAAGAGACACTGCTGATTTCAACAACCTCTTTGAAAAAATATATACAAAAAAATGTAACTATTTACAAGGTTTCTGGGGGGTCAGTTTATGTTTTGTTAACAAGCAAATTTCTCATGACTGCCTACAAAGTGCTGTCTGCTGACGAAGCACTGAATTTAAAACATAACTGAAAGACAGCCACAGTGCAATCAGGAAGTCAAAAAGGTTTCTTAAGTTATTTACAGTCTATATAGTGGACTAGCATGTTGCTAAAGTACCTACAGAGGGATGCTGAAATACACAGCAAACAAAACAAAGCGAGTGGACTAAATTGACCAATCACAGCCCATCCAGTATGTGTAAGTGAGGAGGGCGCTGGCGGGTACGTCTGCATGATTAATTTGTGTTCAAAATAAATGGCTTATTATAATGAAATAACTTTATATGTTTATATATTTTATTAATCAGATGCATGACATTGACAGCGCTACTAACTATAGTTAGCATCTAACTAGCAGAGACACGTGGGATGAATTCCACACTCTTTGCTGTAGTCCAGTCTGGCTTCCTGATAGCAAATGTGCAGTAACAGTCAAATATCTGAGATATAATGTGTCTGAAGATCACACAGACACGCTTACCATGTCGTTTTTATTGACGATCAATAAATGTGGAAACTCTCCAGCTGTTAATTAACCATCGGCAGAGTTAGCTTAGGTTAGCAGAGCTAGGTTAGGTTAGCAGAGTTAGCTTAGGTTAGCAGAACTAGGTTAGGTTAGCAGAGTTAGGTTGTTGATGCGTCCAAAACGTTTTTTATTTTCTCATAGCATTTTTTCCTTGGGAGCAGAACTTTCAAAATGCTAATACACACAGCCCCTTTCAGCTATAGGACCTAGTGCTACACACAGCCCCTTTCAGCTATAGGACCTAGTGCTACACACAGCCCCTTTCAGCTATAGGACCTAGTGCTACACACAGCCCCTTTCAGCTATAGGACCTAGTGCTACACACAGCCCCTTTCAGCTATAGGACCTAGTGATACACACAGCCCCTTTCAGCTATAGGACCTAGTGCTACACACAGCCCCTTTCAGCTATAGGACCTAGTGCTACACACAGCCCCTTTCAGCTATAGGACCTAGTGCTACACACAGCCCCTTTCAGCTATAGGACCTAGTGCTACACACGGCCCCTTTCAGCTATAGGACCTAGTGATACACACAGCCCCTTTCAGCTATAGGACCTAGTGCTACACACAGCCCCTTTCAGTGATAGGACCTAGTGCTACACACAGGCCCTTTTAGCTATAGGACCTAGTGATACACACAGCCCCTTTCAGCTATAGGACCTAGTGATACACACAGCCCCTTTCAGTGATAGGACCTAGTGCTACACACAGGCCCTTTTAGCTATAGGACCTAGCAGTACACAACAATATTGGTATTTTCACAGTGAATTCAATGTTGTTAGCTGAATGTGAGTTTGAGAGTGTGTGTGTGTGTGTTATTTAAGATGATAAACTACACACAACTAGGATTAGTGTGCTTAAGAATAGAGGAGTCTGTTATTTCTTGTGTGTGTGTGTGTGTGTGTGTGTGAGCGTGTGTGTGTGTGTGTGCGTGAGTGTGTGTGTGTGTATGTGTATGTGTGAGTGTGTATCTGTGTTGTCTTGTTATTGCTTGTGTGTGTGTGTGAGAGTGTGAGTGTGTGTGTGTGTGTGTGTGTGTGTGTGTGTGTATCTGTGTTGTCTTGTTATTGCTTGTGTGTGTGTGTGTGTGTGTGTGTGTGTGTGTGCATCTATGTTGTCTTGTCAGAGTCGGCAGAGAGGGGATCAATGGGCCATTTACTTTGTTTAGCTAAATGATCGTCATGGAGACAGACGGCAGCATTCCGTCTTGGGTCCTCTAGGGACAGCTCTCTAATGGGGCTGAATCACACAACTGCACACACACACACACACACACACACACACACCACTATCACACAAAGGTGCCTTCCACACACACACACACACACACACACACACACACACACCACTATCACACAAAAGTGCCTTCCACACACACACACACACACACACACACACACACACACACACACACCACTATCACACAAAAGTGCCTTCCACACACACACACACACACACACACACACACACACACACTCGCCCTCTCTCTGTGTCTCACATACATGCCAGCCAACAACTTGCACAAAGATAACATTTTTCTTGAAGAAAGAAATATTTATTAATAATCCTATTAGTCCTGCTGATGATAGTAGTAATAATGGTGGTAATAACGTAATGTTCCGGTAATAAATAGTAGTAATAATGGTGGTAATAACGTAATGTTCTGGTAATAAATAGTAGTAATAATGGTGGTAATAACGTAATGTTCTGGTAATAAATAGTTTCAGTAGCTGTTCATCTGAAGCACACACAAGCCGTATAGAAGGAGAGAAAAGAACAGTTGCATTAGAGTAACACTGCCCACCTGCACCAACACCAGCATGGGATTTATCATTAGAGCTGTTAGGAGATGTATATAAATATTTAGATATAGATATAGATATAGATTCCCTATATTGATCTGAAATGGATTAAAATAAATAGCTGAATCAATAAACAAATAAATAAAAATAATTTTGTTTTCTGTTGTTGCAGAGACAGCATATGTGTGTAACCCACGAGGGGACCTGGATGTGTTATGATTATAAAAGTAAGTGTGTGTGTGTGTGTGTGTGTGTGTGTGTGTGTGTGGCCCACGAAGGAACCTGGATGTGTGTTATGATCATAAAAGGCTTAGCATAGAGTAAACACAGGAAGGAACTTCAATACACCTCCCACAATGCACCTGGACTTATATCGCCCACAATGCACCGGGATGTGGACAGGATCTGGCTCATAGCGGGTATGTGCCGTAAGGTGGGAAGGTGTGTGTGTGTGTGTTGAGGGTGGGGTAGCAAGTGTTGGACTAACTGTCGATGTTGCATTAGCAGTGAGTTTGTGCTCTGGGACATGGTGGGGATTGCTCATCTGACTTAGATGGAGTAGCAATATAGTCCACACTGCCCTCCATCTCAGGCACATGCCACTTGACAAGCAAGGTCTGAGGGTGTGTGTGTGTGTCTGAGGATATGTGTAAAGCAAGGTCTGCGGGTGTGTGTGTCTCTGAGTGTGTGTGTGTGTGTGTGTCTGAGGATATGTGTAAAGCAAGGTCTGAGGGTGTGTGTGTGTGTGTCTCTCTTAGTATGTGTGCGTGTGAGTATGTGTGTGTATGTGTCTGAGTGTGTATGTGTGTGAGTGAGTGTGAGTCTGAGTGTGTGTGTGTGTGTCTGAGTATGTGTGCGTGTGTGTGTATGTTTGTGTGTCTCTGAGTATGTGTGTGTGTGTGTCTGAGTGAGTATGTGTGTGTGTGTGTGTGTGTGGCTGAGCAGCTCTGCTGCCTTGAGAGTGAGTTCTGAAGTGAACGGAAAAGTGATCCAGGCAGTCAAAAGAAAACAAACAGCACACTTCACAAAAGAACACAGCAGACAGCATAGATGTAAACAAATAAACACAGGTAAACAAACAAACAAACAAACAGACAGACAAAGGCAGGCAACGTGCCCAGCGGCAGGAGGGAAAGGAAGTGTCCAGAGCAGAGTGGGACGTGGACGTGGACGGGGACGTGGACGTGGACGTGGACGTGGACGGGGACGGGGACGTGGACGTGGACGTGGACGGGGACGTGGACGGGGACGGGGACGGGGACGTGGACGTGGACGTGGACGTGGACGGGGACGTGGACGGGGACGTGGACGTGGACGTGGACGTGGACGGGGACGTGGACGTGGACGTGGACGTGGACGTGGACGTGGACGTGGACGGGGACGGGGACGGGGCCGGAGATCTGATATCTCTCAGCATTGACATCTTTTGTTTGTTTACTGTCTCTTTCAGTGCACAGTCGCTAACACTGGAGAAGTGTCCCTGAAGCTTTCCGACCACCACACACACACACACACACACACACACACACACACACACACTCAGGCGGTGTAAGGATACTTCCGTGGTCCTGGAGAAGGACATTGTTCAGGTCTCAGAGTTTTCCATCTTCATCCACAAACAGAGACGAGTTTAGAGGTGAGGTGGAAGAAATCACTTGACTTGACAGGAGCAACATATGTGTGTGTGTGTGTGTGTGTGTGTGTGTGTGTTTTACTGTACAGTACTGTAGCAGGGATGGGATGTGTGTGTGTGCATGTGCATGTGTGTGTTTTACTCTGTAGGAGTAATGTTGGGATAGGAGTGTGTTTTACTTGAGGTTGGGTGTTTGTGTCTGTGTGTGTGTGTGTGTGTGTGTGTGTGTATGTGTGTGTGTGTGTGTGTGTGTTCTACTTGGGCAAAGTTGCATCACTCCTGTGCCCAGAATCAGCTGCCCATGGGAGCACTTGAGTCCTTGGACTTGAGTCTCTTTTCTTCAGATCTGGAGAACTGCAATCTGACACACACACACACACACACACACACACTTGGACGGATGGACGCGGCTGCCTGGTACTCCCACTCCGTCAGTGCATGTTGAGGCTCTCTAAGGAGTACAGTAGACCACATTAACTACATGGGTCCAGTCCAATGACGTGGCACACACACAGCTCTCATCTCTCATGTTGGTGTGTGTGTGTGTGTGTGTGTGTGTGTGTGTCCAGCCTTCTCTGTTATCTTCGACACTGCATTCAGGGTTTCTGAGAGATAAAGACCAAAAACTTTCCATAAAAGCAGAAAAACTCAAACTCAAACTCAGGACATTTTTGTCCTTTTTGTTGTTCCGTAGGCAAATCTGGAAACTACTGCATAAATCCAGTCATTTCTTCACCTATAATTCCCACAGTCCCAATGACTAATGAGTGTGTTTGTGAGGAGATGCTTTGCGCATGTCCCAGGTCTCCACACACACACACACACACAGGCTCCATCAAGTACACACACACAGTTACAAAGCACAACTTCCAAAGAAAGAGCCACATAAAAAAGTTCAAGAGTTGAAAATACATTCAGAGGCAGACCCAGGAATCTGAATAGAACAGACAACAATGGAGACATCTTTTTTTCCAGAAACTTCTCTTCTCCAGACGTATTCCCCATGTCAACAGCGCATTAAACCACAGAAAGTCACAATCAAAAATTAACATGGAAATCCTACCCAGGGGTGCCACATCACAAATAGATATTTATATAGAAATGGAGTTTTTCTCTGTACTAGTGATACTGTAATACAACATTAATAAATGGCTACAACCATCTTCTTTTTTACCCATGCGGAGTAGCATGGTATTAGTACCATGTTTACATAAACAAGATGTCACTAAAGTTCACTTTCAGCAGACATAAAAAGGAAATATCTTAATAAACTTTGTATCTTTTACCCCCCCCCCCCCCAGCAGGAGGTTTGACTCCCACATCCCCATTCTAACCCCTGGCAGGAGCTCCGCCTGTCCCTGGGGTGCTGCACAGAGTCTCCTGAAGGGGGCAGTCTCTCCCTATCCAGCCCTAGCAGCTTCTCTCCTCTTTTCAGCCTCCATCTGAACCCCCCCTCTCTTGACTCAATACACCCTGTTTACTCAGGGGCCCTTGGTATGGAAACACATTAGCAAAATTTGCTTCTTGCTCAGGGGATGTAAGAGTCGGGGTGAATGTGTGTGTTTGTGTGTGTGTGTGTGTGTGTGTGTGTGTGTGTGTGAGACTCCTCCCAACCTGATTACAAGTTTAGGGTCATAATCTCTGACCTCTACCCCAGGAAGCAGTAAGTTCAGCAGTAAGCAGCCTATCTCTACAAATAAGGCTGTGAGGTGTGTGTGTGTGTGTTTGTATGCTTGTGTGTGTGTGAGAGAGAGAAGGAAAGAGTGTGTGAGTGTGTGTGTGCATATGTTTGTGTGGTGTGTGTGTGTGTGTTTGTGTGCTTGTGTGTGTGAGAGAGAGAGAGTGTGTGAGTGTGTGAGTGTGTGTGTGCATATGTTTGTGTGGTGTGTGTGTGTGTGTTTGTGTGCTTGTGTGTGTGAGAGAGAGAGAAGGAGAGAGTGTGTGAGTGTGTGTGTGCATATGTTTGTGTGGTGTGTGTGTGTGTGTTTGTGTGCTTGTGTGTGTGAGAGAGAGAGAAGGAGAGAGTGTGTGAGTGTGTGTGTGCATATGTTTGTGTGCTTGTGTGTGAGAGAGAGAGAGAAAGAGAGAGTGTGTGAGTGTGTGTGTGCAGATGTTTGTGTGGTGTTCGTAGTAGAAGACACCAGCAACCTAGGGTAATCTAATGTGGGCTATCCTGCCTCTGTGTATGTGTGTGTGTGTGTGTGTGTGTGTGTGTGTGTGTGTGTGTGTGTGTGTGTGTGTGTGTGTGTGTGTGTATGTGTCCACTAGAGGCCGCCCCTCAGAGACAGCATAGCGCAGATACACGTGTTTTGTTTGGTTTTTTTGTAAATATCTGTTTTGTTCCTGTAACGTAGTTACACATCAACACACAACCTTAAACTCCAACTCTGCCTTTTCGAAAGAGAAACCTAAAAAAAGTTTAGAAAAATAAAAAGGTTTTTTTTCTTTTTGTATGATGACCAGTTTTTTTTTGCTTTTTTTTTTTTTTGCATCTTCGTCACCCTCTTATAGCCCCTAGTGGAGCGTTTGCTCCTCCTCCTCCTCCTCCTCCTCCTCCTCCTCCTCCTCCTCCTCTCTCTCTTCGCTCTTCTCTCTCTTATCCAGGCACTGATCCCATCAGCCTCTCCAGGACACTTTCCAGTCATCCTTGCTGCTAGCATCTTATCTTAGGGCTGACATCCTTCTTCCCACTCGCCTTCTCCCTCTCTGGTGCTCACTGCAGAAACACACACACACACACACACACACACACACACACACACACACTCAGATGTAAGCAGACAAGTAAACTCTGGTGAGTAAAATTAGGTAGGAAGCATCAGTAAGTTAAACAGTGATTGAGCTGAACCACACACACCCTAACACAAACAAACACACAGATCCTAACACACACACACACACACACACACACACCCCCTAACACAAACACACACACACACACACACACACACACACACACACACACACACACACACACACACACACACTCAGAAAAGAGTACACACACTCACAAAGAGAGGAGACCAAGGAGGAGTGTGTTAGCACAAGAGTCCACTGCTCTTCGTAAATAGCAAACACACACACACACAAGGAGAGAGAGACCAAGGAGGTGCAGTGTTTTAGCGCAGGAAGCTGCCCTAATCCTTCTTTGTAAAATAGTACATTTTAGTACTAGTAATAGTAAAACACACACACACACACACACACACACACACACAAGAATATGGAATTCAGTACAGGTTCAGTACTACCACAGAAACACACATACAAAGTGTGGACACCAAGGAGGAGTGTTTTAACACAGCAAACTACTCCTCTCTCTATCTGTCTCTCTCTCTCTCTCTCTCACACACACACACACACACACACACATACACACACACACACAAACGTACACAGAGTTATCATTCATATTCACTGGAATAATCGTGTCAAAGAAGAGTTTTGGAGTGTACCGCCATTCATGCTGATGGGTTTCTTTTTAATACATAAATATCACATGGAGCCAAGCTAGCTGGTTTTTTGTTCTTTTGGCCGATCAAGTTCTGGACTGTTCTTCCTTTCAACCCAATAACACAATAAACAAAATAAGCTTTGGACTGTTCTTCAACACAATAAACAAAACAAGCTTTGGACTGTTCTTCAACTCAATAAACAAAACAAGCTTTGGACTGTTCTTCAACTCAATAAACAAAACAAGCTTTGGACTGTTCTTCAACTCAATAAACAGCAAATGAGGTTTAGTAACAGACAGAAACCAGTCAAACAGATGTCTATTATTACACACACCAAAAATGGATTTAGATGTCCAGCTAAATTTACTTTGTATTTACAAACATTGTATGGGTTTTATTTTTACGTACTTACTTACATATACAAGACAAACACTGTATGGGTCTTATTTTATATACAAAACAAACAAACAGACAAATATACAATAAGCAACGCGAACAAACAGAAATATATACATAAATAATATGAAATAATATCATATAAAATCATCAGAATATAAAATCTATACTCTTTGCAGAGCAGAAGTTTTAGAGAGCCACACATCTTAAATGATCCACAGATGGCGTGCACACACACACACACACACACACACACACAGTTTATCTGGAAGAGTCTGCATGCAACCCAGGGTATCAGTCTGCAGCTGTGCGAGTTGGGTGACCATAGTCTGTTTCTCTCCCTCTCTCGCTCTCTCTCTCTCTCTCTCACACACACACACACACCCTGCCAATGACCACCATTTTCTGTCGTGCACTGGTTCGAATTTCCATCACCCAAATGGCTGTTTGAACTGAGCCAGTGAAACTGCTGACTCTGTCAGAGCCGTCTGCAGCCATGCCGGTGCACAGTCAAGGGAGACGTGCCAGTTAGCAGAGGAATCCATGCTGCTTTCAGCGGAGCAATACAACAACAATTCATGCTAAAAATGATATGACACAGTTGTAGGAAAAAAAAATGAAGATAATGTTTAATCAAAGTCTAGTCTTTGTGAGGCATCCACGGGAAGTAATTTAAAATGGGACACACATCAAACACACCAAACACATCAAACACAGTAAATAATAATGAACAAATCAATAGATGAAAAAAATACCAAAGAAAATATTTAGTCAGCACCAGATTGTTGTTTCGATAGCTTTAGTAATATTATTGACACAGAACATAGAACATAGAACATAGAACACTACCTTTACCATTAGACATAAAAAGACAGTAAAAGTTTTAAGCATTTCTGCAAAAATCATTATCATTATTTAGGAAAAAAAGAAGTGTCTAATGTCAATCATAGCAGAAAATGTTATTATGTTTATGCTGACTTGGCAGATGTGTTTTGTCTAAAGCTGTGTACAGTGACAAAAATCTCCACATTATAAACAAAAATACTTTACTATAGAGAAATACATATAATAACATATATACATATAATTCATTTATAGTATTTACAGTATATATTCATTTATTATACATCATTTAGTACATATGATTTAGTATGTGTAATGATCAGGATGACTAAAATAATACTGATTTAAGACCTAACTGTTCCATTTAGTGGGTTAATTAGAGCATCTATAAGGCTAGTAGTTAAGAAATGACTAGAACAGCATGTTAACAATGTCCATAGAGATGAAGAACAGAATAATTAAAGCTCTTTCTCTTCCTCTTCCTCTTTCTCTTCTTTCTCTTTCTGTTCCTCTTTCTCTTTCTCTTCTTTCTCTTTTTCTTTCTCTTCTTTTTCTTCCTCTTCTTTCTCTTTCTCTTCTTTCTCTTCTCTTTCTTTCTCTTCTCTTTTTCTTCCTCTTCTTTCTCTTTCTCTTCTCTTTTATTTATGCACCTACTTCAGCCACTGAAAGAATGCTCCTTTTAGATTCACTAAATGATACTTTAAGTAAATGTGATCCTGAGGATGTTTTACTCTTGGGAGGAGACTTCAACTGTACAGAACTTTTATGTGACAGGAACCATGTAGAACCCCATATGCCTTCCCGTAGAAGGCTCATAGAATTAATTAATTCCAACGACCTTGTTGATATTTGGAGAAATTTCCATCATGGTCAGAGACGGTACACTTGGTGTCATTCTTATAATAACTCATTGTCGCAGGCAAGACTCGACAGATTTGATTGTTTTGGGCATCAACTCAGTCTTTTGAAAAGCTGCTCTATTTTACCTGTTGGTTTTTCCGACCATAGTTTGGTTAACTGTTTTGTCTTTCTCCACTCAATTAAACCGAAGAGTGCTTACTGGCATTTTAATAGTAATCTTTTAGTTGATAATCATTTTAGAGAAGTGTTCACTTATTTTTGGACAGATTTTAGGAATACAAGGTCATCATACAAGACTTTGCGTTAAGTGGTGGGACTGTGGTAAGACAAATAAAACAGTTTTGTCAACAGTATACGGCCTATGTCACAAAAGACTTAACTCAGTCTATGAAGAACTTAGACCAACACTTAGTTAACCAGAGTGCTGATCAGGACCACATAGAAAATCTCAGGTCTAAGAAAAAGGTGCTTTGGTCAGGTCCCGCTTTCAGAGCGTGGAGTTAATGGATGCGCCATCAAAAAATTTTTTCAATTTAGAAAAAAAGAACGGTCAAAAAAGATTTATTCATGCTCTTCGTTCTACTGATGGGCATCTGTTGTCCAATGATGCAGAGATTCGCAGGAGAGCTGTTAGTTTCTACAAGGAGCTGTATCGAAGCGAGGTCTCTCAAGATCAGCCAGTTGGAAGGGCGTTCCTTGAAAACTGACCAAACCTACTGCGTGCCTGGAAGATCAATTCAAAATAACATTTCCTTTATCAGAGATGTTTTTTGATTTAGGTAAGCTGATGGAGTTAAATTTTGGTTTGGTGTCAGTTGACCAAGAAAAAGCCTTTGATAGAGTTGAACACAGCTTTCTATGGAATAATCTGGCTGCGTTTGGATTCTGCCAAGAATTTATTGATAAAATAAGAGTTTTGTATTGTGACATAGAGAGTATACTGAAGGTCAATGGTGGCTTGTGTGCGCCTTTTAAAGTTAAAAGAGGGGTCAGGCAAGGCTGTGCCTTATCAGGCATGCTATATGCCTTAGCCCTGGAACCCCTGTTGGTAAAACTAAGGAAGGAACTACATGGGGTGAAAATTCCTTCTTGTGAAAATGTGTTTAATTTGTCAGCGTTTGCCGATGATGTTGCTGTGTTTGTAAATGGTCAAACTGATATAAACAAAATGCTGAATATTTTTGATGATTTTAGAGTGGTTTCCTCTGCCAAGGTTAACTGGTCCAAAAGTGAGGCCATGCTGGTTGGGAAGTGGTCAGATGGTGAACCAATGCTACCAGCTGGGCTAAGCTGGAACAGACATGGTTTTGAATATCTAGGAGTCTTCTAGGGGTATGATCTATTCATACAGAAAAACTTTGAAGGAGTGTTAGAGCAATTAAAGGGCCGCCTTAGTAAATGGAAGTTTTTAGTAAATAAGTTGTCTTTTAAGGGTCGGGTTCTTATTATTAACAATTTGGTGGCATCTACACTCTGGCATCGCTTGGCCTGTGTGGACCCCCCTGCACGTCTACTCTCTCAAGTACAGTCCATTTTGGTCAACTTTTTTTGGGACAGTCTGTACTGGGTGCTGCAGGGTGTTCTTTTTTGCCAAAGGAGGAAGGCGGACATGGACTTATTCATGTACAAAGCAGAGCAGCAGCTTTCCGGCTGCAGTTGATACAGCAACTCCTCACAGGTCCAATGGACGCCTCTTGGAAATCTGTAGCTTGTGCCATTTTACAGACTTTTAATGGACTTGGTTTTGATCGGACCTTGTTCTGGATGGATCCTAGCAAAATGAATCTCTGCAAGCTCCCTGTGTTTTACCGTAATCTTTTTAAAGTTTGGTCATTATTTATTGTACAGAGAACAAGAAGTTCTTCATTGTTTTGGCTTTTAAGGGAGCCATTAATATGTGGTTCAGTGTTGGACTTGAGTGTTGAAAAGTCTTTTTATGTTTTTTCAAATACTTTTATTAATTCTGGAACAACAACTCTGGAAAGTTTACTCAGGCTGGCTGGACCAGATCTTGAGAACAGGGTGGCAGTTACTAATCATCTTGGACTTAGGTCAGTTCGTGTTGTTGGCCATCTCCTTGACAAATGGCGAACTATTCTAGCCGATGTCCTCAAGAAGCTAAATGAGTACCTACAGGGCACATGCAGCCCAGATTGCAATGACCCTTTTCCCAATTTAGTTTTATCTCCTAATTTAGCAGGATGCACCGATTTTAATTTCAAATGTGATAAGCTGCACTTTATCGGGTTGGAGCCAGCGTCAGGTAAATCCCTGTACATTCTCTGTGTTAAATCTTTCAACAAAAAGACATTGGACAAGAGAGTAGACACACCTTGGCGCAGGGTGTTAACTTTGAA
>PYXC01001853.1:10000-15000 GCA_015244755.2 Tenualosa ilisha | reverse complement strand
GGAGAGAGAGATGGAGAGGGAGAGGGAAGAAGTGAGAGCGATAGAGAGATGCAGAGGGAAGGAGGGAGAGAGAGATGGAGAGGGAGAGGGAAGAAGTTAGAGCGACAGAGAGATGCAGAGGGAAGGAGGGAGAGAGACGTGGAGAGGGAGAGGGAAGAAGTGAGAGCGATAGAGAGATGCAGAGGGAAGGAGGGAGAGAGAGCTGGAGGGTAGAGTGAAGGAGGGAGAGAGAGATGGAGAAGGAGAGCCTCTGAGATGTCAGACTAAACCAATCCTGTTCACTCTTGACCCAAACCCATGTTTATAAATCATATATAATGTATATTAGTGTCTAATCCAATACTATTAACTCTTTCCTGAAACCAGTAGCCATTATATGTTATTACCATGTTTATAAATCACTTATAAGATATAGTATAGTGTTTATAAATCACATGTAATATATAGTATAGTGTTTATAAATCACTTATAAGATAAAGTATAGTGTCTGCCAGCTCCAACCAATTGCTTTCCCCAAGTCCATGTCAGTTCATATACAGGACCAACATTACAGAAACAAACAGATACAGAGTAAACAAACACAGAGTAAACAAACAAACAGATTCCAGAAAATTCCACTCATCAGAAGAAGAGATTAGTGTGTGTGATGTGTGAATACAGTCATTCTGAGTCTTTGTAAGAGTCTCTGGGTGTGTGTGGTCTTACGACCAGGAAGCAGTTAGTTGTTTGACTTCAGATTATAGAGATGTGTGTATGTCTGTGTGTCTGTGTGTGTGTGTGTGTGTATGTCTGTGTGTGTGTGTGTGTGTGTGTGTGTATGTCTGTGTGTGTGTGTGTGTGTGTTTGTGTAGTATGATGAGGGGTGTATATGTGTGTATGTCTGTGTGTGTGTGTATATGTGTGTGTGTCTGTGTTTGTGTGTGTGTGTGTGTGTGTGTATGTGTGTGTGTCTGTGTGTGTTTGTGTGTGTGTGTATGTCTGTGTGCGTGTGTGTGTGTGTGTGTGTAGTATGATGAGGGGTGTATATGTGTGTATTCTCCCGCTGTAGTAGGGTGTAAAGCAGCTGTGTACTCCTTGATAAAAGCGAGCCCTATGTGTGTGAGAGGGTGTGTGTGTGTGTGTGTGTGTGTATGTGTGTATGTGTCTGTGTGTGTGCGAGTGTGTGTGCGAGTGCGTGTGTGTGTGTATGTGTCTGTGTGTGTGCGAGAGTGTGTGTGTGTGTGTGTGTGTGTATGTGTGTATGTGTCTGTGTGTGTGCGAGTGTATGTGTGAGTGCGTGTGTGTGTGTGTGTGTGTGTGTGTGTGTGTGTGTGTGTGTGTGTGTGTGTGTGTGTGTGTGTGAGTGCATGTGTGTGGCTGTTGGTTCTCCCTCTCTAGTAGGGCGCAAAGCGACTGCAACCTCCACGGTAAAGGCTAGCCTGCAACATCAAAGATGAAAAAGGAGCCAATCAGATAATTCAGCCAATGAGCATCAGATAAGGAGATGTATCAGCCAATCAGGTGGATTAAAATTGGACTCTGGGGGCGGGGTTTCTCAAGCCTATTCTCACCTTGTCACACACACATACACAAACACACACACACTAGGAGGCACATACGTGTGTGTGCGTGTGTGTATTTATGTGTGATAGAGTAGCACATATTTAGGGATATTTAGGGAACAACACCACTACAGAAAGTCAGGGGCACTGACTCTCAGGAGACTGTCGACGCATCTGGGATTAGGATTAGAATCTCTAAAGCGAGCATCTCTCTGGGATTAGGATTGGAATCTGGGCTACTCCTCTTTTTATAAGACCTCAGCCACAGTGAAACGGTGTGACAGCAAGGTGTCTGTGGAGGCCTGAGGGTGTTCAGTGTAGACAGAGGCCCACATTTCTATTCATCCCAATCATGAATAATGAAACACACACAGTGAGGTGAAATGCACACTAACCCAACGTAGTGGGCAGCCTGCTACAGTGGTGCCGGGGAGCAGTGAGGGGTTAGGTGGCTTGCTCAAGGGCACTTCAGCCATGGACGTACTGGTGGGGATTCGAACCAGCAACCCTTCAGTTTCATACTCTTTCTCCACACAAACACAGAGGAGTCTTTTCTGGGTGCAGGGGAATTAGAGGAGCCTGTTCTGTTCTGGGGTACAAATGTGGTTTGCAAGCACCTTGACAAGATCGCTTATTGAGTCAGACGGAGTTAAAATGAGCAGATCAGATAAAACGGGCAGATTCTGTGCAAAATGTACTTCAACTGACCAGTGGCCACTGGGCGGTGGTGGTGCAGTGGGTAAGGAACCTGGCTAGCCTGCTAGTAGCCTGGAAAATCCGTATCCTGGCTGCCAACGTCGTGCCCCTGAGCAAGGCACTTAACCCTCTCTAAACAACTGATAGTTGACAAATGCAGTCGCTTTGGATAGAAACATCCGCTAGATGCATCTGCAGAGAATGGAGAGACTTTTTTAAAGCAAAAAAGAAAGACATAGAAAAGAAGAAGGAGAAGGAGAAGAAGAGGAAGAGTAATAAAAGCGATAAGAGTACTAATGCTGAGAGTGAAACTTGAGCCCCATATTTAATTATTTAATTAGGGAAATGAGGAGGTGGAGAAAAAATGCCCTTAATTAATGAAAGCTTTTAGCCAGCAGCTGCAGAGAGGAAACGGGTGGCGCCCAGAATCTCACACGTGTCGCCTCGCTGGTAAACACTCGTTTGTCTTCCGCTCCGAATCTCACAAGTGTGTGTATGTGTGTGTGTGTGTGTGTGTGTGTGTGTGTGTGCAGCAGCCAATCTAGCTGAGGGGGGGTAGAGGGAGATGCTCTCTCTCTCTTTCCCTCTCCGTCTCAACACTCACAACAGCCAATGGACTCCTCACCAATCTACTGTGTTCTTGTGTGGGGCTTGAGTGCTTTTTCATCTTTGATGTTTAGCTGCAAAAGCTAGCTAAAAACAAACATTAACCATTATTCCCTCCAGCCACACACACACACACACACACACACACACACACACACGCAGTAAAGACAATGGTGAGGAAATGAGTCTACGACTGACTTGAATGTTACAATTCAATAGGCCACTGCAGTGAAATGGCCAATTTCAATTGTCACACACACACACACACACACACACACACACACACACACACACACACACACACACACACACACATACACAGACAGTTTCTGTTAACAGACATGCCGCTGCTGCATGTGGTGGAAAAGCCGTGGACACACAAATAGCAACGCTGATGCGTGAGTGAACAGACGATGAGTTTGCTCCACATCATCCTACACCCAGTGTGTGTTTCTCATCTCTTGAACACACACACACACACACTTTTTCTCTCTCCATCTCTGTCTCTTATCACTGTCACTAACAAGGCAATCTACACACACACACACACTAATGATGACCAGGCATTGGAGTAGCCACCTCAGCTTGAGTAGCATCATTACCGTCAGTCTCAAGGTCACATGTGCAAAGAAGTCACAACTATTTTAGATGTTATCTCCAGACCAGCGTCAGACTAAGACCAAACTATAGTCAGACTGGAGCCAAACTAGTGCCAGACTAGGCCAGACCAGACCAGGGCAGTGGATTTGAGCTAGATCTGAATCTGATGAGGCCTGCAGTTGCACTGAGTAATGTACTAGAGAGGTTGTGTCCCACAGCAAACACTTGTGATCCAATTCCAAAGTCTGTTTAGTTCTCTGGAGTCTAGACTAGCTGTCCTCTGGTCTGGCTTGGCAGTTCACATCATGTCAATAGTTTTTCCTACAGTTGAACTTTAATCAGCAAACATCTGCTCTAAAGGCTGGGAGAACATTCAGTAAAGCCTGCCGTGAAGGTGGCGTGAGGTAGCTTAGAACATATCTTAGCAGACTGACAGCAGGTTAGCTGACAATGCTGAATGTAGCTTAGCACTGATTTTCACTGATTTTCATGGTTTTTATCCAAGTTTTTTCATCATGCTAATTGTAGAGTAGCTCCACATGTGTCTTAGCAATGGGTTCACAGGTAGCTTGTTGTGGAGTGCAGCTAAAGGCTAATTTGCGTAGAGATTGGTTTTAGCCACCCACTGACTGTAGCCTTGAGACTGTTAGCTAATGAATGTGAATGCCGTATGAAAGTAAAGGTGAGGGGTTGTTGGTCAAAGGTTATGGGTTCAGCCAGGGACTCACCATGGTGCCCACACTGTAGGTGGCCGCAGGACCCAGCGTGTGGTGGTAGGGCTCTGCAGTTGCATAGACTCGGCCGTAGCTGCAGAGAGAGCAGATGAGACGCAACCAGGAAAGAGATTATTGACTACTGCATAGCTACAGAAACATGGAGAAAAGAGAGATTATTGGCTACTGTGGAGATATGGTCATAGCTACAGAATCATGGAGAAAAGAGAGATTATTGGCTACTGTGGAGATATGGTCATAGCCACAGAAACATGGAGAAAAGAGAGATTATTGGCTACTGCGGAGATATGGTCATAGCTACAGAAACATGGACAGAAGACAGAATGAGACAGAGACAGATTGAATGCAATGTTACTGCACAGACATGACTGGAGCTACAGAGACAATGGGGGAGGAGAGGGGGACAGACAGAGATATCAGAGGGAAAGGTGAAAAAAAAATGATTTCGATATTAGATATTTAGATATTGTCAATAGAAGACATTGTTCATAGTATCCCAATATAGCGCTGGAATATTGCTAATGGTCTCCCAATATAGCGCTGGAATATTGCATTCTGGGCTGGTGTTTTGCTCCCTGAGTGGAATGTTTCACTAATTGTGGGATTGTTTCTATCTAAAGTGTAAATGACTGTCATACAAACTGTAAAACCATAAGAAGAAGACAAGATTGAGGCTTGGGGAGAGGGAGGGGGAGAGAAAGAGAGGGAGAGAGAGAGGGAAGGGGAGAGAGAGAGAGGGAGAGAGAGAGGGAGGGGGAGAGAGAGGGAAGGGGGAGACAGAGAGAGGGAGAGAGAGAGGGAAGGGGGAGAGAGAGAGAGGGAG
>PYXC01001853.1:0-5000 GCA_015244755.2 Tenualosa ilisha | reverse complement strand
GTCACACTAGAATACTTCCTGACTGAAACAGAGAAGAGTGTCACACTAGAATACTTCCTGACTGAAACAGAGAAGAGTGTCACACTAGAATACCTCCTGACTGAAACAGAGAAGAGTGTCACACTAGAATACTTCCTGACTGAAACAGAGAAGAGTGTCACACTGAAAATATGTCCTGTGTGAAACACATACCTGTTGAAATATACCCTCGGGGTTGACTACTGTCTCACCTGCCCTGTATTTACTGATCTGTGTGTGTGTTTGTGTGTGTGTGTGTGTGTGTGTATGTGTGAGTGTATGTGTGTGTGGTTGTGTGTGTGTGAGTGTGTGAGTGAGTAAGTGTGTGTGTGTGTGTGTGTGTGTGTGCGTGTTATCTAACACTATCAGTCAGATGAGCAGATCTCACTATTTTCTTCACTCTGAATGTAACTGGAAAAACCCGACTGAAAGCAGCTTTGATGAAATTGGGTCCAGGGAAGTCGAGTATTTGATTCCTGTGTGATTTGATGTGTCGTGTAACACATGCACTGACTGCAGCTGGGATGTCATCTGACCCATCATGTTCGCGTCACATGACCACCATCCCAGCCGTGTCTGGAGCGTCACAAAAGCATGTCCATTCATGACAGTCACCTCTTGGTCATATATGATGGATACCTCCTCAGTTTTTGACAGTGAGCATAGCTGTGCTAGTATTTAGTCTGTATGTAGTGACAGACTTTGAGAAGGGTGTGTGTGTGTGTGTGTGTGAGTGTATGACCTGCACTCACCTGTCACTGTAGGCTGCTGCAGCTGTTGCAGCTGGTTGGGCATATCTGTATGCTGCATAGCCTCCCTGTCTCACACACACATACACACACACACACACACACACACACACACACACACACACACACACACACACAGAAGACATATTTAACTAATGTTAAACATGAAATATAGGACATATTTAAGCAGCAGATTTATATTTCTCAGTGTATGTGTGTGTGTGTGTGTGTGTGTGTGTGTGTGTGTGTGTGTGTGTGTGTGTACAACAGGAATGCAATCCTCCATTATGGAAAATGGCAGAGGAGAAAGAGGGAGGGTAAAAGAGTGATAGAAAGAATAGAGAGAAAATAGAAAGGGAGATGAGAGAGAAAAGATGGAGAGAGAAAGAGGGAAGGATAGAAAGGAGGTAAATGGAAATGGAGATAGAAGGAGAAAAAGAGAAAGAGAGAAAGAGAGAGAGAAAGAGAGAGAGAGAGAGAGAGAGAGAGAGCCTCTGCAGAAATAACAAACTGGCCTGACTTGGCTCTTTCAGACAGTGCTAACTGCTGAGTTGTGAGATAACCTGCCCACCTGTATGTGTGAGAGTGTGTTAGTGTGAGTGTCTGTGTGTGTGTGAGTGTGAGTGTGTGAGTATGTGTATGTATGTGTGTGTGAGTGTGAGTGTGTGTGTGAGTGTGAGAGAGAGTATGTGTGAGTGTGTTTGTGTGTGTATGAGAGAAAGAGAGTGTGTATGTGTGAGTGTGTGTGTGTGTGTGTGTGTGTGTGTGTGTGTATAAGAGAGAGATTGTGTGTTTGTGTGTGTGTGAGTGTGAACATGTGAGTATGTGTGTGTTTGTGTGTGTTTGTGTATGTGTGTAAGTGTATGTGTGTGTGTGTGTGTGAGTGTGAGTATGAGAGAGAGTGTATGTGTGTGTGCACTCAAAATAAGGAATATAGTCAGTTGTGATTTTTACTTAATTGTAATATCCATTTTCTTCTTCATATCTTCATGTTTGCAAAATGAAAGTGAGCAAAGTGTGTAGGATTTGCTGGAGCTACACAGATATGAATAGATTCAGTTGTATAGAAATAACATGTGACACAATACTGTTCAAACGTGCTTTCTGTATAACGGCAAGAATCCGTGGCAGAATGATGGTGTGACAAGAAGACGAGTAGCAGCACCGGAGGACGAGTGTGCACATGTGAAGGAGGACGAGTGTGCACATGTGAAGGAGGACGAGTGTGCACATGTGAAGGAGGACGAGTGTGCACATGTGAAGGAGGGGACGAGTGTGCACATGTGAAGGACGAGTGTGCACATGTGAAGGAGGACGAGTGTGCACATGTGAAGGAGGGGACGAGTGTGCACATGTGAAGGAGGACGAGTGTGCACATGTGAAGGAGGGGACGAGTGTGCACATGTGAAGGAGGGGACGAGTGTGCACATGTGAAGGAGGAGTGTGCACATGTGAAGGAGGGGACGAGTGTGCACATGTGAAGGAGGGGACGAGTGTGCACATGTGAAGGAGGGGACGAGTGTGCACATGTGAAGGAGGGGACGAGTGTGCACATGTGAAGCAGCACCGGAGGACGAGTGTGCACATGTGAAGGAGGGGACGAGTGTGCACATGTGAAGGAGGGGACGAGTGTGCACATGTGAAGGACGAGTGTGCACATGTGAAGGAGGGGACGAGTGTGCACATGTGAAGGAGGGGACGAGTGTGCACATGTGAAGGAGGGGACGAGTGTGCACATGTGAAGCAGCACCGGAGGACGAGTGTGCACATGTTGAAGGAGAGGACGAGTGTGCACATGTGAAAGGAGGGGACGAGTGTGCACATGTGAAGGAGGACGAGTGTGCACATGTGAAGGAGGGGACGAGTGTGCACATGTGAAGGAGGGGACGAGTGTGCACATGTGAAGGACGAGTGTGCACATGTGAAAGAGGGGACGAGTGTGCACATGTGAAGGACGAGTGTGCACAAGTGAAGGACGAGTGTGCACATGTGAAGGACGAGTGTGCACATGTGAAGAGGGGACGAGTGTGCACATGTGAAGGACGAGTGTGCACATGTGAAAGAGGACGAGTGTGCACATGTGAAAGGACGAGTGTGCACATGTGAAGGACGAGTGTGCACATGTGAAGGAGGACGAGTGTGCACATGTGAAAGGACGAGTGTGCACATGTGAAGGACGAGTGTGCACATGTGAAGAGGGGACGAGTGTGCACATGTGAAGGACGAGTGTGCACATGTGAAGGAGGACGAGTGTGCACATGTGAAGGACGAGTGTGCACATGTGAAGGAGGGGATGAGTGTGCACATGTGAAGGAGGGACGAGTGTGCACATGTGAAGGAGGGCGAGTGTGCACATGTGAAGGAGGGCGAGTGTGCACATGTGAAGGAGGGCGAGTGTGCACATGTGAAGGAGGGCGAGTGTGCACATGTGAAGGAGGGAAGTCATTGAACATCCACTTATGAAACGAATGAAAACCCTGAACCAAATACGGTGTGTTGATGTCATGATCTTATGAAGCACTTGCGTGATAGTTGCAGTGTTTGATATTATTCATGATATGAATTAGGATAAAAAGTGGAGACATGCGTGAAGGCAGCACCTAGCCTTTCCAGTGCTATCAGTAACCCATGAGCCCTGCATAGTGTATCTAAAATACAAACTATTTTCTGGGTTAAATTGCTAACGGAATTTTATCACACATTAGACTATCAGAACGTCGAGCGTCTCATGTGAAACGTGGGCTTTGTAGTAGTGATGTTAACTAGCCGTAGCCGGTAGTTGTCTTCATGAAATACTCCCAATTAACTTGGAATTCTTATCACAGTGAATCGTAGCCACACTCTAGAACCAACAAGAGATCGTTCCCCATCGTCGCTGAGGTAGTAGGATAATGTAGCTCTGCATGTATTTACCTCTCCAGTGGGATATAAATCTTCAGTTATAGCATGGCAAATCATGCAGCAGAGTAATTAGCAGAACCTGCTGTCTACAAAGGTCTATGCCAACAGTAAATTGTATGGTCTAAGTAAGGGGCTAAGGGGAAAATATGATTTTATTTCAAAATTAACTTAGTGATGTCAGATGTGCGGTTATGTTGGAAGTGTATTCCTTTGGGTAGGCTACATAACTTGTTTACAATGTTTACAGATAGTCTTGTTTTGATCTGGTAAAAACACAAAATGTCCTCACACTAGGCCTATGCCATGTGTACTCGTATCATAGCATCTATCCCATTCTCACCATTTTGAATCTTATAGGCTAATCACCATCATTGTGAGCTATAAATAGTAATTTTATAATCTGTTCAATTACTGATATTAATTCATCTGTGTTTATTACAGTGAGGTTGCTGCCACAGTGGTCTACTCTGCTCGCTGGCTGCCAGTGTTTCCTCTGTCCAACTGCATCAGTGACTACAGCTGAAAAGTGTAATCTTAAACCACATTGTTACCTGGATGGTTATTGCCATTACCTTTAATAAGATCTTCCTGCAGGATCACAGTGTACAAAATGAGCAAGAAAAAATATGTTTTTTTGTAGTGGGCTGCAACTTGCAGCAATAGTTTGCTTAGGATGTGGAGGTGTAAGGAATGTAATATATGTCTACCCACTAGATTTGAGCTGCTAAGACATATTAGACTAGAGCACAGTCATAGGCGCTACTCATGCCTACACACAGACTGCCCGTGTTCTTTTAAGACATGGAATGCTTTACAAATCCATTTGAGTAGAGTCCATCCCAAAGAAAACTCTCAGGAGTTACTTCAACTGTCAACATTCAATTGTCATTTGTGTGCTTGTTGTGACCTTCATACCGAGAGGGATTATTTTGTACACACTGGTACTCATCTGAGGAGTAATGAAACTGTTACTTGTATGTTTGGAGACTGCAGTTTTCAAACCAACATATATGGAACATTTCACTCTCACAAGAACAGGAAACACAATCCACATACGTTAAAAGATTTCAAGCCCGGTGTAGTTATGATCATTCAATTTTCAAAAGACTCTTCTGATGTTCCTCATGTAGATGATTTTTGATGAAGTAGACAGTCAGTTTGCATGTAGCAATGAGGGTGGATGCAAGAACTTGCCTGAAATAATTGAACAAAGGTTTGCTGGAGCGTTGCTCAAGTTAGAGCCTTTTGCACATGTGGCAGGTGCAAAAATAGACACATTCTTAGAGGAGCTACATTACTTCAATTCTGCTACATTGCCACTTTTAACGCCTG
>PYXC01001852.1:162500-171910 GCA_015244755.2 Tenualosa ilisha | reverse complement strand
GCTCTCAGTGAGTCTCTCCTCATGCACACACCATATAAGCCGAGTGTGTGTGTGTGTGTGTGTGTGTGTGCTCTCAGTGAGTCTCTCCTCATGCACACACCATATAAGCCGAGTGTGTGTGTGTGTGTGTGTGTGTTTTTCTCTCAGTGAGTCTCTCCTCATGCACACACCATATAAGCCGAGTGTGTGTGTGTGTGTGTGTGTGTGCTCTCAGTGAGTCTCTCCTCCTGCACACACCATATAAGCTGAGTGTGTGTGTGTGTGTGTGTGTGCTCTCAGTGAGTCTCTCCTCCTGCACACACCATATAAGCCGAGTGTGTGTGTGTGTGTGTGTGTGTGCTCTCAGTGAGTCTCTCCTCATGCACACACCATATAAGCTGAGTGTGTGTCTCTGTGTGTGTGTGTGTGTGCTCTCAGTGAGTCTCTCCTCATGCACGCACCATATAAGCTGAGTGTGTGTGTGTGTGTGTGTGTGTGTGTGTGTGTGTGCTCTCAGTGAGTCTCTCCTCCTGCACACACCATATAAGCTGAGTGTGTGTGTGTGTGTGTTGTGTGTGTGTGTGCTCTCAGTGAGTCTCTCCTCATGCACACACCATATAAGCTGAGTGTGTGTGTGTGTGTGTGTGTGTGTGTGTGTGTGTGTGTGTGTGTGCGCTCTCAGTGAATCTCTCCTCATGCACACACCATATAAGCTGACTGTGTGTGTGTGTGTGTGTGTGTGCGCTCTCAGTGAGTCTCTCCTCCTGCACACACCATATAAGCTGAGTGTGTGTGTGTGTGTGTGCTCTCTGTGAGTCTCTCCTCCTGCACACACCATATAAGCTGAGTGTGTGTGTGTGTGTGTGTGTGCTCTCAGTGAGTCTCTCCTCATGCACACACCATATAAGCTGAGTGTGTGTGTGTGTGGTGGTGTGTGTTGTGTGTGTGTGTGTGGTGCGCTCTCAGTGAGTCTCTCCTCATGCACACACCATATAAGCTGAGTGTGTGTGTGTGTGTGTGCTCTCAGTGAGTCTCTCCTCATGCACACACCATATAAGCTGAGTGTGTGTGTGTGTGTGTGCTCTCTGTGAGTCTCTCCTCCTGCACACACCATATAAGCTGAGTGTGTGTGTGTGTGTGTGTGTGCTCTCAGTGAGTCTCTCCTCATGCACACACCATATAAGCTGAGTGTGTGTGTGTGTGTGTGTGCTCTCAGTGAGTCTCTCCTCATGCACACACCATATAAGCTGAGTGTGTGTGTGTGTGCTCTCAGTGAGTCTCTCCTCATGCACACACCATATAAGCTGAGTGTGTGTGTGTGTGTGTGTGTGTGTGTGTGTGCTCTCAGTGAGTCTCTCCTCCTGCACACACCATATAAGCTGAGTGTGTGTGTGTGTGTGTGTGTGTGTGTGTGCTCTCAGTGAGTCTCTCCTCCTGCACACACCATATAAGCTGAGTGTGTGTGTGTGTGTGTGTGTGTGTGTGTGTGCTCTCAATGAGTCTCTCCTCATGCACACACCATATAAGCCGAGTGTGTGTGTGTGTGTGTGTGTGTGTGCTCTCAGTGAGTCTCTCCTCATGCACACACCATATAAGCTGAGTGTCTGTGTGTGTGTGTGTGTGTGTGTGTGTGTGTGTGTGCTCTCAATGAGTCTCTCCTCATGCACACACCATATAAGCTGAGTGTGTGTGTGTGTGTGTGTGTGTGTGCTCTCAGTGAGTCTCTCCTCATGCACACACCATATAAGCTGAGTGTGTGTGTGTGTGTGTGTGTGTGTGCTCTCAGTGAGTCTCTCCTCATGCACACACCATATAAGGTGTGTGTGTGTGTGTGTGTGCTCTCAGTGAGTCTCTCCTCATGCACACACCATATAAGCTGACTGTGTGTGTGTGTGTGTGTGTGTGTGTGTGTGTGTGTGTGTGCGCTCTCAGTGAGTCTCTCCTCATGCACACACCATATAAGCTGACTGTGTGTGTGTGTGTGTGTGTGCGCTCTCAGTGAGTCTCTCCTCATGCACACACCATATAAGCTGACTGTGTGTGTGTGTGTGTGTGTGTGTGTGTGTGTGTGTGTGTGTGTGTGTGTGCGTGCGCTCTCAGTGAGTCTCTCCTCATGCACACACCATATAAGCTGAGTGTCTGTGTGTGTGTGTGTGTGTGTGTGTGTGTGTGTGTGTGTGTGCGCGCTATCAGTGAGTCTCTCCTCATGCACACACCATATAAGCTGAGTGTCTGTGTGTGTGTGTGTGTGTGTGTGTGTGTGTGTGTGTGTGTGTGTGTGTGTGTGTGTGTGTGTGTGTGTGTGTGTGTGCGCTCTCAGTGAGTCTCTCCTCATGCACACACCCAGTGCTGCTAGGATGAGTGCCAGAGCTCTTTTGCCAGAGCTGAAGCATTCTTACTGGTCTGTTTTTGTATGTTAGCCTTGACAATAAATACTCACTTGATGTGACTCACATAATCTGAGTGTGTGTGTGTGTGTGTGTGTGTGTGTGTGTGTGTGTGTGTGTGTGTACCAACATCAGGGGGCTGAGTAAATCCAGGTCAGACAAGCGCTTCAGCATGTCTGTGGGTTTTTCTGGAAGATTGATTCAAAGAGTTTAAAAGTTTAAAAGGAGTTCAGAGCGCCAGATTAGTGAAGTGAAGATAAGACGACACGTTATGTAATCCATCACTGACCACACTCCCATGTCCCTCGCGCAGACGACACACCATCATCCCCACGGCTCTTTAATCAGAGCAGGACGTCTTACCCGAGGTCAGCGGCATGCTAAACAAATCTACTCCCGCGTCGATCACGAGAGCTTCCCCCTGGAGTGCATCCAGGTATTTATGTGTGAGGAATGAGCACACACACACACACACACACACACAAACACACACACACGCACACACACACACGCATACATCCAGGTATTTATGTGTGAGGATTTGCTCCCTCAGGGCAGGCCCGTTATTTTGGGAGCACACACACACACACACACACACACACACACACAGATTATGTTTATTTTAATCATCTTGTACTCTGGTACCTACTACCAAGCCAGCTTTACGAGTCTCTGACACAAGAAGCTTTGCAAACTCATAATAGCCCAGACAGACAGCAGTGAGTGATATGCGTCTGTGCACCAAATATCGATTTCATGTGTGTGTCCATAACTTTACACGGCTCTATAGCCAGTACCAGCAGCACACAGATGAATGCTTCAGTTTGGACAGATTTGCAGTGCAGCAAACATCTGCTATCATCACTCCACTCTAGTTCAGTTCCTGATCGTGACCTGCTCCTCACCTGTCCAAGTGCATCAGTACAAAAGATGTCCGCCTGTTCTAAAGTGGGATTCGCTGTTCCATCTTGTTCTTTGCGATTCCGTCTGTTCTCCATGAAGCCACAGGAGCATGTAGAGATAAAGGACAAGACTCAGACTGACAGCTAAACAGCTAAAACTAAACTGTATGATCATGTGCCGTGAGTTAATGTGCCCGTGTGATGCTTTGGGGTTTAAGCATCCGGACCTAACTGATAGAAACAGAATGTGAAGAAACAGCCATATTGGCGTGATGTCAAAAACATCATGTGTACACAACTGCGACCTGATGACCTGCGCTGAAGGTCACACAGGGCGTGTGTGTAAAAAGCAGAGTAAACTTGACACCCCCTACCCAACTAGGCACCCACCCAAGGCACCTAGGCCTGCTCCCCAGGCGTCACTGCTCAGGGTTAGTGTGTGTGCTTCACCTCACTGTGTGTTCACTGTGAGCCGTGTGTGTGTGTATGTGTGTCACTAACTCACTGAGGGGATAACTGCAGAGACCAGGTTTCCCTCATAGGATCACAAGAGTAGATGTACTATACTTACGATGACATCACAGTATTTCACATCCAATAGAATAACTCAGAAGGGCCTGAGCAATCTGTGGCTTCTTGGATGATCTGACAGAGATGGAGCTCAACATGAGAGTCAGTGTTTGCTCCCCTGGGAAACTGTGCTGAAAACTCTCTCTCTCACACACACACGCAGACACAGTCTCTCTCTCTCTCTCTCTCACATACACACACGCAGACACACACATCCTCTCTCTCTCTATAGGTGACCATCTGTCCTGAATGGAATAATTCCCACAGTGCACTGCAAGCGCTCAGAATAGTAACAGACCCACACCGATTCAGCTGGGGCAGCTATAGGGAACAACCACTCTCCCCCACACCAGCAGGGGGAGCTATAGGCAACAACCACTCTCCCCCAAACCAGTAGGCGTAGCTATAGGAAACCACCAGTCTCCCCGACACCCTTTCAGCAGGGGGAGCTATAGGCAATAACCACTCTCCCCTATGGGGAACAATTCCTACTGGGAGACACAGAGCCCATTGGGGTTGCCTCCGTGAGCACTAGCCTACATGGTAAAGCTTCATAAAGCTACATAAAGTATGTGTATCAGTAACGGGCTTCACCACATAGGTTCATTACGTTTCTACCAATGATTGCTGGGCATCACTGGTCGACCCCCAGCAGACGTCTACACTGGATGCTTGGCAGTAACAAACAAGCACTGGTAGTTTTGCAGTTTTGAATTTTTCCATGAGCTCTAAAACAATATTGTACATTTGCCCAGAGCCGTGCTTTATTTCATTCTGTGTGTGTGTGTGTGTGTGTGTAGTCGTGTCCTGAGGCCTATGGATGGACATGCACTGGGTGTGTGTGTGTGTGTGTGTGTAGTCGTCTCCTGAGGCTTAAGGATGGACATGCACTGTGTGTGTGTGTGTGTGTGTGTGTGTGCAGACGTCTCCTGAGGCCCAAGGATGGACATGCACTGGGTGTGTGTGTGTGTGTGTGTGTAGTCGTCTCCTAAGGCTTAAGGATGGACATGCACTGTGTGTGTGTGTGTGTGTGTGTGCAGACGACTCCTGAGGCCTAAGGATGGACATGCACTGGGTGTGTGTGTGTGTGTGTGTAGTCATCTCCTGAGGCCTAAGAATGGACATGCACTGTGTGTGTGTGTGTGTGTGTGTGTGTGTGTGTGGTCGTCTCCTGAGGCCTAAGAATGGACATGCACTGGGTGTGTGTGTATGTGTGGTCGTCTCCTGAGGCCTAAGAATGGACATGCACTGGGTGTGTGTCTGTGTGTGGTCGTCTCCTGAGGCCTAAGAATGGACATGCACTGTGTGTGTGTGTGTGTGTGTGTGTGTGTGTGTGTGTGTAGTCGACTCCTGAGGCCTAAGGATGGACATGCACTGTGTGTGTGTGTGTGTGTGTGTGTGCATGTAGACATCTCCTGAGGCCTATGGATGAACATGTACTGGGTGCATGCGCGTGCATACTCATCTTTAAAGGCCTAAGGATGAACATGTACTGTGTGTGTGTGTGTGTGTGTGTGTGTGTGTGTGTGTGTGTGCGTGCGCGTGCATAGTCATCTTTAAAGGCCTAAGGATGGACATGCACTGTGTGTGTGTGAGTGTGTATGTGTGTATGTGCATGTGTGTATGTGTAGTTATCTCCTAAGGCCTAAGGATGGACATGCACTGTGTGTATGTGTGCTTGTGTGTGTGTGTGTGTGTGTGTGTGTGTGTGTGTGTGTGTGAAGCTCCATTGCTGGGGATCGGACCGGCAGCCCTTCTGTTCCAAGCCCAAAGCCCTACCCAGTAGGCAAAGACTGTCCCTTCTGTCCCAAAGCCCTACCCAGTAGGCAAAGACTGTCCCTTCTGTCCCAAAGCCCTACCCAGTAGGCAAAGACTGTCCCTTCTGTCCCAAAGCCCTACCCAGTAGGCAAAGACTGTCCCTTCTGTCCCAAAGCCCTACCCAGTAGGCAAAGACTGTCCCTTCTGTCCCAAAGCCCTACCCAGTAGGCAAAGACTGTCCCTTCTGTCCCAAAGCCCTACCCAGTAGGCAAAGACTGTCCCTTCTGTTCCAAAATGTAAATGTAAAATGCATGTTTCATCAAATGAGTTCCTTTTACACACATGCGTACTAGAACAGCTCACAGGCACGCGCACATGTGTGTGTGTGTGTGTGTGTGTGTGTGTGTGTGTGTGTGTGTGTGTGTTGTGCATGTGCATCCATGTGTTTAAGGAGGAAATGAGCACTATCATCCATCAAACTGCACACTCAAATCCAGCAGCATGTCATATGAGAAATATCATGAATTATGAACACACACACACACACACACACACACACAGGCATATAAGCAAGGATGCAACGCACGCACATACACATACATGCATTCACACATACACGCATTCACACATACACACATATGCACACATGCACACACACACACACACACACGGCCTGTCGCTTACAAAGTTAATGTTCATAATTACAGGATGTTCTTGGTTGAGTGGAGAAAGAAAAGCCAATCAATATATCTCGGGGCCAAGATAGCAAGGAGAACTAGCTGCATTAGCCCCACATGAACCCAACAGTCCCTCCTGAAGCTCCAGAAGTGATTTTTGTCATTCCCACGCCCTCGTGTCGGCCCCCGCTGTTCTCTTCACCACATTATCCTTGTCAAACCCACCAGGTTCCCAGGGTGCCCGCTGGGTGCCAAGCACATCCTAATTTTTGAGTGTGTGCCACTGACGCTAACACAGGCGCTATTGCTAATCCCTTCAGCAGTATTTAAATCACTCTGAGTCACCACACCACAGCGTTTAAGCCCCAAATGAAGCTTTAGCTTTAGCGGGAATCTGATCAGCGCGGCTCAACATTACGGATTAGCAGCGTTTTGTGTGCATGAGCGCCTGTCAGTCTGAATTACAGCCACTAAACACCTCTAGCTGCGTGCTTCAATAGACAAGTGCCCGCATAAAACTACATTACCCATAATGCACCTGTGTGTTTGCCCAGGGCCCAATATTTGATGTCAAACTGCCCGCTGTAAAAGCCAGGCAGCTGGAACCTCAATTCTCCTGTTCCCACTACAAAAGAGGACATAAAATGCAACCAGGAGGGAAATATGGGGGAATAAGAACACAAACACACACACACACACACACTCACACACACACACACACACAGGTTCACTCACACTGAGTCTCAGCTTCAGATACAGTTTCAGAGGGTTGGCTAGCTTTCCACAGACACAACCTGCTAGAGTGCCACAAGCCAGAGTGACACACACTCACCCACACACACACATACACACACACACACAAAGCCTCACTCGCACTGAGACTCATGTTGGTTAGGATTGGCTTGTTCTCGTTCATAGTCACCTCACAAATTCCCAAACACAAACTCACGGGCTATTTCAATGCAGTCTGAATGTACGCCACAGAAAGTATATGAAGTATATAGTATAGTATAATAGCATAAAGGCCTTGATTCAGTCATTCGCATTTGAGTACCTTGAGTGGACAACAAATCAGCACTTAGACCAAAGACTTTAGTTTCTGGTACAATGAATACCTTTTTATCCCCAAGCACCTCAAACACTGTCCTTTCTCTCTCACACACACACACACTCACACACACACACACACACACACAAAAGCATATACACGTATACACATGCACAGACACACACACAACCAGACACACACATACATGCACACACACACACACACACATACATTCTCTGAGTTCCAGCTGACTGGTCAGAGCGTGAATTCCTCACAGTCAGCAGCAACCTCTTGCACTCCACTTCTGTCAGAGGTTTGCAGCAGTGGACACACACACACACACACACACACACACACACACACACACACACACACACAGACACACACTTGCCCAGAGATCATCCATCAACACCCCTCTATTCACTCTGACACACCCATCAGCACAACAGTCACTCACACAGACTTACTCTTCTATCAGCCACGAATTACACACACACACACACACACACACACACACACACACACACACACACACACACACAAGAGCACACAGTCTTAGACAAGTCAATTACACTCACTATAGGCTTTTGTAGAATATTAAGCTGCCACTCTTTGACTAGATATTCACACACATCCATGCAGCCCCGTCAACCGGACAAGTTGATTTGTGTCCTGCCTGCCCTTGCAGTCTGTCCTGTACTGTGTCTCACTGTGTTGTGTTGTCTTGACTTGTCTTGTTTTGCTGTGTTTTGTTGTGTTCTCTTGTCTGTTTAGGCCGTGTAGTGTAGTGGTGTGTAGTGTAGTGGTGTGTAGTGTAATGGTGTGTTGTGTAGTGCTGTGTTGTGTTGTGATGAGCTGTGCTGTGTTGTGTTTTGTTGTCTTCTCTTGTCTGTTTAGGCTGTGTAGTGTAGTGGTGTGTAGTGTAGTGTGGTGTTGTGTAGTGCTGTGTTGTGTTGTGATGAGCTGTGCTGTGCTGTGCTGTGTTATGTGGTGTTCTTTTGTGTTGGTGGTCCTATCTGAATCTACCCATTCGACCCCCAGTAGTTGTGCCCTCTGTGAGACTACCGGCATTTTTAACATGCCCCCCGTCAGCAGGCTCAGGCTGCCTCTCAGCAGTGCCAGCTGTAGGGGGATTAGCAATGCCAGTCTGGGCCAGCCCATGGCTACAGCACTGCCCTGGCAGCAGCGGCAGGAGCCTAACCGTGGTTGGGACTGTTCCCACGGCAGAGGGAAGACCAGCAGGTTAGGCAGATTTCTGAGCCAGCGGGGAGGAAGAGCAGGCATCTGTGTGAAATCTGTGATTTCAGCTGCCTCTGGGCCACATCCGGTCCACCCTCGGCCCAGGTCCTGGCCAGAGGCTGCAGAGAGTCTGGCTGGAAGCATCTTTGTTATGCTGGGAACAGACCTCCCAGCTTTTTCAGTCTTTTTATGGTTAGAACAAGACTGAGCATGCCAAACCAACAGACCAAAGCAGAATTAATGGTCCTCTGTCAACTTGACGCAACGTTGACGCACCATCATGGCCCTTTTGAAATTCTGCATCAGTGTGTGTGTGCACTCTCCAAAATACATGGCTATTGTGGACTGTATGCAGTCATTGAGTGTACGGTGATTAAAGAATTTATTGGGCTTTGTCATGCTTTTTGTGAATGTCACTCAATAGAGACTCTCAGTACGTGTCCATGCACATCTAAACCCAGCTAATGATTAAACTGGAGGATCCCAGTAATCTGAATACACATGCATGGGAATAAAATTAAAGTGACCAAAGTGCGTTTGACTCCGCAACAGTAGGTGGCGATATACTCCCATTCACATTTCTACCAGCCTAGCTGTGACTAGTTATTTTACTGTTTATGGCTCCAAAGATGTTGTGCTAAACCACAAACTTCCAATGTAAGTTTGAAGACTACAGAGATATTTGATGGGAATATGAGTGAAGAGATGGCCAACGCTGCAGCACTGTAGGTACATTTCAGACATACTTCACTTTTCATTGTTTTGCACCCGAGGCACACGCTGTACAGTTGTTGCCAGCAGCAGTCGTTACCAGAGCCTGTTTACTGACCTCGCTGTGTCTTCATCATTC
>PYXC01001852.1:130000-160000 GCA_015244755.2 Tenualosa ilisha | reverse complement strand
TTTTTAAAATGATAAATGAACCAGCAGTGTCTCATTGGCCTACAACTGCCACACACATTGGAGAGGTAAGAGACTGTCTTGGACAAATTCAAAATGAGCTTGAGTGGTGTAAAAGAATGACTGGGCTTACATGCACTTTAGTATCTCGTCCCGGTGTTGATAATATTGCGACACTGTGCTTAAATGTGCACAAAGCCGGCACTTCATATCTCATATCTGATCATATTCAGGATCCAGAAATCACTGATGCGGCCCAATGTCACTGTGTGATTGAATGAGTTTACCCAGCGCCTGCATAGACTTCGTGGACAAGCTGTCTTTTCAGGTGTAGTCTGTGATCAAACTAAGGAAAACTCACTTTTAAAATGTTTTCCAATGAGTTTTAACCAGCATTTTTTAAAATAAAATAATTTACAATACAAGATCAAATTTGGACTACAAAGAAAGTTTGCTTTATTCTTTTATTCCCATTTTATTCTTCATCGTCTTCTACTCGGGCCAATATGGGTCTCAACCATGCTGACAGCACTCTACTCTGACACAGCAGTATACTCAACCATACTGACAGCATTCTACTCTGACACAGCAGTATACTCAACAATAATAATAACACTACACTAAACTACTCTCATTACGAGTCTGTGTGTTTGTCTGTGTGTGTGTGTGTGTGTGCGTGTGTGTGTGTGTGTGTGTGTGTGTATTTGAGGAAGTGCCGTGATTCAGGACCAGCAGACAATCCATCAGTCAGATTATGACACGCCTTCCCTGCTGTCAGTGCAGAGATTATTAAACAGACTGAAAATATCACCAACACTCCCAAAATGTCACCATTATGATCATCATGTACTGTAAGTGTGTGTGTGTGTGTGTGTGTGTGTGTGTATATTAAACAGACTGTCATACACTCTCAAAATATCACCATTATATTAGCACACGTGTGTGTATGTGTGTGTGTGTGTGTGCATGCATGCGTGTATGTGTGCACACGCTCGTGTGTATTACGGTAAACAGACTCTGATACACTATCAAAATATCACCATTATATTATTATCACGTGTGTTTGTCTGTGTGTGTGTGTGTGTGTGTGTGTGTGTGTGTGTGTGTGTGTCTGTGTGTGTGTGTGTGTGTGTGTGTGTGTGTGTGTGTGTCTGTGTGTGTGTGTGTGTGTGTCTGTGTCTGTGTATGTTTGTTAGTGTGTCTGTGTGTATCACAGCAAACTACTCAAGATCTTCAATGGCAATCAAGAGCAACTACAGGTCCCAGTGTGCTAACTATCTGACTTGAGTATACTATAATACAAGGCTCTGTGAAGTAGCTGAGTATACTGTGGGTAGTGGATGGAAAAACAGGCCACAGCAAACCACTTGAGATGTGTCACATCAAATAAAGTCTATGATCTCTTCATAACATGACTGACTTGTATGCTACAATGCTGTTTCTCTCTTTCTCTTTGTGTGTGTGTGTGTGTGTGTGTGTGTGTGTGTATGTGTGTGTGTGTGTGTGCATGTGCATGTGCATGTGCATGTGCATGCATGTGTGTGTCGGTGCATGTTTATGCCCTAATTTCTCCTAAACCAGAGCCAAATGTTTCCATTCGACAGCATGATCAGCACCTAAATTCCCTGCTGTGACACACACACACACACACACACACACACACACACACACACACACACACACACACACAAAGAGCAGGCATCTGTAATTATCTGGGTTATCGTCTCACTGACTGCATGAATGTGATCACAGACTGAGCTTCAGCTCTCAGCACTGAGTGAGTGTACCCTGAACTTACAAACAGAGAGAGAGAGAGACAGCGAAAGACCATCAGAGTAACACTGAGGCCAAACGCATGCTTCATGTCATACAAGTTTAAGATAACACTGATTACAGTATGTTTAAGATCAATTTCCTTTTTTTAATTTAGGTTACCCTGTTTTATACCCAGTTTATATACAGCTTCTCTTCAGGTTTCACCGAGTCACACCAAAAAGACACTTATAAATTTGAATTTGAATTTTGAGTGTGTGTGTGTGTGTGTGAGAGTGAGTGTTTACAACACAAAAACCTCAGTTACAGCTGCATTGCTGAACATGCCTTAACATTCTTCATCTACTTCCTTGTTGACAGTATTGATACATAAAACAGTATTCCTCATCTATATTATCGTAGCTTTTCTCAGAAACAGAATCTACTTTTCCATGGAGGCTGGAGTTAGCCTTGCTCCATACATGCACATTGATTGACAGGTGCTCAGGAGCGTGATCATCAATCAGTGATGAAAGCATGGAAAGTTTTTTTTTCTTAAACAACGCTTATTCCGTTTATTTGGGGCATAAGTTCACCTTTAACTAAGTCTGTCAAAGGCATTCAATCAATCACAGCGTAACAGTAACAACGAACAGAAAATACTTTCGGGGTTCAGGCAGCACCTGCTAAAATGAAACTGTATTACAATCTAATATGTACATTAAAGAACAGATTATAAGGCAACGCTATCAGGAGCTCAGGGGTACATGAATCTGCCAAACTGTTTGAAACTAAAGGATTTATCTCTGGCAACCACTGGCCTCAATGCGTTACGGTCCTAATGTTACTCATGTTTGCCAACACACACAGACGCACACAATAAAAGCACAGTTGCACACTGAGTGAGAAGACGTCATCGAGGTGGCGACAGCTCAGAGGAGTAACGCTACCGGACCTCGCGCCTCGCATCACGGCTCAACTGGCCAACTTTTATGCAACAGCTGGCAGGACTCCCGGTCTATCGGGCTGTTTACCTGACACTTGGATCCACCCCTGGTGCTGAGTCTGCGGGGAGTAGAAGTAAGGTTTGTCGTCGGTCACTCTTCTCCAGTCCATTGTTTGAAGACGAAAATCCGAGTCGGGTGGGAAACTGGTATTCCAAACGGGACCGTTCATGGAACTGACAAGCCCTCGTGACCATTTCCTGCGCCCTATTGCGTAGACTACGCATCAAGCTGCAGTGTGTGTGTGCGTGTGTGTGTGTGTGTGTGTTGTCATTCTCATCGGCTGTACATTCTAAAAGTTCAAACCACCTTCTGCGGTCCACCTATCATATAAACCAATCCGACTAATATGTAACTACTGACTTAGACATTACAGATACACTACATTTATCATAGAGCTTGGAAAGGCATCCTAATTGACGGACGCATGTAGCTATTAGGCAATACAGAGCACAGTATGTGTTAATGTAACAACGCTGCGAGAGGTCTGACTACTTGGTCTTTTATTTGGCTTTTCTAAAACTCTCTGCCAGGGTCCCAGAGGGCATCTGTGTGTTACGTATCCGGGGAAAGTAGGAGGTGAAAAGATTGCCTATAAATGTGCCCTCGTGGGAATTTTACTCTCGTGCGCGCACCTGTTGCCGCGCGTTTAAATTTAGAGCGCTACATGCTAGCCCGGATCAGCCCGGATCTATATGTGACATCACTGGGCTGTATGTTCAGGTCCTGACATTCTGCAGGCTGCTGATAACCGACACCTCCTCTGTCATCTATCACGCCTAATAAGAGACCCGCTGCCGTGATGATTGACAGTTGGTTTAACCAATCAGTAACACCCATGAGGAACGCATGAGGAATGTATGCTCTGTCAAATCTGAAGCTTTTTTTAATGATTGTTTACACACTAAAATAGAAATTAGCGCCAAAACAAAACCAGACACTCAAGGAGCAAAACACCTCTGCAGATTTTCACAATATTAAGCACAATGCCTGCTTCACACTTTTTGCAAAACTAAAGTGTTTTGGAGATCACTACACACATTTTTATACTTTAGATACAGAAATCACTGAGGTCTCGTTGTTTGCAATTTAAAGACACCGTCTTCCAAAATAGCGCACACATCCAAATGAGCTAAAACAGTTGATAGGTCTCAACACACACGTGCAAAATTGTGAACGTCATACACAATGCTGAAGTGAAAAGGTCTATGACAATTTATGACCATTCAAATATATACACAGAGTCTACCATGTCTCTCCACAAATACAGTATTACCAAGCACTTGCACTGCAACACCAAGGACACGTGTATAGAGAGTCTGAGGAAAAAATGAGTGAAGGTGAACAAATGATGACAGTAGTGTGTATCTGACTGAAGAGTGTCAGATCTTTTGAAGTTTTAGTTAATGTTTATATGAGGTTTGTTACACAGGCCACCTGGGTTGGAGGCCAAGCAGAGTGAGTACCCTCTCTGTTCACATACAGGGTCACAAGTGGGATGGTTTGCCTTGTTCAGGTGCGTCGTAGTGTGTGTGTGTGTGCGTGTGTGTGTGTGTGTGTGTGTGTGTGTGAGTGTGCGCCATGTGCTCAGTGTGTGGCCTGCGTGAGGGATCTCTGGATATGTCGACCTTGTGTGAAGGACCCCCAGAGATGGGTAAAGCACTAGAGAGTGTACAGAGAGTGGATGTGTGAGGGGTCCCAGGCCAGTGTGCATTAAGTGCATAGACAGGCTTCGCAAAGGCATGGACACTGTGACAGAGATCTCTCACTGCCTGCCTGTCTCTCTGACTGCCACACCAGTGAGGCTGACACTCTGGCACAGTGCGAGGGCCTCAGGTGCCTTCTAGCCAGCTCTTCTCAATGTTGCATTAGCATCGATACTACATCAGGGCACTCTCCACTTACCCCAACTAATTCTCTTAGCATCCAATCAGCAAACAGAAATTGAAAGCAGAATCAATAGGTTTGAAGTTCAAAGTTCAAAGTTCAACTCTTTACATAAAGTAAAGTGAAGTGAAGGAGTCTGGTCCAGGTGCGGTCACACCACACTCTGCATATGGCAGCCAGTAGCAGCCTTCAGATCTCCTTCTACTGTCCTGAAGAAATGCAGATGAAAATCCAATCCAATCCTTTCCAGCACTTGAGGGGGTGATCAGAGCTGTGAGAGGGAGGCGATGGAACTGATGTGCGGCAGAAGTCAGTGTGACATGCGTGAACGGAGAGAGCCTCTCTCATGGCTGAGAAACGGAGCCTCTCTCATGGCTGAGAAACGGAGCCTCTCTCATGGCTGAGAAACGGAGCCTCTCTCATGGCTGAGCTTGTTAGAGGCCTCGGCGCTAAGAATGTCCTCGGCTCCTCGAGGGTTTAATTGATACGTTTCTTTCATTTCACCCTTCGCTGATTATTATGGAATGTGAGTGTGTGTGTGTGTGTGTGTGTGTGTGTGTGTGTGTGTGTGTGTTGGTGGTGATGGTAGTGGGCAGGGAGTGGGGGTGGGGGGTGCATTCACACACGTTTAATCACAGTCCTCAGGGCAGTTGGAATTCGATGCAGACACACACACACATACACAGAAACATGCACTATCTCTCTCATACACATACACTCAGACGGTGTGGAGTGACTGTTTTGCTATATAATTTGTATTTTGCTATATATTTTGCTCTTGTTGGTTCTGAACATGACAAGGCCTATGAGGCAGTGTCTCCTTCAAGCTGCGTTGGCACTGAAGGTGTTTAATCAGAGGAGAAACAGACCCCCCACCCCACCCCACCCCCACATGGCTAACCACCAGCAGCAGTGCAATTAGCCTACAGTAAACAGCCACGATAGGAACAAAGGGATTAGCTTACAAGAAACACCCATACATTGGATAAGGACCCACAAATTGAAGCTTTCATGTGCTTTAGTCATATTTACAAGCAAACAATATCAGCAGACATCAGCCTCAGTGCAATGTAGTGTTTTTCTCAAGCTGTAGAGGGAGCTATTTCACAGCTATAGAAAGCTGTCTTACACCTTTGACGAGACAAAATATTTATCCATACTAGCGATTTTTGTGTGTTAACATTAGTAACCTATAATACACCATGCCATATCAGCCATAGTATAGCTAATTTTCATGGAAACTGCTTCAGTCATGAATATTCATGTACGTGTGCACGTTCACACACACACATACATACACACACACAGGAAAAGAATGAGAGCAAGAAAGATTGTGTGTGAGTGTGTGTGTGATCTGTGTGAGACAATAGCAACTCCTGCCCGCCCTGCATCTACATGTGTATGTGTAAATGTGTGTTTGTCATAGCCTAGTTTTGGTTGGTTATTAGTGTTGATCCACAACAGCCTCGCAGCCATGTGCATGGCTCAATGTCCCCCTCTAGTGGTTGAAAGTATAACAGGTCTTTCCCAGGCCTTTTACAGTCATTGACTGAATACAAAAGAAAGTTTGTCAACTAAAAATCACTGCATTTACTGGTTTTTTTTTTTTTTTTTGCTAAGAAGCCCTTAATGAATCT
Source organism: Tenualosa ilisha (assembly GCA_015244755.2). Taxonomy (NCBI): domain Eukaryota; kingdom Metazoa; phylum Chordata; class Actinopteri; order Clupeiformes; family Clupeidae; genus Tenualosa; species Tenualosa ilisha. The sequence continues at coordinate 153,723 of PYXC01001852.1, read as the reverse complement.
GGGATCCACTTGATCTTAATCCTCACTGTCTTAGCACAGCAGAAACCAGCACTTCCCAATTGTATTATAATGTTTTCATTGGTTTCACACACTTTTCAAAACATTTAACACAACTTTCAGAGAAAGTTCCCAAGGCACTATTGAATTGCTAGCTTCAACAATTGGAAAGAATCTATTCACAGCCAAAGATGTATTGTCTGTATTCATATGATGTGTTAGTGTAAATCTCCTCCTTCATAATTCTTCAATCCAAAGTCATCTTCATGCATATTAAATACCACCTTTGCTGTTTGCTATTTGCAAAGGTGAGTCAAAGAGGCCAACAGTATAGAGTATTTGTATTTGAGTTAGAGTATCCATGTTTTGATGAAAAAGGAAGATCAGTGAAAATTGGGAAGTTTGGGAAGTTGAATGTAGACTGATTGCTCCATTTTGTCCTAAAGCAATGCAAAAGAGAACACTGTTTGGCCCCCATAGTCTCTGATTGTTGTGAAAGTATTAAGAGTTTTGAAAAAATAGACATTGCATTGAGAACGGTAAAAGAAAGACTTGTTTTGTCACTGTTAGAGCCTTTTGCAAACGAGTGCTTCTGGTTAGGCCTTTGCATTAACTGATTTAAAAAAGTGGATGATGAAGTGATGGCTGCATCAAAACAATCAAGAAAAACTGTATTACTGCAGCCACAAATCCAATGTAAATAACAACAACAACAAGTCAAGTCAACAGCAGGAACAGCAGGAGCCAGGAGTGCTTTATGTCCTCTCTACCAGCTGAGACGCTGGAACAACCTCCTCTCTCACTGAGATTGTTTTGTTGTTAGTGTGAAGCCGTGTCAGTTGTGTGTGGGTTTCACAGTATGTGTGTGAATGAATTTTCGGGGGTTGGGGCGGGGGTGGGGGGTGGTATTGTCTAAACTGGCTTTGACCAGATCCTGGCGGGCCGAGTACTTCCCCATGTTGGTACTTCTTTTGTGCACTGCGGAAATCGGCTCGCCTCACCAGGCTGACACCACACACTTGTGCTTCACACACACACACACAAACACACACACACAGCGTCCTCTTATTCAGGCAGTTTTGTCTCTTTTAAACGTGTTTCATGTCCAGTGTCGCTCCCTTCCTCACTTTCTGCCTCTCCCCTTCTCTCTCTCTCCTCCACCTCTCTTTGCCATCTGTCTCTCCATCTCTCCTCCCTATCTCTTTCTCTCTATCCCTCTTCTCTCCTCTCTCTGGTTGTGGTTACGTGGCTGTGCTTGAATCTGTATTCAGGGGACAGGATATGCTAAGGCACTAGTGTGTGGTGTGTGTGCATGCATGCATGTGTGTGTGTATATGAATGTGTAAAGCATTGTGTGGTGTGTGTGCATGTGTGTGTGTGTGTGTGTTTCTGTGTGTGATAAACTGGAGTGAGAACAGAAAAGTGATCCAGTGTTGCAGGAGAGTTAGGAGGTGCTGCTCTAAACCAACGAAAACAAATACTCACTCGTCAACAAACACTATACTCAGTCGTCCCTGAGTTTCTCCAGGTTTCTAAAAATGTCTGAACTATTTCTAAAACATACCAGACTCTACAAATACAAAATGCACTGCTGCCTCAGACTGTCAGACTGCATGAGTGTGTGTGTGTGTGTGTGTGTGTGTGTGTGTGTGTGGTGATGACTGATATGGCATGTATTAGAGCTGTATCTGTTTTAGTGTAATATAGAGCTACTTGCTCTGGAAGTGCCACCTCAGGGGAGTGATGGCTCAGAACCAACACTTCACTAATGGAACCAAGTGCACTCAAGCCTGGCCAAATAGAGGCCAGCAGACACACACACACACACACTCTCACACACATACACACACACACACATACAACCAAGTATAGGCAAGCCCGGCCAAATACAGGCCAACACACACACACACATAACCAACTGCAGTCAAGCCTGGCCAAATAGAGGCCAGCACACACACACTCACACACACACAACAAAGTGTAGGCAAGCCTGACCAAATACGGGCCAATACACACACACACACACACACACACAAACAACCAAGTGTAGGCAAGCCTGGCCAAATAGAGGCCAACACACCCACACTCACACACACACACATACAACCAAGTGCAGGCAAGCCTGGCCAAATAGAGGCCAACACACTCACACACAACCAAGTGCAAGCAAGCCTGGCCAAATACAGGCCAACACACACACGCACACACAAGCAAGTGCTGACAAGCCTGGCCAAATGGAGGCAAACGCTGACAGTAACAGTAACGCATTTCTTAGATGATGTCTTTTCCCACATACACATACTTTTTACACCACAGACACGCCCAGCCATTAGTCTGCACATACACACACCCTTTCACACACCCTTTCACACCGGAGACATACCCAGCCATGAACACACACACACACACACTTTCACATCTGAGACATATCCAGCCATGAGTCTGCACACACCACACACACACACAACCATGTGCTTGCACATACACACATACATGTTGCAGGCAGTCTTGACCTTGTTGTGGCCATTGTGGCTCACTGGTCAGGGCATCAGGCTGGAAGCAAAGCCACAGTTGCGCTCCAGACTAGTAGATCATGGCAGACAAGGGCTTTTGTTAGGCGCACACACACACACACACACATGCAAGTGCAGGCAAGCCTGACCAATCACAGGCCAACACATACACACACACACACATACAACCAAGTGTAGGCAAGCCTGGCCAAATAGAGGGCAACACATACACACACACACACACATACAACCAAGTGCAGGCAAGCCTGGCCAAATACAGGCCAACACACACACGCACACACAAGCAAGTGCTGACAAGCCTGGCCAAATGGAGGCAAACGGTGACAGTAACAGTAACGCATTTCTTAGATGATGTCTTTTCCCACATACACATACTTTTTACACCACAGACACGCCCAGCCATTAGTCTGCACATACACACACCCTTTCACACACCCTTTCACACCGGAGACATACCCAGCCATGAACACACACACACACACACACTTTCACACCTGAGACATATCCAGCCATGAGTCTGCACACACCACACACACACAACCATGTGCTTGCACATACACACATACAACTATTTGATATGTTGCAGGCAGTCTTGATCTGATTGTGGCCATTGTGGCTTACTGCTCAGGGCATCAGGCTGGAGGCAAAGCCACAGTTGCTAGTTCCGCTCCTGACTAGTAGACCATGGCTGAAAGTGGGCTTTTCTTAGGCACACACACACACACACACACACACACACACACACACACACACACACACAGAGCCATGCACAAGTACTGAAAGTAAGCATAGAAAAAGCATCTATATGTATCTTCAAGGAGGGCACACAGTGACATAAGAGGGTCTTATGGAGACAGATACTCAAACACACAAAATATGCAGTCATATAAGGGTGAACACACACACACACACACACACACTCAGATTAAATATTTATTCAGTGGTTATTCTCATGCTCCTTCATCCATAGCCTGTGTTTATGCCCCCACTCTAACTCTCAGAAACTTTACAGTGGAACCACTGATTAACTAAACTATGTTGCACTGGGGAAGGTCTCTGAGTGACTCGCCATCAGCTAAGAAACAGGGTCAGAAATCCTCCTTGTTTTCATGGTGCTGATCCATAACACAGACATACGGGGTCAGGTTTCAGGTTTTAGTCTTTGTCCTCTGAGCATCTGCTGGGTTTTGAGGTCGGCACAGGACAGAATGGACATTACACATATTAAAATTCTTCATTTCCTTTCCACTGTAAACAGATTAGAAGTTGTTTTTTTTATTTCTCTCTCATTCAGCAGACATAGCACAGCAATCTACATTTTAGGATTGCCAACTGCAGATCCAAGCAGATCACAGCAGGAGTTTTGCAGGAGAATTTCACTACATCCCAGTACAAGAAACCTACTGAACAAAACACACAGTCCATAAAGGAGCCTCCCCACATTCAGTCCATAAAGGACCCTCCCCACATTCAGTGTAAAAAGTTATTGCAACAACACAAAAAAATCCAAACATAGCCTCATTAAAGTAACATTTGAGTTCATCAGCAATGGCTTTTGCATAATTGGTTCTCTTCAATAGCATGCTTTGGTACCGCACAGGAACATGTGAAGTCTGCAAAGACTTTAGAACAAAGGGAACAGAACACTACCATTCATCAGTGAGAGACGACAGGTAATGTTGGTTACAGGTGACGGGAATGAACAGAGGAAGGAAACCAGTGAGGCACCCTGAGACAGTACGTGTAAGTGACAAAAGACTTTTGGAAGCGAGTGTGTGTGTGTGTTTGTGTTGTGTATGTGCACTCCTATCTTTCAGGGGTGTACTGAAAAAAAAAAGAACAAACACATCTCAGTATTGAGGTTTTTCAGATGACAGATTGAGCCATTGTGATTTCGTTTCATCACAGTGATACGTCATTTATCACTTGCTAGGCAGAATGTCAAGGTAGCCAACACAAGCCAATGGTACTTCTGTGGTTTCTGTCTTCATATTTCATCACTATCAACATGTCAAACCTCGATGAAAGTGAAAGTTATGACACAGTTACCCATACTGAAGCATTCAATAGCCCAATGTGTTATGCACAATATGTTACTTCACTAATTATTGGGGAAAAAAGTGTGTTTAATGTTGTGATATCTTTATCGCTCGCAGCCAAAATCTATTGAGTAGGCTACAGGGAAAGTGAGATTGAAATGTTTTTCTCGTGTTCTCCCGAGTTTTACAAAGACATCCTTTGTATTAGCCTACATTTCCAGAAAAATAGCACAGCCTTCCATACTTTGACAGGTAGAACGATTATATGGCGCTGAAGACTGGGGCCAATAAATTGGAATTTTGAAGAAGATAACCCTGAGATGAATTTTCTCTTGTAAACAATTTAAGTTATCTACGTAGGACTGATGCATTTATTTTTCATAATTTTTCATTATTTTTTACTGTCAATTAAAACAACCCACTGACACACAAGTAGTTGTCACATCTGTAATCAGCGTTTAATTTAGTAGTTGTTTACAACTCGACTGCTGTCGACTTACTTCGAATTTCGATAAACCGCCACCATTCAAATTCCCAGCGTGCAAAATTAAATTAAATTCTCCTAGACGTATTAGATGTAGCAGCTGAAAAACCTTAATACTTCCACACTAAACTGCAGTTTAAATAAATGCAAAAAGCTGGTCAATTGTAGAGTGAACTCAGAGGCCAGTATCAACACTTGGAACCGCTGTTAAAGTTAAGGACCACGGAGACTAGAAACCATCTCAGCTACATGACCAGTGCGTTCAGGGCATGTGCTGAGTGGATGGGGATGCTTTTGCACTGTCCAGTGACACTCAAACGCTCTGGTGCCCACCTGGTGCTGGTGTTGAGCCATTTCAGATGCCCTCTGATGCCCGCTGGTGTCACCCCGGCTGAGTCTGAGTGAACCTGCCTCTGATCTGGCACCAGCTGTCCCTCCAGACTCAAAACAAATCAACACATTCATCACAGCAGCAGGCAAATGGTTTGGTCAAATAGCAAATGATATAAATTAACACTCAGAATGAACTATTTCCAGAATAGTATGTTCAAGCTTCCAGCTGAAAGTCTGAGTTGAATTTAATTAACATGTTAATAAAACATTTGCATTACCCTGACATTATTTGTATGTAATCAATGCGCCATTAAAATCTATAGGTAGGGACTGCATAGAATGGGGCGTGATGTGCAGGTAGAAACACACACATTTGGTGGCATCAGTAGTAACGTCTGGACAGACTCTATGGAACAAACACAAAGATGCCGTCATGAACAGTAGCACCAGAGGGGACAGTTTCGGCAAAGATTATTGACTGCTGACCAAGATAGAGCAACATAATACGTTACAATAGGAGCAAATGTGAACAGTTCCAGTCCGCATAAGTGGGAGTGTCATATAATGTCACAACATAAACCTTTCATTGATCTTTTGTATTAGCAAATGAGGGTCTGACTCTGGTCTGCATAAAGGGGGATCTCCCCCTCCCCCTTGTGAAAATAGAACACAGTACTCAACGGATGTTTGTGCCTTTTGCTCTGCTTTTAGCCTCTCTGGTTTCGCCTGAGGGACGGTGCTGCACCACTCCACAGCAAGTTCTACAACGTTCTGTGCCAAAGTCATTAGTGAGGCAACAGGCTGGAATGTGGAACAGGTGAGGATAGCGGGTTGAGTTCTGGAATGTCACTGCCACTCTCGGCTGTACAGATGGGATTGTCCTGAGTAAGTGAGGGATGAGGGGCTGAGTTCTGGAATTTTCCATGCCAGTTCCACCAGGTGGGTTTGACATGCGAGAGTTCCTTGCATCAGCTGGGAGTGTAAGGGTTCTCCGGCACGGCCTCGTCGATCCACTTCATGTACTCTAGACTGCCCCCCTCCACTGGGAAACTCAGCAGCTCAGGGATCTCATAAGGATGAATGGATCTGAAACCAATCAATCAGTCAATCAATCAATTATTTAACCAATTAGTACACAGATGAAAAAAATACAATGAAATAAAGAAGCAAAACCTTTTATAAATCAAATCAAATTATGAAAGACCACAAGCATAATTCATTCCATGACTGACTTAACATTTCCTTCATGATTTTTTTTTTACCACCACAGGGTACCCAATTCCTGACTGATAGACATGAGAAAAGCACTATTAAAATGTATGAGAATGTTGTTAGTTTTGTTACTTGGTTAAAGCAAAAACCCAGTTTTGCTCTCAGAATGAGTGATAACACTTCCTGTTCCTGTTATGCAAATCAGCCAGCTGGTAGAGCACATTTTTATGTATGAAATTTAAAAAATGTATTTATTTATTTATTTAAATGTTGGAATGGAATGATGGAATGATTCACTTATTTTTGATTCACTTATTTTTGATTCACTTATTTTTTATTTTCAAAAAATGACATTAGATTGTACCTAAAGTGCAGCTTTGCATTCAGCCAGGAAAGATTCAACACATTTTCATGTTGGAAATGTGGTACCCTAATTCTGTTGAGTAAAAGACAACAGCCCTGTTGATTGGCTGAACTCACCTCACGTATTCAGTGAGGCTCTGGACCTTAGAGGTGCGTGTTCTCACCAGCTAAAACACACAGAGGCAACATAATACTCCACTGAGGGATCAGTCTGCAACCACAGAACATTTTAATACAAGCACTGTGCACTGGCACTAGCAAGAACCTCAGAACGATTTACTTTCAAAGGAAAACATATATCACAGTAAACCATAAAGTTTGTGTGGTGTGTGTGTGTGTTTGTGTGGTGTGTGTGTGTATGAGCTACAGGTGTGTGTCCACTCACCAGAAGGACCTCAGTGGCATCCTGGACCTCACCTTTCCAGTAGTACCTGAGACAGGTAAGATACCGATAAATGTGAGACCACATACACTAAGGGTGTGTGTGTGTGAGCATGCAAGTGTGTGTGTGTGCGCGTGCTTTCTGAAGTATGAGGTCACAGCACAGGATTAGGTTACACAACTTTTATGATCCAGATGGTTAGACAGGGCTAGTGTGCAGGCACACACACACACACACACACACAACAAACACACACACACACACACACACACACGGTCCTGAGGGTCAGACAGTGCTGCTGTGCTATGACCCCCTGAGTGATCTGTGAGCAGACAAGCCTAGCTAGACAGACAGCAGATAGAGATGCACCATCCATGCAGAAGTTCAGGCAGTCAGTTGTGCAGTGTGTGACCCACTCTAAATCCTCTCCATTTTGCAGCAAACTTCATAGCACCTCTGCACCTCTTTGGTTTGTACAAAGGCTGAACATGAACGAGGTTGTGGTCTGACCTTTAAATGTAGATAGAGCATGTGTGTGCGTATGTGCACACAACAAAGGTTTTCAACACAGCACCCCCCCCTCTAACTCCACCAACACAAAATGCAACTTTAAGCTTGCTGCAGACTCTTTGACATGCTGCAAGTGCTCAAGGGCCATTCACATATATCGCTACTCACTCATTGCCTGTTGCTTTCTTGCTGAAAAAATCTCGCTTGTAGACTTTTTTGTAGACTTTTAGTAATTGGCTCTTTCACAGACATATTCTGTGAGGTGGGGGAAATTTAGAAGAAAGCAGATGTCCTCTCCTGTAGTCTGGCGTTTTGAATAGGTTACTTAAAAGAAGTAGGCTAAGCTAAGGAGACAGCTTCAGACCACTCATTTAGTCAAACCTCTGACTGAATATGCTTTTGTACAAAGTAATGCAGAAATGACAGTCCGTCTATAGATCTGCACCAGCCTACCCACTGCCACTCTGAGAGATTACGTTTATTTTAGCCAGGTGTCATATACATTGTTGTGATCATCTCGTGAGCCCAATGAACTCTACACATTGCCCAGCCCATTTCTGAAATAAGGTACTGTACACAAGCTATTTCATGTCATTCTTTTAGGCTGTGCTTCACTGTACGGACTATTGTTGTGTAAAGGTTTCCTAAAATTGGTCACCATGAAAAAACAATGAAGCTTCCTCAACACCCTGTGTTACTTCAACTGGGTGCTTAAACTTTCTGAATCTTAAATCAAAGACTTATAAGAAGAAAATATAATAAATAAAATAAGTAAAATCAAGCACTTGACAGTTTAACCGCCTCACAAACATTTTGGGCTGATGATCTTCTTGAGTGAGAGACGCAGATTTTTTTTTTCCACCACAATGTTCCATAGGTTATGTGTGGTAGAAAGTATTGCAGAAAGGACACGCATCAACCTATTTTTAACTCATGCCGTGCCAAAAAATCTCAACTGATAGAACTTCATTTTATTCTATTGATATTGATAATGTTCAGCTACACACCAACTCAAAAACAAGACGACAACAGTGGCAAAATCAACATGTGCAGTTTTTAGGCTTCAGTCTAAACTGTGCAGTTTTTAGAATATCAATCTTGACTATGACTCAAAGTTTTTCCCTGGTTCTCAGGGATAGATCCACTCCACAAGCATATCCTACGTGCAACACGCAATGACTTTATTTGGTGCGTGGCAGGGAGCGCGGCATCTAGATCAGTTATGCTAAGATAAGTTAAGTCCATTTGATTTCTTTTTTTTAGATTTAATCACCATGTAGCCTACTCTGTAGCTACCGTGTGTACTGTGTATTTGTGTGTAAGGATAACACACAGTTTTTCCAATCACGAATCGGGGAACATTGGGGTACAATGTGAAATGTCAAACTCCCAAAACCATTCAAGGACTTTCAAGAACAGGCGTCTTTCTATGCCTATTTTCAAAAACTTTCCAGGGCCTTGAACTTATTTTTCAAGGATTTCAAGGACCCGTAGGAACCCTACACTGTACCACTCAAGGTCAAGAAATATTTGAATTTGCAAATCTTTACAAAGTCAAGGGTCATAAATGCTGGCAAAACTCACATGGTAGCTGTGCGGGGTAGAATGTTGACACACGCAGCCATGCGTCTCTCCATTAGAGACCTACAGAGAGAGAGAGAGAGAGAGAGCCATGCGTCTCTCCATTAGAGACCTACAGAGAGAGAGAGAAAGAGAGAGAGAGAGAGAGAGAGAGAGAGCCATGCGTCTCTCCATTAGAGACCTACAGAGAGAGAGAGAGAGAGAGAGAGCCATGCGTCTCTCCATTAGAGACCTACAGAGAGAGAGAGAGAGAGAGCCATGCGTCTCCATTAGAGACCTACAGAGAGAGAGAGACAGAGAGAGAGGGATAGTGACATTTACATTTACATTTAGGCATTTAGCAGACGCTTTTATCCAAAGTGACTTACAAAAGAGGATAACATTCAAGCTACAACACAATGAAAGAAACTAACAAAGAGTGCATTTTGCTAACGTAAAAACTGCACTTTTTGAAGTTGAAAGTAATACTGTAATAAAAGTGCAGTGTAAAGGAGAGATAGAGCAGGAGAGGCAGAGAGGGAGAGAGTTTTAAAAATATTCAATCAATTTTTAAACCAGGACAGGACTACAACACATCAACAGGGCAACAGCATGAAGCCCTAGGGCTGATTTCCATGGTCCCCCAAATGCATCCGTGGTTTTGAAAAATCATTCACACATCAAATGTATCATTCATCAGTAAGATTCTGAGTGTGTCTGTTACGCTTGAACACAAGTGAGCAGGCCAGGGTTAAGTAATCAAGCCAGAGTAACACACCTGGGTCCTGAGGAATTTACACGGCAGATTGTTATATTACCACACACACACACCTACTGTCTCTGTGTGTTTAGTGACTCAACGCACACATCTACCTTCTCAAGGTGGAGAGAGGCAACACACACTCACACGTTCTTATCTACCCTACCTTATCTGCCCTACCTTACCCTACCCTACCCAATGAGTGTTTTGGGTAAAGCTACGTAACACATGCACACACACACACACACACACACACACCTGCAATCACAAGAGAGTGGGGACTGGTATGACCTAGAAACAGCAACAAAATATGAAGGCACAATTGTAGAGACAAGATGTCAAAAACGCTAAAGCGCTTCGTCTTCCAGATATCCACAGAAGTTACCATGCAAATCGACTAGTTTTGGATCAGTGTTGCCACAGTATTATAATGCAAGTGAATGTGACTAAGACCTGGAAATGGCAAAAATGGCAGGCCTAAACCCTCAGCGTAAGCCCTCATTTCAGATGTAGTTGAGTCAGATAGATCAGTTAAGCACTGCCTGGCCAGAGGGAGCTGCTCAAGGAGCTGACCTCAGCTTGGACATGCTAATTACATTACATGGCCTTTATGCCATTCATCACCAAGTTATTCAATTTGGAGCTTAATTTGCTAAAGGAACTCAACCAGACTGAGTTGCAAGATACACATGGGAAAGAGCATCCTGCTGTAGATTACAGACGCAATAACAATAATAATAATAACAACAACAATAATAATAATAATAATGTGGTGCTTTGGAGAGATGCGTATTCCAGTAATTACTCTGAAAACGTTTTAGATGAGAGAGAGCGAGAGATTATTGTTATTATTATTATGACTGCATTAATGCCTACATGGGTAAAGCCAGGCCAGAGGGAAAGACAGATGGGAGTGCTTCACTCTGTAGATGGGAGTGCTTCACTCTGTAGATGGGAGTGCCTCACTCTGTAGATGGGAGTGCTTCACTCTGTAGATGGGAGTGCTTCACTCTGTAGAGCAGACTTTCATTTCTGCACAGTTCTTTGCTCACAGCCCTGCATTCACATGTGTGTAAACCTGCGTCCTCCCTGCGGCCAACCACACCAGCAGGGGCGACCGCCTGGGCGTCGAGTGCATTAGCAAGTGCACGAAGCCTCACTAGCACATCGCCTGAGGCGTCAGGAAAGAAGTTTACCAACACACAGCCCATAATAAAACAGCTAGTAAGCAGCTGGCTAGCGTAACATCTGCATGATCTCTTGCTTTCCGATCTGTGTTCGGTTGGAGATCCATGTATTCCTGTCTGTAGTTACAGATCTGTGTTCACATAGGGCTCTATGCATTCCTGTCTGTAGTTAAAATGTTTGTTCTGTGTTTGCGCTGGCTTTACTCATGGAGGGGAACAGCTAGAACACAGGCAGGCCAACTGGCAGCCAGCTGGCATGGAACTCTCTGTCATGCTCTCCCGAGTGGGTGCACTTAGCCTGGCGCTCGGCCCAGGGCTCGGCCCCTTTCGCACGCCACCCCTAGGGCATATAAGATCACCTGCCCCTCAGACTGGTGGCCCGCTGTGTTCTAAAGCCCTAGAGAGGCACCTGTGAGCAGATAGGGGAACCGGGGCAGACGGAGGGGAGTTTTTTGGAGATTCTAGGGGGGTTGCAGGGCCTTCTTCCACACACAGACGGTGCCCTACACTCACGACTCACGTACCGCTTTGTCACGTGTTTTATTTGTTTCAGCAAACAGACACCGAGACAAGAAGGTGAAAGTGAGCCTGACTCATTAGTGTGACACATTAACACTGTGTGCTGTGAGAATGGGGAAGTTTTGATCAAATACAGGCAGAAAGATAAAGAGAGAGAGAGAGAGTGTCTGGGTGTGTGTGTGTTTACACCTCAAGTCTCATACTGGAGTGTGCTGGCATGTAACTGTATCTCAACTCAAAGCCACTCTGTTCTCTTAGTAAAAAACACACATGCACACACACACTAACACACACCCACACACGCAAACACATCAATGCGCAGCTGTGAAAGCTGAAGTCCTCACGTGCTTTTTGCAATGTCCACATTACTGGAGCGGGTTGCAGTCCCAGAGATTATTTACATAACACTTAATCCTGCCAGTCCAGAAAGCCTGAATATGAGCGACAAAACCACCCCTGCTAATCCCTGACCAAACATGCACATGTCATACACACACACACACACACACTACTGTATGATCATATCCTCTTGAGTGGGTCGACGTGTTTACCGTAATAAACAACAAGCAAGACAGTTCTTCAGTTCCTCCAGACATTGTCTCAGTCTGGCAGTTGGGTTTTTCGCTTCAAGTTAGCATATAGCATCAAATCCTTCGGTTGCCACTAGCATCTCACCCGTTAGCGGATTGTTTGTAAGAGTCCACAAAATTACGCTACTTTTCTTGTTTAAAACTTGACTCTTCTGTAGTTACAAGGTGTACAAAGGCCGACAGCAAATGAACCGATATGACATGGAACTACTCTCATTCCGCCGTGACACTCAAGGAGCTCTTGGCCTGCACTACTTGTTCAGTGGCTTGAACTTCATGCAGTACTTGATTATTACGCCAGAATGAGAGAATAGTTAGAAAAACATACAGTTAGAAACATATAGTTAGAAAAACACAGTAGCCACATTACATTTTCTGTTGGTCTTAGTAAATCTTGTCACTGCAGAAGAGTAAAGTTTTAAGCAAGACGTTAATGGGTGAGATGCTAGCAGCAACCAAAGGATTCAATGATATATGCTAACCTGACACCAAAACCACTACTGTCAGACTGGGACAACGACTGGAGGGACTGGAGAAAGGTAACTGGATGGACTGGAGAAAAGTAACTGGATGGACTGGAGAAAGGTAACTGGTTGAACTGGAGAAAGGTAACTGATGGACTGGAGAAAGGTAACTGGTTGGACTGGTGAAAGGTAACTGGATGGACTGGAGAAAGGTAACTGATGGACTGGAGAAAGGTAACTGGTTGGACTGGTGAAAGGTAACTGGATGGACTGGAGAAAGGTAACTGATGGACTGGAGAAAGGTAACTGGTTGGACTGGAGAAAGGTAACTGGTTGGACTGGAGAAAGGTAACTGGTTGGACTGGAGAAAGGTAACTGATGGACTGGAGAAAGGTAACTGATGGACTGGAGAAAGGTAACTGGTTGGATTGGAGAAAGGTAACTGATGGACTGGAGAAAGGTAACTGATGGACTGGAGAAAGGTAACTGGTTGGACTGGAGAAAGGTAAAACTCAATTATTTACCTCTAGAGGAGGTGGGAAATCAGTAAATTGGCTGAAACAGTGGCATATCCCTTTAAAGGGGAATTCTGACACGCTTGAGCAGAAAATTTTGTTGTTAAAGGGCTTTTTTCTCTTTTTTCTTTGCCCTATGGTCACTCACCTGTCCCAGGGCACCTCAGGCATGGATGGAGAGTGTGGGCCACTTCTCCTACCCACACTCTCCTATTGGTCAGGATTCAAACCGGTCACCCTTCGGTCACAAGCCTCAGGCCCTAAACAGTATGCAATGAGTGCCCCAAATGCATCTGTTGGAGGCCTTTACTCCTCTGGGCTGGCCACTCAACCGTCCTGTCTGCTCTGGACTCCACACCTTCAGCCACCTACCTGACTCAGCTCTCCCTTTCCTGTGTGGTAGGTGCAGGTCTCTCTCCTGACAGAAACACTCTTAGCAGAAGGACACACCCGGACACACACACGTCTGTGCACTAGTGCCCCACAGTCTCTCCCCCTACAAAAACAGACTGACACACACACAGTCTCTCCCCCTACAAAAACACTCTTAGCAGACTGACACAGACACAGTCTCTCCCCTACAGAAACACTCTTAGCAGACTGACACACACACAGTCTCTCCCCTACAGAAACACTCTTAGCAGACTGACACACACACAGTCTCTCCCCCTACAAAAACACTCTTAGCAGACTGACACAGACACAGTCTCTCCCCTACAGAAACACTCTTAGCAGACTGACACACACACAGTCTCTCCCCTACAGAAACACTCTTAGCAGACTGACACACACACAGTCTCTCCCCTACAGAAACACTCTTAGCAGACTGACACACACACAGTCTCTCCCCCTACAAAAACACTCTTAGCAGACTGACACAGGCACAGTTTCTCCACCTACAGAAACACTCTTAGCAGACTGACACACACACAGTCTCTCCCCCTACAAAAACACTCTTAGCAGACTGACACACACACAGTCTCTCCCCTACAGAAACATTCTTAGCAGATGGACACACACACAGTTTCTCCCCCTACAGAAACACTCTTAGCAGACTGACACACACACAGTCTCTCCCCTACAGAAACATTCTTAGCAGATGGACACACACACAGTCTCTCCCCTACAGAAACACTCTTAGCAGATGGGTAGGACTCAGCTACATACTGGGTTTGTCACCTTAGTTACCAGTTATGTTTGTGCATTCCATCACTGTCATAGTTTCCTGCTTTACTAACCTCTTTCGCACTACACCGACACACACACTAGCACACACGCACACACCCAAGCTCACACAGATGCACACTCACACACACACACCCATACATACACAAAAGGAATTATTACTGACTTCCACTGCAATCTTGGTAGTTACACCTTTACGTGCTTTCATGCTAAACGCATATATGTAGATGTTTACACTAAAGTTACAACTACGGAGAATGTGGAAATGTTGTAAATCCTATAACCTGACATCTGACATTCACAGAGCTAGACTCTGTGTTTCCCATTACAATGTGACAAGGCCTGCTGCCCCCTTAAGGGTCTCCCATTACAATGTGACAAGGCCTGCTGCCCCCTTCAGGGGAAGCAAAACAGAACCACAGCATTCCTTCGGGCATGTAAGACAGATAGCAGTTACACTAAAGTTTCACCCCTACTTTCAAATGTAAAGGTAGCAAGACATCAGTTTACTTCAAGGTAACAGAGTAAATGAATGGAGCATTGAACCTCGTCCTCTGATGTTAAAATAGATTTAGATAGAGGATTTATGAAAAATAGGCTCCGATGTGCTCAATGTGTGTGTGTGTGTGTGTGTGTGTGTGGTGTGTGTGTGTGTGTGTGTGTGTGAGTGTGTGTGTGTGTCTGTGTGTGTGTGTGTCATGTACCAAAAAGTACATGAATCTATCACGTTTATGGCCTGCTAAGCCATTGCTATACCATTGATGAGTGAAATCAAATGGGGTGCTGAGACAGAGCGTCTATGACTTACCCTTACAAGGTCTGTTGGCTAAAAATGATTCTGATGCACTGCAAGTCAATGCACTTTAATAATCCAAGCTGACCTGGCCTGAGCAAAACACTAGATGCATTAGAAGACTAGAAGACTAGAGACTAGATGCATTAGGATTACTGTGATGTCCCTGTGGCAACCCTAACCCTAACCCTAACCCAAGTCCCATCAACAAAACACAACCCCAAGCACGCAAACAAGTGTTTGTCACTATGATGTTTTAACAAGCTTTGTCAAGACTAACAGTTTGCTACAACAAGATTTCATCACTACGCTGATCTTGCTGCTGATATTTACACATCTGCATCCTCTTAAGATCACCGGTACAGTATTACACCAACACTTCACTTCACACTCCTCTGAAGCCTAATCACACAGGAAATGGGAGACAAGTGTGTGGAAGACTATTAACTGTTTATAAGATATCAATGAAAATTTATAATTGATATGGATGACATTAAATGTGGCTGGTGCACTTGTGCCATATTGATTAGCAAATACTACAACAGTACAGCCGAGTGGCAAACAGGCCTACGGCAGTAGGATCTTAAAGAGATATGAATTCAGATATGTAGCTTGTCTACCTAATAAGCTGGCAGGTTGGGCATCTAAAACTACAGGAATGAATGAATGGAATTGTTTTGTGTTGTACTATAGGAAATTTAAAAATGACAGTGTTGGTAGTGACACTGTTCACTGGCATTAAACTAGCCTACATTTCAGCTAGTCTGGCTCGTTATTCACCAGCTCTCATGCCAGAGATCATTACCCTGCTCAGGGCTGAAATGGGTTTCAGCTTTTAACACCACAATAGTCCTAATGTTTTATGGCCTAATCTAGTCTACTCTATTCTGCTAGTCTGTCTCCTCACTGCTTTCCCCTGGAAAGGGCTGGAGTGATGGCAGGAGAGAAAGAAAGAGACTTCCTCACACACACACACACACACACACACCTACACTGACACACGACAAATACACACACATTATCCATTTGTGATCTACACAATGTTTCTGCAATACATGTAGGGCCATTCAATAATTACATTGTTATTATTTTCACATGACAATATCTGTTCAAGTTTTAGACATTATATATTCTGCCTTAGGCCTAAGCTCTGTCCCTGTGTGATCTGCCTTGCCCAAGAATGTGTGTGTGTGTGTGGGGGGGGGGGGGGGTACCTACCTGCCAATGTCTCTGGCCACTTGTTCATTGGGGCAGTTAATGAGGACGACTGAATGGTGTCCAGCCACATAACTGCCTGTCAGGGCCGAGTGCAACTGGATACTCACGGTTTTTAACACAGGATACAGGGCAAGCATCATCAGCAGTCCCTAAAGCACACACACACGTTAATGGAAATGGCAACTCTAACACTAACTAAAAGTAACAGCAACAGTGGCAGGCAGACAGACAGACAGACACACACACACACACACACACACACACACACATACAAGGCTGCAAACCATTCTAAACACTGCAACATGCAACCTAGGCCTAACCCATGTCACTCACATGCCTCTGTAAATTTACAAACAAGTGTCTCATGATCAATCAGGCACTCAGTGGTAGCAAACAACCGAACTGCTAAAAGACTCCGGACAGCAAATTCAGGAAATTAGGCTGCTTGCTTGTTTCCTTGCTTGCTGTCCCCTCGTCCAATACGCTGACATACAATGGATGTGATTATTCCCAAACAACAGTCAATTAGAGTTATTTCCCGAGGGAAGTTGTTTTTTTCTGCTGTGTCCAGCACTGCGGCCTCATCATTATTTGGTGATGTTGGCCGGAGACACTGGTTCATTCATAGTCTGCTAAGCAGAAGCGCATTTTGGCTGGACTGAAGCGCCTCACCGCTGCATACCAGCATTGGCACTGACGGCATTTTAGTGGGGGACGAGAGTCTAAAGGCCATCGCTAACCTTCCCATCGGCGATGCATAGTGGTGGTTATGAGAAACTTTAGAGGAGTCATGGAGGCTTATTTGTGTCAGTATATATACAAAAAACATATATATAAATACGTTAATCAATGGAGACAAAGTCGGAAACCTGTGACAAGTCTCAAGAGTGCAGTCGAAGTTGTAATTTGTAAAGGCACGCAGTTTGCTAAGGATCATTTGGACACAAAACAAAACATTCAGATGATAAGTTGGTAACTTTAGCGCTGACTTTGGCACACTGACACCAAATCTCGCACCTTGACACACACACACACACACACACACACACTCCAAAGCCACTTTTAGTGCTCGTCATGTGTCAATGAGTTTTCCCGACATAGCTGATCACTTTGGTAAGCCAATATTGTAAACTGCGTGTCTACAGAAGTCGATAAATTCAAAACTACAGACGGATATTAACATTCACGTCAACGTTACTGACAATACATCAATACTGATAGCTATACCTTGCTTGCGATGATAAACAGGACTTTGGGAATATCGTTTTGAATGGATGTCCCACTTACCCCGAGAATGAACATGTATCCATGTCGAGAAACCGTGTGAGGTGTTGAATCTTTTGGGCATCTTTGATACCACCAGTCCATTTTTCCGCTATGAATGAATGCCATGCCGTGGAAAAGGAAATCTTTGCCCTTATCGCTACTTACAAACGAACTAGCGTAAAATCAGCTGGTTTCACAAACTGATACATTCTTGGTGAGTCAACATAGGCATTGTATCAACTAACATCAATTCAGAAACATAATCTCAAACAACGTCTTCTAAATTCACATAGGCAGAGCCAGGTCACTGTATGGTTTGACAGGTAGCTAACGTTGTTTAGTGTCGTTAACCATCGGTAAGCGGGACACACGGAGAGAACTGCAGACAGAACTTTTGCGAGTGCTCTGAATCCCTCTCATTGGGCAGTCAAGATTTCCGGGTTCGAAGCGACCCAATGAAAAGCAGAATGCACGGACACTAACATGCCCTCTGCTAAACCTTTAAGCAGCTTATCCATTTAATACACTAAAATGCTAGTGCCCCTTTTTTGGTAGAAATAGGCTCAACAAGAGGGAGATGTTGAGAATGAGATGTCAGCTAGTTCTGTAGATTACTGGTGGTAGCCTGTATTCTCTCTCTCTCCTTTCCCTCCTCTCATTGTGAGCGACTGCATAACACACTGTGAAAAGAGTGTTGGTGTAAACAGACTCCCCTATTACTGTGCCTGGTGTGTGTGTGTGTCTGTCTGTGTTTGTGAATATCTTTCATGCCAGGCACTTTTCAAGACCAGGAGGATGGGCTATTCTTTTACTTAGACACATATGAGGAGACAAGGGCTCTATAATGATAATAATAATAATAATAACTAGATTTGCCATTTGCAGGAATTACACAGTGCATGCAAATGTTTTTTTTAAAAAAATACACAGATATCTGTCAGCACAAATCTTGAGGCTGTTAGGTTGCTTGGTTGCTAGGCCATTGCTAGTGTAGTCATGGTCGCTGCTTTTCTAGTTATCAGTGGAATCATGTTAGTTGCCATGTTGGTTGCTATCATCACTGTTGAAGTGGTTGCAATAGAACAAAACTGAATATGAGCGATTCCGAAAATTGAAGAAGTAAATGATGTTGGTTTCCTATGTTTGCTGCTGGGTTATCATTTTTGTGATCACGTGATCGCCAGAAAGTAGCAGGGGACTTGTGGTGGTTGCAAGGCCATTGCCAGGGTGGTTATGGTGGTGGTTGGTGGTCTGATTTTTGGTTTCATTTTCAAAAATCTAAATACAATTAGCACACCATCGGTCTGTTGTACAGACCGCCACACAGTAGACATATTTCTTGCTGTTTTTACCCTATATACAGTCAATGAATGCATTTCATTTCTAGAATGCTTACATTTTCTTTACATACAGGATCACCCTCAACCTATTTGGAGTTTTGAAAAAAAAAAGTGATTATAGATTGGAAAAAGCATGTTAGCGGCTGGAAAGAAATGTAGGCCTATGCATCTGCAACAATACTTAAAGAATATTTATGGAACAATAATTATGTAACATAAATGACTAACTAGAAATTCCACACCTCACTGTAAACACACACAAACATAATTGGTGGTTACTGTAAAGTAAACGGAAGTAGGGTTTTGAAGGCAATATGGTCCATGAAGTAATGGATTTGAAATACATGAAAATGAGTGGAGTTTTGGAAATGTCATGACTCCTTAGTATTTTGTTTACTTATTTAGAAGTCAGTGTAGCATAGCTGACGACACGTTCACTGAGTCAAAAAACACGTGCTAGTGTTTAGTAGAATTATTTGTTTTTGAGCCAGGTCAAAAACTGACAGAATAAGTCTGTATTTTAGTGGTGTTAGCAAGTGTAAAGAGAAGTTGTTTGCTTTTTGAAATGTAGACTTAGTGTTTTGTTAGCTAAATGTGCTTCTGATAAGAAAACTACAGTAACTGTTTGGCTAATTATGTCATGTTTTGTTGTACTAAGAGTGCTAAGAGTTTAGAAAAAGTATTTCAAATACAGGTTAATGCTTGTTAGTGATTGAGAAAAAAATGCAAAAATGTTTCAGTAGTTGAATTGGTTGAGATGGTTGGATGCAGCCTGTGTATATTGCTCAAGCAGTGACATATGGTAAATGATCATTGTACATTGGTTGCTGGGTTGTCATTGTGGAAGTGGTTGCCAGGAGGTAGCAATGGTACTTCAAGTGGTTTCAAAGCTGTTGCTAAGGCAGTTGTGGTGGTTGCTATGCTGCTTGCAATACTCATGTTAGTTGCTATGTAGGTTGCAAAGTTGTCATTGTCGAAGTGGATGCTAGGAAGTTGCCACGGTACTTGAGGTGGTTGCTAGACTGTTGCTAGGGAAAGTTGGTAGTCTCATAGTGTCAACAGCTGGTCAATTATTGTTTATTGTAATAAAAGCCTGATAACTTACTATTAATTTACAAAAGTGTCAGCAGTTTGATCAATACAGACTGCAGAAAAGACTTTGGAATGTATACAGTGGAGAGTCTGTAGTTAGGGAGACAACAATGGGAAATAGAATTATCAGTCATGAGAAGTTTGCTTGTTAACAGAATATAAGGCGACTGCTCAGAAACCTTGTAAATAGTTCTGATATATTTTTTGGAGCAACAAGGGTAATTTGGTCTCTGCATTTAACCCAATCGTGAATTAGTGAAACACACAGTGAAGTGAAGTACACACTAAACCAGAACAGTTGGCTGCCGTGAGCAGTGAGGGGGTTAGGTGCCTTGCTCAAAGGCACTTCAGCCATGGTCCACTGGTTGGGAACCGAACCACCAACCCTTCGGTTACAAGCCTGAAGCCCTAATCAGTAGGCCAGGTCTGCCCCTCCCTTGTTGCCTGTGTGGAGACGGTCAGTGCACATAAGGACCTGGAGTTACATTGACAATAAACTGGACTGGTCTGCTAATATTGATGCACTTTACAAAAAAGGGCAAAGCTATTTCCTGAGGAGGCTGGGGTCCTTCAATGTCTGCAGCACACTCCTGCTTATCTCCTACCAGTCTGTCATGACCAGTGTCCTCCATGCTGTGATATGGAGAGGCAGCTCTAAGAAAAGGGATGCTGGGCGTCTGAACAGGCTGGTGAGAAAAGCTGGCTCTGTGGTGGGCACAGAGCTGCTGGAGATAAGAGGACCCTGAGCAGACTGCTCTCTGTAATGGGCAATGAACGCCACACCCTGCAAACCAATTTCTTGGGCAAAATAGACAGATATGGTCAATACACCACAGTGTCTTTTTGTCTGCATGGGCAGTATGCAACATAAACGTTTGTCGTCTGTTACTTTTGTCTATGTATAGTTAAGTAATGATCATTTTCTGTTTGATATATTGCGTAGCCTTGTATAAGATATAGAATTTGCACAGGCAGTGTACTTGCACTGACACTCTCTTGCACTATGGATACTATTACTCTATCTATCTATCTATCTATCTATCTGTCTGTCTGTCTGTCTGTCTGTCTGTCTATATAAGTGACTTGCACACATATTCATTTCCTTTGGGCTGTACATCAGTTTGGATATACAGTAAGATTAACAATTTTGGTGTTTCTTTGACTGTATCTGTGTGCAGAGGGCTGTAATGGTGTCATGAAAAATGCATGTCTTCTAAATAGAGAGGTGTGTGTGTGTGTGTGTTTGTGTGTGTGTTTCTGAGAGAAGTCCTGTCATATCATCTGAGAGGGAACTGAAAATAAGTACCTGAAGAAAGCATGCCAATCTCTCTCTCTCTGTCTCTCTCTCTCACACACACACACACACACACACACACACACACACCTTCATTATAGTACATATACATTTATAGTACAGCTCTGTCTGCATTGCCTGATTACTGCCCCTTTGTGGCCCCCTTGTGGTATTGCTTAATGACTGCCCCCTTGTGGTATTGCTTAATGACTGCCCCTTGTGGCCATTAAAAGCATAGAAATCATATGTCAGGGGCACGTTCTTAGTTGTACTTGCTACCTGATTCTCCATTCCCAGCAGTGGGAATTGTTTTTACAGTTTTTTAGTTTTGGTTTTTACAGTGTTTTGTGTGTGTAGTTTCTGCAGTAGCTCCTACACACAGATCACAGATGGAAATGAAACCATGACACCGAAATGAAAGTCTTATTAATAGGGAGGCATCTACCGTACAGATTCCAGGGATTCAAACAACGACCAATCTACCGTACAGATTCCAGGGATTCAAACAACGACCAATCTACCGTACAGATTCCAGGGATTCAAACAACGACCAATCTACCGTACAGATTCCAGGGATTCAAACAACGACCAATGGTAAGCATCTTAAAAGCAGAGCACCATATTCATTCATGTACTTATGAGTGCTTATCACTGGATATTATTTAATGTGTGTGTGTGAGAGAGAGAGACAAAAACGTTCTCCAAGGTTTAAGTGTTACTTCAGTGTTTTGTAAATGCCAAGGTTAAAAGTTAGATGTCCACAGAGAGTAATGATCCTGCCTTATGATGATGGCTACTATTGATGAGACCATCAGTCACGTGTAAATAGATATTTTTATTCCTCTCTCTCTCTCACATATTATTATAGTCATCTTTTTATTTCTCTTTTTTTCTTTTCTTGAACTTTCAAGTAAAAACTAAATGCATTTGGGAATGAAGACTCCAAGAAAAATGTCCTTGAAAAAGGCACTGCCATGTTTTGTGTAAATGGATAGAGAATGTGGTGGAGAGTGTGGTGGAGAGTGTGGTGAAGAGTGTGATGGAGAATGTGGTGGAGAGTGTGGTAAAGAGTGTGGTGGAGAGTGTGATGGAGAGTGTGGTGGAGAGTGTGATGGAGAGTGTGGTGGAGAGTGTGGTGGAGAATGTGGTAGAGAGTGTGGTAAAGAGTGTGATGGAGAGTGTGGTGGAGAGTGTGGTGGAGAGTGTGGTGGAGAGTGTGATGGAGAGTGTGGTGGAGAGTGTGGTGGAGAGTGTGGTGGAGGGTGTGGTGGAGAGTGTGGTGGAGGGTGTGGTGGAGAGTGTGGTGGAGAGTGTGGTGGAGGGTGTGGTGGAGAGTGTGGTGGAGAGTGTGATGGAGAGTGTGGTAAAGAGTGTGATGGAGAGTGTGGTGGAGACCAAGGCTGCCTAATCTGCCTTTGAGCAGCTCCTTGTTACTTTCCTCCTCACAGAATCTGTTGTGTGTGTGACACAATAACATTTTTTTTTGTAAGAACAGGTCCAAGAAGTAAAAACGGACTTATTTTAGTATTCCCTTATTTTTGTATGCAGAGGCGCACAAACACACACACACACACACACACATACTCACACACAATGCAGGCTTGCTAATTAATAGATGTTTTGCACTGCGGAGTTCATTAAAGATTCATTGGACTGAGGCACCTTGTAAACCTTGTGTTCATGTTGCAAAAGTTTTTTCCTGTAAACAGGTAATATCCTTGCCTTGGGCTACTGGGCTATGACGTTAACTAACATAGGAAAGCACAAGTACTTTCTCTCTCTCTCTCTCTCTCTCTCTCTCTCTCTCTCTTTTCTATCATTCTCTCTCTGTCTGTCTCTCTTTCTCTTTCTATCTCAGTCTCTCTGTCTGTTTGTCTCTCTCTCTCAAATTCAAATCCAGTGTTTAATTGGCATGATAAAGTTAGACATTATCAGAGCAATGTTAAGACTTCAGAACAGTATAACACAAATACAATCAGGGTACAATCAGGGTAAATTCTTTCTCGCTCTCTCTGTGCTTCACTCATTTGCAGTAGTTCTTTCTCTGTCTATAAATGGTGATGACGGCAGTCTAACGTCTGGTTAA
>PYXC01001852.1:97500-105000 GCA_015244755.2 Tenualosa ilisha | reverse complement strand
CAGGGCACTTTAATTCGATTATTAGCCACCCTTTAGAACCTTTTGTGTAATTATGTTTCATAGAGACGCACCAGTACAGTGATATCGTCTGTTCTACACAACTCATGTGCTTTTGTCATATCAGCTCTATTTGACATTCATGATTACAAATTGAATGGGAAAACTACTGGGTGTATGAAATGACTGCACACACACACACACACACACACACACACACAGTGTGAGAAAGAGAGAGTGTGTAATGGTGTAACATTCATACACTCCTCAAAGATTTGACGTGCACCATGGTGGTGACTCAGGGCGTATGATGAAGGGGTTGCCATAGACCCTGTGTGTGTGTGTGTGTGTGTGTGTGTGTGTGAGAGTGTGGATGGGAGACTAATGAGCGTAGGCGCAGGTCATTACAAAGATGCTGATCTGACATCCTGGGCTCCTGTGGTGCCGACATTTAGACCCTTACAAACAAGAGGAAAGACAAAACGCTGCACAGGACAGCAAATCAATGGATAATTGATGATCATACACACACACACACACACACACACACACACACACACACACACATACACACACACACACACACACACACACACACACACACAGAGGTTGATGTTGTTTTATGGTGACTCGTTTGCTAACCCTATGATGTTTGGCTGACTCCAGCACCTCAACATTGACCTTTGACCCAAAGCACATGACCTTGTGACCCAGTTTTACTGCAGACGAGGAGGTGGTGTCGGGAAGAGCCCCAAGGAGATCCGCTCCGCACCGCCACCACTGCAGATCTTCAAAGATTTGATAATGAAGAGACCGTTATGCTGAGCGATGACAGGAAGGAAAGAAGGAGAGAGAGAGAGAGGGATGAGAGATGAAGAGAAGGAGAGATAGACAGAGAGATTAGAGATGAAGAGAAATAAACAGAAGTTAATCATTCTGTAGTAAGACTAGATTTGGAGGAAGAGTGGCAATGGAGAAGACAGAGACCAAGAGAAGAACTGCATCAGAAAATGTGTGTGTGTGTGTGTGTGTGTGTGTGTGTGTATGTGTGTGATGTGATTAACTATGATAAATAATTGATGAGTACAGAGAAAGGGGAATGAGGATCCGCCTCCCAAACACATCTGACAAGAACAGACACCACTAATGAGCACAACACACACACACACACACACACAACACACACACCACTGAAATGCCCCCCTCCCCCTTCCTCTCCTGTTCTCAATGCTGCAGGAGTTGTGTTGCAGAATCATGTCTGTCATGCTCTGTCATACTGACGTTATCCTGCTCTACCACAGTAACTAAGTCCAAAGCGCACACACACACTCATACACATGTGCACACACACACACACACATGCGCACATGCATGTCATACGCACACACGCACATGTGCACACAGCCACACATGCACACACACACGTACACACACTTCAAAGCTTTCACATCTTCTCTCTGCTCTTCCCACACTATCTAAAGCCGAGCCTTCGGCCTTACAGGTTTCAAGACTGGCCACTGCAGCAAAACACACAACACACACATACACACACACACATACACACACACACACATATACACACACACACCTCTTCCCACACTATCCAGAGCCGAGCCTTGGGCCTCACAGGTTTTAAGACTGGCCACTGCAGCAAAACACACACACACACACACATACACACACACACACATATAAACACACACACCTCTTCCCACACTATCTAGAGCCAAGCCTTGGGCCTCCACCTCTTCTTTCTCTCACAGGTTTCAAGACTGGCCACTTCAGCAAAACACACACAGAGACACACACACACACACACACACACACACACACACTTCACACACCTCTTCCCACACTATCCAGAGCCGAGCATTGGGCCTCCTCTTCTCTTCCACCTCCTCTTTCTCTCACAGGTTTCAAGACTGGCCACTTCAGTCACCAGGCTAAGGAGAAAAGAAAGGCTAAACTAGAGAAAGAAATGCAGAGGAAAAAGGTGAAAGAAATGAAGAGTGAAACAGCGAAAGACTGCATAGATGAAATATTTGCTGATATCATGCAGCTCGATTGTGCGATTCTGTTTCTGTGGAGAAGGCAGATTGCTGCCTCTATAGCTCCAGCACATTCCATGGCAAGCACACACACACACACACACACACACACACACACACACACACACACACACACATACAAACACCTTGAATTCCTCTAAGAGAGGGAGAGAGAGAGAGGGAGGGAGAGAAAGAATGTTTTGTTGTGCGGAACAGAGCCCTTCTCCATGGTCCCCCAGTGCAAAGGTCATTGTTCCTGTGAGAGAGTCTGGACTGCTCATCCCTGCAGGCCTTCTATTAACGAACAGGCCACCGACCCTCTGAAACACAGTGCAGCTCCTGAATGCTAAACACTCAGTCTCTCTCTCTCTCTCTCACACACACACACACACACACACACACAGTCAAACATGCATACCCATGGACACAGACAGACTAACCTACTCACAGACAATCACACATACACACATGCGTGTGCACAGACATGAAGTTGCACATGTGCACACACACACACACACACACACACATATACACACACACACATAGATGCACACAAATTGTAAGAACTGTTTTCTGTGAGTTCTGCACTTTATCCATGTAATAGTGTTTGTTTAACTGAGCTTCTTCCCCACTTCTTCTACATTTGTTCCCCTGGCACTTTTATTTGGGAGAGTGCAGTGTGCAACCGCAGAGAATGAACACACACACACACACACACACACACACACAATCAATGTAAAAATAAAGTGGGTCACCTCATCTATGTGGAAAAGTCCAGTTGATTTCTGTAATACAAGGCAACTAGATGTCCTACATTGTTGTACTGCAGTGATTTTATTTGGTCTGAGTGATTTGAAGAAATATGGAGAGTGGCAACGGTAATATAATAGCCATATCAATATTGTGCTGATGCATGACAGACTAGAAAACAGACCTACATAATGAGGAAGAGATCCCGAGAGAGAGAGAGAGAGAGTGTGTGTGTGTGTGTGTGTGTGTGTGTGTGTGTGTGTGTGTGTGTGTGTGTGTGCGTGTCACTGGGTTTGAGTGGGGACATTTTACACAGATTCTGAATGATGGTGGCCACTGACTCATTAACTGCAGTCATTTGGTGTCCAAGCTGAGCTTTACAAGCTCTTTAATGGCTGCTGTTATCTGGCCAGAGATGAGAAGGTGTGGAATGTCTCCACACATCAATAATCATTCACGTCTTAGATGGGCTTCAACCAATCAAGAGCAAAAGAGCAAGAAAGCAGAGTCTCTAGTCTGAGAACACTTTTCTACCCCATCTCCCTTCCACACACACTCTCTCATCCACTCACTTTCTTGCTTGCCTCACAGTGTGCCAGACCTACTCACACACACACACACACACACACACACACACACACACACACACACACATATATATATAGTATGTGCCAGACTTATGAAAATTTATGACCTCCATCATAGAGTCCTCTTAGCCACATTTGTCTTCATTTGCCCTCTAATCAACACACACACACACACACACACACACACACACACACACACACACACACACAACTAAAAAACAATACGGACACATCACTTGACATCTGCATTTTTCATGTTACCCCTCATGTTTTAACTTGACAAATTTAACTATTTACAGTAATTGAACATTGCATGCTACCTTGTAAATAGTCCTACTGCCATAAAGTAACTCAAATACTGGACATACACACACTGGCTGAGTTCCAATGTCCTCCCTGTGAACTAAGCCCTGAGCCCTCACCGGACTTACCTCACTAATGCTATTTAGTGAATGAATTTGCAAGGCTGTGAGTGCTCGCCTTGCTGTTTGCATGACTGGGACACCACCTGTCCTAAGTTCTTTGATTAACAACACCAAACACCGAAGTCAAGTTGCAACCCCACTTCCGTTTCCATTTCTTGGCAATTGTGAATTATTTACAGATTTAAATGATTTGCTTTTTTGACGTTTCCATGCTTCTCCAGCGTTTTACGTCACAACGCTATGAACTGTGGGTAATTTAGCTTTAGCTAAGACTGCATGTGATGCCGACTTTAGGAAAGGGCTCAGAAAGGGTGCAACCGAACCCTCACACACTTCAGATTTTGACAGCAGGACACCCCTAAACCCTCACAAACCTAGCGTGAGCACACATCCACGTCTGTGAGGCCGTAAGGGTGAACACTGAGACTGGGCCTTATAGTGTTTGTGATTGTCACATTCGATCAGTGCTTCACCATAGCCAGATAGAATCCTCATAATTACGAGACATTTCCTCCCCTGGGCTCATGTCCTTGATCACAAACAGAGACGAGACTGTCCACTGACAGTGATAGTCTTTATTCTGCTGTCTGGGCTGATGTAATTGTCCTTGATGTTTCACCCAAGGGAGTCGTCTTCTAGCTGCATTCACTGCATTCACTGTGACAAAGCAAGAATTCTCTTTAATTAGAGCTGTTGAAGTTAATGCGTTAATAGAGCATTAATGTAAACGTAATGTTAACATAACCTCATTTTACTGTGATTAAATGAAATGTTGTCATTAACACAGGGTATTTAAACAACAGGGAAATGGACTCATCTTCGTAAGGAACAGAGCAGGTGTTCGCAGGTGACTAGCATGCAAAATAAAGCTAATTATAACATTAAATATGTTGTAAACTGTAGTTTAACAACTTCTTAAATGAACCTGCAACATAGCCAGTTAAGTTATGCAGCCTACATACTGTATGTAATGCAGTGCTCTGCCTGCAGCCTGCAGTCATTACAGTTACGCCAAAATATAGTCTGTTATTTCCAAAAATATAGTCTGTTAATATTCATGCATCATACTCTGAAAAACTGTCTACCATAGAGAAGATGATCCTTATTCTAATTAACATGAACATTCAAGCATATATTCAATTTAAACAGCTTTTTAAATGTTTTTTTCATGATTTTGCAATTAATCTTGATTAACTACATAATTCTATGAGATTAAAAATTCTAATCTTTTGACAGCCTGAATATATATATTCATTTGTTCTTACTATACCTGTCTGCCATTACTCTATCAATTCTTATAAACTTTTAGCTTTGCAGGAATTATGGTAAATTGCTGTAAATAAAACAGAAACTAAAACATTTAATTTTCTTTTTCACAGATTTGTACTTATTGTTTATTGTTTTGTTATATTTAGTAAATCTTCTTTGTAGTTTTAGCTGGTTTATTTTGATTACACCTATTCATTTTTTTTAATTTTTTTTTATTTTACTTGTTTGAAAGTGTATTGAGACCATACCCATGGTGATTTTGCTCTAGAAAAAGTAAACTGATTGACTGATTGACTAATTGATTGATTGATTGAAATGCTTTACTCTGGCCTTGACAGTGGTGAACAAAGAGGTTTTGTTTAGAACCAGAGAAATTCTGATGGTGTGTGATGCAACAATGCCCATGAGAGAGGGAGTGATGACACAGTGCAGCTGAGGGTTCCATCCTGCTTTGTATCCATAAAAGGTCTTGGACTTGACCTCTCAAGTCTCCATTTTCCCTCTCTGACAAATCAGTCAGTAATCCCTTGCCCCCAGACTCTCTTATTTGTCTCAGGTGTTGAGATGGTGAAGACGGGAGGGGCCCTCATACTGACACGGCTTACGTCAGAGCGCTTAGGCCAAGTGGCCGGCATCTCCAGACAGAGTGCCAGGAAAATTCTGATGCTGCCAATGCTGACATCCAAGACCACCACCACCACCCCCAAGACCACCCGCCAGACCACCGCCACCCCCACCCGCCAGACCACCACCAACATCACCAAGAGAAAGGCTCCCCACACAGATGCTGCTCCCGCATGTGGAGAGAAACAACCCAAAAAGAGGTACAGACCGAACCCTGGTAGGCCTAAAAGGATGACACCTCGTCGTCTGAACACTCGATCAGTGAAGCTCCCGGGTCTGTGGCCGAAGCTTGCGAGGCTGCGTGCCCATCTCATGAGGGGGTGCAAGCCGGTGCCGCTGCCCAGCCCCCAGGCCATCCGCGCCGCCAACCGGGAGTCCAAACTGGCACTGAACCAGGCCCCTGCTGAGAGAAGGACCCCTGAGAGCAGCAGTGGCCATGGTGATGGTGAGTCAGCCAAGGGGGGTGAGATCCTCCACAGCCTACAGCAGCTCAGGGGGCGCCTCAGGAGGCAGGGAGGCTCCAGTAGCTCCAGCTCCAGCTCCAGCTCCAGCTGCAGCAGTGGAAAGGAGTCACATGATGATGCTCCAGCTCCCCACCCAACTCCCAACGTGTCGTTGAGACGCTCCTCTCCCAGAACCAGACGAGATCGGACCCACCGCGCACCCAACGTGTCGTATCGGACCGGTTCCAAGTTAGACATCTCGACACGGGGCACCCCGATCAGCATAAAGAGCAGGAGTCAGCACCAGCTTCCTGTTCCCACTGTGCCGGACCTCTCCTTGGCCCCCATGACCAAGCACTGCCCACTCACCGAGGAGCAGAGCAGCAGTGCTCTCCAGAGACACCTGAGGGCCAGGACCAGGCAGCCGAGCCACGTGAGGAGGTGCAGCAAATGCAGGAGGCAGACGGGGCAGCAGACCTACCAGCAAGAACTGGAGGAGGAGGAGGAGGAGGAGGAGGAGGAGGAGGAGAACAGCTGGTTGACTCCCAGTGGGAAGATGAGCATTTACTGCTCAAGGGAGCCCTGCATCGTTCAGTAGTACCACAGCTTTAGCGGAGGAGAGGAAGACTTTGGCTTTTACCAGGCTTGTGAGCTGTGTTACAGTTTCAGTGAAATGACCTTCAGCCGAGCATTGACTAGATTCACTAGATTTAACATCAATCACTTTAGATGAATTCCTCTCTCCCTCTCTCACACACACACACACACACACACACACACACACACACACACTCCTCTTTGTGCATAGATGTGGAGCACTAGTCCAAAATAATTAAAATAGTTAGGCCAATGATGGCTTTGCAGCCTTTCATTAAAGCAGGGTGTTTGTGTGTGTGTGTGTGTGTGTGTGTGTGTGTGGACACATGTTTTGTATTGGTACAGTCATAAAATATCTCAAGGGTTTTCAATACAAGCATTTTTCTAGGTCAAATCAGTCATCAACAGCACACAGGTTTTCATCATGCTGCTATTTACCTTCTTAGAAAGCGCCGGAATGAAACTGTTTTGGGAGCTGTGTAACATGGGAGAACCTGGGAAACAAAATGGAGGCAGAAGGTAATTCACTTTCAGAGTTCGATGAACATTTCATATAGGTTCACTTCAGGTCCTCTATTCTCAGTCTTACAACAGGGCTGCTATTGTTTGTGACCTCAAACAACATGGCTATGGGTTAAAAATGAACAAAGTTACCCTTTAATCTCTTGGAGACGTTGGGGAAATAATGAACTGTGTTGTAACTATAGCTGTTAATGATCACTGGTATTTAATACTTGGAATAACTAATAATGAATACAGT
>PYXC01001852.1:47500-67500 GCA_015244755.2 Tenualosa ilisha | reverse complement strand
CTGTGTGAGATGAAAGGGTATTTTGTCTTATTTAGTGTTTGGGTGATTTAGGCAGTGATCATCCTAAGTATGATGCTGTCTAGACAGCTGTGTCCACTGAGTGAATGAGGCAGTGATCATCATACAGTACGTATGATGCTGTCTCGACAGCTGTGTCCATTGAGTTTGTTATAGACCAGGCGTGGCCAAACTATGGCTCTCTGCTCTCCTTCATGCGGCCCACCATGAAGTCAAAAAATGAAATTTAATGTGGCCCGTTGTTACATCAGTCGCATATTATACATCCATCACACATCAGAGTTCCAGCACTGGTGCGACAAGTTTGTCAATAGTATCTTTAAACAGTGGACCATTAGATGGCCTGCGGGTTTGCTGATCTGAAACGCAGTCACTCTTTCGCTTGAAACGGGTCATAAACTCTTCATTGTGCTTTTGCCATTTGTCATTGTGCTCTTCTGCATTGGCCCTTGGGAGCTTGGATTAGTCAGTATGCAGCCCGCAAACACAAAAGTTTAAGCCACTCCTGTTAGTGGTGTGTGTGTGTGTGTGTGTGTGTGTATCTGTGTGTATGTGTCTTACACGATTCCTCAAAAGGCATAATTCTGACACACACACACATCATCACACACACACACACACACACACACACACACACACACACCATCTGTAGCACGTTAGCCTTTTTGGCCCATGTTCAGCTGGCCTGGTGATCAGACAAAATGCCCAATATGCCTTCTAATGGCCTCTGTCAGACGGATGAGACCAACTCTCTTTGATTTGATCATTCCTCTCCTCTCTTCTCTTTCCTCCCTCGCTCCGCTCCTCCATCTCTCTTCTCTCCCTCGCTCCCGTCCTCCGTCTGTCTTAAAACTCTACCGCTCCTCATCTGCAGAAACGCAGCCCCATCCTTCCTTGCAGTTCTTTATTTTTTTATCTCTCTCGTTCTCGCTCTCTCTTTCTCTCTTTCTCTCCACTGCTGTTTACTTACATCCTTTTCTGTGTTTACCCATCTACTCCATCTTCTCTGTAAAGTCTGCAAGCTCTCTTTATTTTTCTCTAAGTCCCCGCCCCCCATTGTGATGCGTTAGCAGCCAGCAGGCTGTTTCACCCTGTGAATAAACAGTTGCTTGAGGGGAAAGTCAGCCAATCACCACACAACAAGCTGGAACCCTATAAAGCGCCACCAGACATAACCACAGGTAAACCACCAGGTAAACCACAGCAGTTAGTGTGACAGCCATCCTCCCACTAGCACAGGCTAACAGAGGTGCCCATCAGGTAGAGCACAGCAGCATGACAGCCTTTCTCAAACAAACACAGGCTAACATGACGACTATTTATAATCAGCATCTTCCACCAATGAAAAATGAGGAAGCATTTCTCTCATCCAATCAGAGGCTATTTTTCTGCAGGGAACAGAGCACATGAAGCACATAAATACAGGAGCCCCCAAAACAACAAACAAACAATCAAACAAATAAAGAATGCAGTCAATATTCATTCTGCCATGTGCGTCAGTCAAGCATCGGGGATCTGTCATGTCAGCATGTGTATCTGTACAGGCAGTTTAGTTGATCTTCCCTCTCTCCTCCCTGATAACCTTTTACATCCAAACCATCAGCCCCTCCCTCTCGCTTCCCCCACGCCCCACCCCCCAACACACACCCCCCCCCCCCCCCCCTCCACCCCACTCCTCCTCCTCTTCATTTGCTGTCGTCGCGCGTGGGTCGGATCTTCATCTCGGTGAACTTGAGCGAGTACTGCCAGCCGGTCCAGGAGGACCACTCGATACCGTCGGCGTAGGACGTGTGCTGCCCGCGCAGGTACTGGCCGTTCAGGTTGGACGTGTGGCAGTTGCGGTACCACCAGGCACCCTGGTAGAAGGAGGCGCAGTTGTTCTCCGAGTGGTCGTTGTCCACGTCCTTGGTGGTGAACTTCATGCCGTTGTGTTTGAGTAGAGAGTCACCTGCAGGGAGGAAGGGAGAGAAAGAGAGAGAGAGAGGGAGAGAGAGACAGAGACAGAGACAGACAGAGAGAGAGGGAGAGACAGAGAGAGAGAGAGAGAGAGAGAGATAGAGAGAGAAAGAGATAGAGGCTGAAAAACCTGGTTGTCACACTTTTAACTTACACATGATTCATTAAAGTAGAACTACAGACTTGCCCTTTAGCCATAGCTACAGTATGTCTATGTGCCATAGAGAAATCACTGAATTGTGGAAAAGTGCTTATTTCATATTTATTTCATATTCTATTTTCTGTGTATTATAATGATATACATAATTCTACATAATACATAATTCCATGTAAAGATACACATGTATTCAGGTTCCTTGCACTGGCAGATGAGTGTAATGTTGTGGAGGTGAAGGCTACATGCTCTGGCATCCAGCGGTCTGTCGTAGAGTAAAGGCTGACTGGTCCTGCCAGCAGTGCAGGTGGGCCTCTGCCTGTGAGACGGGAGGGGGGTGAAGGGGGAGGTGGACGGGGGGTTGGTTGGAGGACTAATGGGACACGCTCACTGACACCTGCTCGTTTAGTAGAGGCTTTACGCTACAGAGGGTTGGTCTGTGGTACTGTTGCATTGTGGGAACATGGAACCCATGAGCAGAGCAGGTAGAGAGGGAGATGCCAACATGAGAGTAGGATCTTATTTTTTGGCTGTTAATCAACACACACACACACACACACACACGCACACACTCACACACAGAGTGGTGCATTTCAAGCCATTTCCAAGCAATTACAACTCACAGTACTCCATCAATAATGCAAATACAGCCTTAGTGATGAGAGTCAAGAGATAACCCCCCCCCACACACACACACACACCACACTACCTCTCTCCTTCCCATTCTGATTCTCTCTCATATCTTCTCTCCTTTCATTACATCTCTCTGTTCCCTCTCTCCTCTCTCTCCATTTCCTCTAAATCCTCAGTAATTCCTCTCCTCCACTCCTCTCCTTCCCCCATTCTTCTTTTCTCTCCAATTGGTCCACCCTCCACAACCTCAATTAAACACACACACACGCTTTACTCCACCCCCCACCACACACACACACCACACACACCAAGACACTCTATCCCCCCACTATTCCCCTTTGTCTGCTGCCTCACTTCTCTCCTTGCCTGCTTTAAATGGTTACACACACACACACACACACACACACACACACACACCATCACTCCTGATTAATCTCGATGGGAGGATGAGAGTGGTTTTCAGTGAATTTATCAAAGACTCTGCTCTGACCTTTTCATCTTTGTACCTCTCTCTTTTCCGCAAGCACCTTTAAACCACAAATGAGGGTACGTGCATGCATGTGTATGTGCGTGTGTGTGTGTGTGTGTGTGAGAAAGAGAGAGAGAGAAAGTGTGTGTGCAAATTTAGTACTGGCATGCCTTTGTGAGCATGGCTATGTGAGTATCATGAGTGTAGTTTGTGTGTGTGTGAGTGTGTGTGTGTGTGTGTGTGTGTGTGTGTGTGTGTGTGTGTATACCAAAGGTAGCATAGATGGGCACTTAATGAGGCAGCCAACCAAAGAGGTTTCCCCCTAACGAGAGCTTTGATGTGGACAGCTTTCAAACGAGCAGGGAGTGGACTTGCAACGGGCCCACAGAGATCAAACCAGCACGGCTGTCACTGAGACCCTGCAGCTCAGACAGCCAATCACAATCAACTTTACTACACAGCCACAGGACACCAATCATGTCGAGTTTTACTAGAGAGCTCACATGAATGTACAGCACAGAGAGGCCAGTGGAAACAACTGGAAGCTCATGTGGGGAGAGAGAGCATTAGCATTAGCAGTGGAGCCCGCTACCTGATAAAGATAGAGGGGGAGAGAGAGAGAGAGAGAAAGACGGGAGGGGGAGCAGAGGAAGAGAGAAACGAAGAGAGAAAGAGAGAGGAACAAACAGCAAGAACAAAGCACAGAGACAGTGAAAGAGAGAGAGAGAGAGACGGGAGGGGGAGCAGAGGAAGAGAGAAACGAAGAGAGAAAGAGAGAGGAACAAACAGCAAGAATAAAGCACAGAGACAGTGAAAGAGAGAGAGAAAGAGACAGAGAGAATAGCAAAGAGTGAAAAGAAGAAAAGAGCACACCAAAGAAAGGGATAGCGGGTTTGAAAGAAAGAGAGAATGAAAGCAAGATAAAGAGTCATGCTTAAAAACGCTTTCGGGCATGCAGCTGTCTACACACACACACATACACACACACATACATACACACACACACTGTACATATTCCATCTACCTCTGTGTCTCACTTTGGCATTACTATGGAAACACACCACAGAAGCTTTTAAAAACGCCCTAAAAAACACCACTATAGCATGACACACACACACCCAGACACACACAGACACACACACGTGCCCACACAAACGCATGCACGCACGCACGCGCACACACACAAACACACAGACTCGTTTTATCAAACACAGCATCACACAGGGCCTTGATGGCCTATGATTACAGCTACCAACTGGCATACAAGCACACACACACACACCAACATACACAGACAGACACACACACACACACCAACATACACAAACACACATTCACTCCATTAGTGCCCAACTCGTTCCACTCCCGATGAGAGGCTGTGCATTACACCACGCAGGTGTGCTTGTTTGTGTGTGTGTCTATATGTGTGTGTGTGTTTGTCTACGTGTGTGTGTGTGTGTGTGTGTGTGTGTGTGCGTGCCAGTTGGTAGTTGCAATCATAACCATCAAGGCCCTGTGTGAGGCTATGTTTGATAAAGCAGGTTTGTCTATTCTCAGGCCAAGGTCAAGACTGCTTTAAACACACTGAGCAAAATGGCCCACTGTAATGATAGCTGGCAGCACCTCCACACATCAGCTACTGACAGATGGCAATGTGTGGCATGCTAATATTCTTGCTAAAGATCAAATCAATGAACAACAGTATTACTAGAGATGCAGCCATGTTTGCTATGCTAACCAAAGTGCTACTGCTATGTTGAGAACTTTGCAAGCGATTTATCAGCGACAATATGAATCTCCATGCTCTAGACTAGCCTAAACCCCAGCATATGGTGTGCTGAATGACGTCCATGTAGGACTATACTGGATGAAAGCATAGACAAAATGTTAGCAAGAGAAAAGACATGTAGGCACAGGAGTCACAAGTTCAATATGCTCAGATGGCAGATCTGATTTTTCTTGGTGGTTCTACACATCAGTTCTGAGTCTTTCAGGGGTGTGCAGAACCACACCGCACCAACCGACCTTCAGCCCTGCCTAATAGTAAAGTTTTTCTACATCAACATTGATGGCAGTGAAATCTGGGTGAAAGGATGTATAAAGGGTGGGATAATCATAGCTAACAGCTAAATGCTATAGTGATTTTGATGATATAAAGGGTGGGATAATCATGGCCAACTGCTAAATGCTATAGTGATTTTGATGATACAAGGGTGGGATAATCATAGCTAACTGCTAAATGCTATAGTGATTTTGATGATATAAAGGGTGGGATAATCATAGCTAACTGCTAAATGCTATAGTGATTTTGATGGTATAAAGGGTGGGATAATCATAGCTAACTGCTAAATGCTATAGTGATTTTGATGATACAAGGGTGGGATAATCATAGCTAACTGCTAAATGCTATAGTGATTTTGATGGTATAAAGGGTGGGATAATCATAGCTAACTGCTAAATGCTATAGTGATTTTGATGGTATAAAGAGTGGGATAATCATAGCTAACTGCTAAATGCTATAGTGATTTTGGTGGTATAAAGGGTGGGATAATCATAGCTAACTGCTAAATGCTATAGTGATTTTGATGATATAAAGGGTGGGATAATCATAGCTAACTGCTAAATGCTATAGTGATTTTGATGATATAAAGGGTGGGATAATCATGGCTAACTGCTAAATGCTATAGTGATTTTGATGGTATAAAGGGTGGGATAATCATAGCTAACTGCTAAATGCTATAGTGATTTTGATGATATAAAGGGTGGGATAATCATGGCTAACTGCTAAATGCAAAATGACGCAGCAAATTTCTACATCAACGCTGATGGCAGTGAAGAGTGAATTAAAAAACACCAAATAGCTGAATGCTAAATGACACAATGAGTTTGTACATCAACACTAACGGCAGTGACAGAGGCACTAGAAAGCAGCCCCCCCACACACACACACACACACACACACACACACAAATACACACAGAGCAAGAGAAAGGTTAGTGCCATGCCAAAGCCAAACTGGGCTTCAGTCCAGCAAGTAGCACTAAACTGATTCTCACACACAGGAACATTGCCTGTTTCTCACACACACACACACACACACACACACCACTTTGTCTCGTCCTCTGTACCCAAGCAGGACTCGTGTCTTTCCTTCTTTTTGCCTTTATCCTGATAGAGAGTGACAGGGAATGAGTGGGACAGAGGCGGGGAAGCGTCAGGAAATGACCTTGGGTTGGACTCAAACCTCAGCCCCTGGCTTTGTGGTATAACACCTTAGCGCACTGAGCCACAGCGCCCCCTAATGAAGGACCAGTGTCTTTCCTGCTACAATCTCCATCAGACAACTCTTACGTTATGTCTAACTGGCTCTACCAATGATTGTGTTGTGTGTGTGTGTGTGTGTGTAAGTGTGTGTGCGCATGTGTTTGTGTGCGTGTGTGCATGTGTGTGTATGTGTGCGTGCGTGTGTGTGTGTGTGTGTGTGTGTGTGTGTGTGTGTGCTTCAAACTACAGATCAGAAATATACTGCTGCAGACATGCCCCTATTCAATCACTCATTCTGCTCTGCTCTTTTTTTCCCTGGCAATCTCTCTCCTCTCTCTCTCTCTTTCCCTGTCTCCCTCTCTGTCTGTTTGTGTTGTAAACGGTTGTAAACGGTGTTGTGCTTAATGGCAGACTTAATCAAGTTCTACCACCGAGAAAATTGTCATTTCGAATGTCCCCCCTTTCCTTCCAAACAATTTACTTGTACTTGAACTGGCACGTCATGGAAAGCTTGTTTCATCGATAACGAACATTCCCCTTGGTTGCAACACATCGTCCCCTTACTCAACACATCGTCTCTTTCGACGACAGGTATATATGATCCCTAACGATGGCAGTGAGCTGGATTTATCGCTAACTTTTCAAATAGATGGCGCTCGCTACATAGTTGTTGTCACATTGGGCACTGTTATGAAGCGCTTTTTGTCACATTGGGCACTGTTATGAAGCGCTTTAGCTGTGGCGCAGTGGGACATCTAATTCGTGCGTTCCTGCGGATACCCCGTCTTCACCGCCTCCCCGACTCCTCCGCTGGAGCTGCTCCTCCGTGGGAGGTGCTGTGATTTGCCTTGCTTAGCAGCTCTGTGTCTACCGCATCTAGTACTGAGTCAGCAGGCCCACTGAAGCCAACTACTACCTGTTTAGAAAGGGCTGAATTTGTGGCAGTGGAATCTGCTGCGCCTAAATTGGTCGAAGCCACAATGACTGAACCTGCAACCAGGCTTGGTCAACCTAAGCCCACCACCGATAATGGACTATTAATAGGAGTGGATGGTCACGCTGGAGATGAAGTGGCCCAGATAGCTGACCATGCAGAGGGGAAACTGTAACGTTCACCCCAGCGAACCTGCAAACTATGTCTAGATCAGCGACCGGTAATGTGGACAAAGAGAAGGCTGATGCGTCTTTGCTAGCAGGAGAAAGCGGGCCCTGTGAAGCGTCGACTGCTGCGGGTGCATCTTTCTCAGGTAAGCCCAACGTTACCCACACAGCAGATCAGATGGAGCTACTAAGGCCACATTAGATGGCAGCAATATGGAAGCTGTAAAGGCGGGTTTTAAGAAACCTAAGTCCAAAAGAGAAATGAGCTCAGACAGTGTGAAACACAGGCTAAACAGACTGCTAAAGCAGCGACTGAGTCAAAGCGACGGCTGTTCTTCTGATTCGAGTAGGTGTTTGTGATTGTTTGACGAAAACTCATTAGTGATACATAATGCTGATGACATAATTAACTTTTTGAAGGAGACTAAGGGACAGAGAAAAGTGCAAGTGGAAGATTACTTGATAGACAGTGCACAATTCCTAAACATGTGCTGTCACAGACAAGAGGGTGTGTTCAGTGTCAGGG
The DNA here is from genome assembly GCA_015244755.2 of Tenualosa ilisha. Taxonomy (NCBI): domain Eukaryota; kingdom Metazoa; phylum Chordata; class Actinopteri; order Clupeiformes; family Clupeidae; genus Tenualosa; species Tenualosa ilisha. The sequence continues at coordinate 59,379 of PYXC01001852.1, read as the reverse complement.
AACTCCATCGCTTGAAGAAGTTGTATGTAACCTTAAAAAACTGCTTAGTGTCACTTTTAGGTCAGCCTGCCTTCTGTTTCTCTTTTCCTTCATCCTGCTCACGAATGACATACAGATCGTTACTCGCAACATTAATGGAGGGAGAGACTCCAGAAAGAGAAACAATATTTACGAAACAGTGAAACAAAAAGTTGCCGATGTCATTTTTCTACAGGAAACCCATAGCGACGCAAAGAATGCTATGGATTCTTGGCCAAAGAGTGGGATGGGTTGACTTTTCAACTAAATTGAAGCAGTTTTGCTGGGAATATACTTTTAATGTTGCAAAAGATGTAGCTAGGTGTCTTAAAGGCCTGGAAATTGAAATTTTGGACATGCAGACCTCAGCAACTACAGCAGATGGCAGACCTCTTTTTGAGACATACAAATCCAGAAAGTAGCTTTTTCTGAACCTTTAAGAGTCAAAGCAAAGAGGCTTTGGTTCAATCACGCTCTAGAAGCATTTCCGACATGGCTAAAGTCGAGTAAAGTTTTTCTTTAGCCTAGATCAGAAAAATACATACATGGTCTACGGTCTCAATCAGGGATTCTAGTGTCTGATACCCCTGAAATTCGAAAGCAAACAGTTTCTTATTTTTACTTCTGTTTCAAAATGAGCACAATGAGTACCTCAAGTGGAGAGCACCTGCTTTCAAGGCCTATCCACACTTAGTGACAGTTCAGCTAAAATTCTGGACAGAAATTTGTCATGAGAGGAGTTAAAAGAAGCCCTTTATGGTAAGCACAATGGGAGAGCGCCGGGCAGTGATGGGCTCTCAGTCGAGTTTTACAACTTTGAGCCTTTTGGTCGATACGGTAAGGATTTTTAGGGTCCATGAGAAAATCAAAGGCTGCCTGAACAGGTGAAATGGATTCTTCCACATCTGTCCTATAGGGGGCGCATTCTCATTGCCAACAACCTGGCTGCGTCATTCCTATGGCTGATACATTTATCCAGCAGAGTTGCAGCTTTTCATCTCATGTTTTTACAATGACCAGACCTGCTGTGGGGGCCCCTGGCTAGCCTGGTTTTCCAATCAGCAGGGGGAGAGAGAACTGAATTTTGAAAGCGCTTTATTTTAAAACTGTTTAGTTCAAGATAAACTCATTATGCCACAGCACAAAAAAAACAGAAGAAAAGAAAACATTCCTGTATCTCACAGCAAAGTGGAACAGAAAGCAATTTCAATGAGCAATGAGCAAAAGTCTGTGTCTGATGGACACCAGGAGACGGATCCTTCTGGACTGCCTTCCCTCAACAGAGGACTGTTTTTGGTTTTGAGTTTCTTTAGCATGCATAGAGTGGGACTCCGTACATCCCTTCACTGGCTCCTGGAAGAGCCCCTAATTCACGTTTCAACATCTCCAGGACTGACAACCTCAAACTGTCAAGACTGTTTTGTGATTCTGACATTGTCAAAGTCAGACATTTAGTGGACTGCGCAGGCTCTGACTTGTCCTCCTCCCGAGAACTGAAGGCACGTTTGGGTCTGAGATCTGCACGCATTGTAAATAAACTGCTACAAAGATGGAAAATGCTGTTCACAACAATGGAGTGTGAGATGTTGAGGCAGTACTGCTCAGGCTTAACTCACCCCGACAGAGACCACCCTTTTGTGTATGTCTGTCTTTGTCCAAAACTGGAGGGTTACACAGGGGTCCTCTTAGAGAACAAAGACCAGATGAAGAAGAAGTTGTTTTAGATGAGTCAGTTCTCTGTATAAGACCTGTGTGCTTGTCAGTAAGCAGAAGCTTCATGTAGTGGGAGATGGAAATGTAAAGCCTGAATGGAGGGCACTGTGTAAGCCACCGTTAGGGAGACAACTAGGCAACGTGCAGTGGAGACTCCTCCACGGCATCACAGAGATTAACGCATGTGTGTCCATTCTAAACCCAGGCGTCAGTCAAGATGGCCCTTTAACACATGTGTGTCCATTCTAAACCCAGGCGTCAGTCAAGATGGCCCTTTAACACTGCCTTTAACGCATGTGTGTCCATTCTAAACCCAGGAGTCAGTCAAGATGGCCCTTTAACGCATGTGTGTCCATTCTAAACCCAGGAGTCAGTCAAGATGGCCCTTTTTGTTGTCTTTCACTGCTTAATGCAAGGCTCAAGGTTCAGCTTTGTTCAGGTTCTTGGCTCAACACGGGACTGCAGGCTCAAGGTTCAGCTTTGTTCAGGTTCTTGACTCAACACGGGACTGCAGGCTCAAGGTTCAGCTTTGTTCAGGTTCTTGTCTCAACACGGGACTGCAGGCTCAAGGTTCAGCTTTGTTCAGGTTCTTGACTCAACACGGGACTGCAGGCTCAAGGTTCAGCTTTGTTCAGGTTCTTGACTCAACACGGGACTGCAGGCTCAATGTTCAGCTTAGTTTCAGGTTCTTGGCAACCTTGTTTTTTTGCCTTTGGTGAAGTCTTCTCACTGCAAACGTTTATGTTTGGGTTTAAGTATGTACAGAGAAGCAGGATAATGTCAGCTGATTAACTTCATCTTGGCCCAGGCGAAAGCAGCCATTTATGCTAATCGAGGAGACAGGATAGACTGCGACACCATAATTAAGTGTTTTCTTAATGTTGGTGAAATCCAGAATCCTCATTGATTTTCATTTTTACAAGCACATGAAGGATCTTGATGTATTTGCTGACAAACGGTGTTTTGGTGACGTACTGTGCTCTCTTAAGGATGAGGAAATTGCTTTCTGTTCCACTTTGCTGTGAGATACAGGAATGTTTTCTTTTCTTTTGTTTTTGTTGTACTGTGGCATAATGAGTTTATCTTGAACTAAACAGTTGCGCTTTCAAAATTCAGTTCTCTCTCTCTCTCTCTCCCTCCATGTTCTTTCCCCCCCTCATTTTTGTGCTGTTTTTCAATTCTCCCATTCCCTGCCTTACTCACTTATTTCACTCTTCGCCTTCAGAGTCTCCACTCCTCTCACAACACTCAGTCAACCAACACACACAGACACACACACACACACACACAAACACACACACACACAAACAAACAAACAAACTTTCTCTCTCTCTGTCTATTCATTTCTCTCTACCAGCTTTCTCCATCTGAACTTTTCTCTGTTAACTTCCCCTCCTGTCTGTCAGTCTCTCTCTCTCTCCCTCTGTTCCTTTCTCGCTCTCCCTCTCCCTCCTTCCTCCTCCTCCCTCCATCACTCCACTCTGTTCTCCTGCCGCTGTTCCCCAAAGCTTCTCTAAATTGGATCTTAGCTGGGCCGTCCTGTTTGTTTACGCTCCAGGTCAAGCACAGCAATTAATAGGGGACTCATTTAATCTTGTCAACGTGTGTGACGGTGTATGTAGGCATGTGTATATAAATATATATATATATATATATATATATATAAGTGTGTGTGTGTTTGTTTGCGTATGTATGTGTGTGTTTGTGTGTGAGAGAAAGAAATTGTGTGTGTGTGTGTGTCTGTCTGTTGATATATACTTTCTGCGCTGACACTCTGAGCCCGTCAGCGATGGAAGCATCTGTGGAGTCACCCAATAGAAATTGACATCGCTGAGGGCAGCTTCTCCTGTGACCAATCATCTTTGAGTTTGCTCGGAGGTAGGAACATAATGGTGCCGTGTTTTTACTCTAAGCAACTATTCAAGCAGAAGCACTGATTGTGTGTGTGTGTGTGTGTGTGTGTGTGTGTATGCGTGCATGTGCGTGTGTGCGTGCACGTGCAACGGTGTATTTATGTGCAATTCTAAGTATATGTATGTGTGATGTAATGACAGTGAATGAATGCACACACACACACACACTCAGTGTGTGTCCCAAGGAGCAGTGAGGGGTTAGGTGCCTTACTCAAGGGAGCAGTGAGGGGTTAGGTGCCTTACTCAAGGGAGCAGTGAGGAATTAGGTGCCTTACTCAAGGGAGCAGTGAGGGGTTAGGGAGCAGTGAGGAGTTAGGTGTCTTGCACAAGGGAGCAGTGAGGGGTTAGGTGCCATGCTCAAGGGAGCAGTGAGGGGTTAGGGAGCAGTGAGGAGTTAGGTGTCTTGTGCAAGAGAGCAGTGAGGGGTTAGGGAGCAGTGAGGGGCTAGGTGACTTGCTCAGGGGAGCAGTGAGGGTTAGGTGCCTTACTCAAGGGAGCAGTCAGGGGTTAGATGCCTTGCTCACGGGAGCAGTGAGGGGTTAGGGAGCAGTGAGGGGCTAGGTGCCTTGCTCAGGGGAGCAGTGAGGGGTTAGGGAGCAGTGAGGGGCTAGGTGCCTTACTCAAGAGAGCAGTGAGGGGTTAGGTGCCTTGCTCAGGGGAGCAGTGAGGGGTTAGGGAGCAGTGAGGGGCTAGGTGACTTGTTCAGGGGAGCAGTGAAGGGTTAGGTGCCTTACTCAAGGGAGCAGTGAAGGATTAGGTGCCTTACTAAAGGGAGCAGTGAGGGATTAGGTGCCTTACTCAAGGGAGCAGTGAAGGATTAGGTGCCTTACTCAAGGGAGCAGTGAGGGATTATGTGCCTTACTAAAGGGAGCAGTGAGGGGTTAGGTGCCTTACTCAAGGGAGCAGTGAGGTGTTAGTTGCCTTACTCAAGGGAGCAGTGAGGTGTTAGTTGCCTTACTCAAGGGAGCAGTGAGGGTTAGGTGCCTTACTCAAGGGAGCAGTGAGGGGTTAGGTGCCATACTCAAGGGAACAGTGAGGGGTTAGGTGCCTTACTCAAGGGAGCAGTGAGGTGTTAGTTGCCTTACTCAAGGGAGCAGTGAGGGGTAAGGTGCCTTACTCAAGGGAGCAGTGAGGGGTTAGGTGCCATACTCAAGGGAACAGTGAGGGGTTAGGTGCCTTACTCAAGGGAGCAGTGAGGTGTTAGTTGCCTTACTCAAGGGAGCAGTGAGGGGTAAGGTGCCTTACTCAAGGGAGCAGTGAGGGGTTAGGTGCTTTACTCAAGGGAGCAGTGAAGGGTTAAGGAGCAGTGAGGGGTAAGGTGCCTTACTCAAGGGAGCAGTGAGGGGTTAGGTGCCTTACTCAAGGGAACAGTGAGGGGTTAGGTGCTTTACTCAAGGGAGCAGTGAGGGGTTAGGTGCCTTACTCAAGGGAGCAGTGAGGGGTTAGGTGCCTTACTCAAGGGAGCAGTGAGGGGTAAGGTGCCTTACTCAAGGGAGCAGTGAGGGGTTAGGTGCCTTACTCAATGGCAGAGTGATGTTCCACCACTTCCTCACGCCCACATTTTTCCTGCCGATTGGAGACTAAACCAGACAACCATCAGTCACAAGGCTGAGGCCCTAACCAGCCGATATGTGTGTCTGTGTGTGTGTGTGTGTGTGTGTGTGTGTGTGTGTGTACCTGCAGTTCCAGAATAGTCTGCAATGGTGAGCGGATATCCGTCGTCGTCCGGATTGACAGAGAATAGCCCAACGCCAAAGGTGGCGTACTGAGCAAAGGCGGTGGAGTTCTCAAAGTCCTCCAGGTCGATCCGCAACTCATAGTTGCCCTGGATGGACAGAGCGTGGATCTGCTTCAGTCCTGCACAGCAAGAATGAGAGAGAGAGAGAGTGAGATTTGAGGTTTTCTTTTATTGGTCTACAAAAACACAGACAAAATCCAAAAATCTGCTTCTGTACAGAATTAAAATGACATTCGAATGGAGAGGGGAAAAAAACTACAGAGGGTGACAGTACATAGTGCCTGCTGCCTGCAGCACCACACAGCTTTGAGAGAGAGAGAGAGAGAGAGAGAGAGAGAAAGATGTGGAGATGGAGATTCCTTCATAAAAAAACAGCATCTTTTACAGTAACTCCAAATTCAGGGCACACACAAATAGTACCTAATGATGAGGTACAAATAATACTCCTCATCTGTCTGTCTCCTAATGAGAGTGTAAGAATGGGGCCTCTCCAAGTGAGAGAACAGAAAAGGAAGAAAAAAGAAAGAAAGAAAGAAAGAAAGAGGTATGAATGTAGAGAGAGGGAGACAAGGGGGCTGGACTGGGGATTGAGAAAAAGAGGAGAGAAAAAAGAGAGGTACATACATAGAGAAAGAGAGAATGACAGACAGGCCGGCGCAGGATGGAAGGATAGAGAGAGATTCGAGATGGAGAAAGTGAGATAGACTGTAGTGTCAAAGGGAGGAATAAAGAACAGATGACAGAAAAAAGATCAGAACATAAAGGCCTGTGCTCTCTCTCTTTCTCCTTCACTCTCTCTTTCTCTCACACACTCTCTTTCTCTGTATCTCTCTCTCACACTACTTTTTCTCTCTCTCTTTCTTTTCCTTTCTCAATGTCTCCGTTTCACTCTCTCTCTCTTTGCGCTTCTAAAAGAAGCTGGCAGACAAAATGCTTGACAAAGCAAGCTCTAGACACAGAAACACACGCACACACACACACTGCTTTACACACACACACACACACACACACCTAAATATGTGCACTCTAGACAGTCTCCGCCTTCACTCACAGGAAAAGGCTTTTCAGGAAACACTGATCAGCTTTGTGGTGTGTGTGTGTGTGTCTGTGTGTGTGTGTGTGTGTGTGTGGTGAGACACTCCTACAGCCTTCTGTGGTGAGAGTCACACATTGTCAACCATGATTTATGAGTCACTGTCACCACCACCCACTCTCTCTCTCTCACACACACACACACACACACACACACACACACATACACACACACACACACACACACACACGCACAAAGACCCACAGCTTATCCCTGGCAGTCTGTAATGTCATCACAATACTCAAAAGCTGGCAAGCTCATTTCTATAGAGGGGTTGGTGTGTGTGTGTGTTTGTGTGATTGTGTGTGTGATCATTGACATAAGAAGAACTTCCCAAACACACATTACCAATTGAATTGAGACTGTGAGCACTTGCAGCTGGGCATTTTTAAAACTAGGTTTTGTATGCGTCTGCACCTGACCTCACACTACACTGATCCCAACTAGGTTTTGTATGCGTCTGCACCTGACCTCACACTACACTGATCCCAAACTAGGTTTTGTATGCGTCTGCACCTGACCTCACACTACACTGATCCCAAACTGAGGTTTTGTATGCGTCTGCACCTAACCTCACACTACACTGATCCCAAACTGAGGTTTCAGTCACAGAAACTGGCTGCTTTTGAGTTGTTGCATGAATTGAATGGATTTGAAACGCATTGAAATTAATTGAAATTGAACTGAACTGAACTGAAATGAACAGTGTCCACAGAAACAGGATGCACCTAGTTCTCTTTGCTAAAAATCTTTTGGCTGATCGCACCATGATTGAGCACCAAGGGTGTCTCTCTCTCTCTCTGTGTGTGTGTGTGTGTGTGTGTGAGCCTTATAATGTCTAAGGTTAAGATCTTCATCACCTTCCACATTCAAAAGGCTTTCAGTGTGTTTGTCATGGCAAAAATAGGTCACACTCATACACACTCATACACTCACACAGGAATTTTGAGGGCTGATTAGCCAAATCAATTACAAGATGAGACTGCAGCTGCCTGCCATTGTCTAATTAGCCCCACCATATTTAAATATGGAACGTGGCATTTCAAAGCGTACCGAGGTGTCTCTTCTGTCTGCACGACTTTTAATTACTTCAGTAGTGTTAATTCAGACCCGTACTGGTGTAGAAAAAAATATCATGAAGCTGTTTTCAAACCTGCAGCGTAATTTCCACGGGGGTTAGAGGGGGTTACGACCCCTGCAAAAATCAAATCCAACCAATATAACCCCCCCAATAATCACATAATTGTCTTTATTAAAAATAACTTAATATCTGTCATAAATAATTTGTCAATTGTCTTGATTTAATTTCATTTAAAAGCCAACGGAAATAACATGTTTACTCATCTGACAAGGTGTCTCCCCCCTTGTAGAGGACTTGGTTTAACCCAACCCGTCATCTTTCTCCCCACTTGGCATTCGGTATTTTTCACTTACTGTCGCTAGTTTGCCGGTGTGTTTGGCTTAACGCAAGCTAACTGGTCACAAAGGTTTTGGGAAGGAGAATGAAAAGGGTGCTTAAAGACCAATCAACTATTAGGCTTTTGTTTTTCAGTGTCTATTACAGAGAGGTAAGAAACACCCCTCCCAAAATGAAGTAGTCTAATTATTTGTATCATTAATTTAGCTGGCGATTCTTTCTGGTGCCACCAGAGCAACAAATACCCTCTTCACTGTCAAGAAATTCTTAAAACTGCTGAATACCTGGAGTGCACTGACAATGCACCCCTCACTCTCTACTGCACTGACAATGCACCCCTCACTCTCTACTGCACTGACAATGCACCCCTCACTCTCTCTACTGCACTGACAATGCACCCCTCACTCTCTCTACTGCACTGACAATGCACCCCTCACTCTCTACTGCACTGACAATGCACCCCTCACTCTCTCTACTGCACTGACAATGCACCCCTCACTCTCTACTGCACTTTTATCACACTCCTGCACTTTTGCACTTGGTTGCAGTTAGGTTTTAATTGTGCTGTAGCACAACGTCCTAACTGAAAGCAGCTGTATGCTAATAGTAGCCTAGCGTATGAGGTAAAGCAAGGGGAGAATACAACAAGATACTGTAACTGTTCTCATGGGACTTTGTTGATAAAAACAAGTCAGGTTTTCTCTCTCTGGTAATAAACATTACTGCAATTAAAATGAAATTAACATGTTAATCATAATTTGATTGACTGAATAAAATAGAATACGTTAAAATCAAGACCATGGCGGTCAGACAGAGGCTTTAGAGCGATAGTGTACCCCGACAGCAAGACCATGGCGGTCAGACAGAGGCTTTAGAGCGATAGTGTACCCCGACAGCAAGACCATGGCGGTCAGACAGAGGCTTTAGAGCGATAGTGTACCCCGACAGCAAGACCATGGCGGTCAGACAGAGGCTTTAGAGCGATAGTGTACCCCGACAGCAAGACCATGGCGGTCAGACAGAGGCTTTAGAGCGATAGTGTACCCCGACAGCAAGACCATGGCGGTCAGACAGCAGGCTGCCACTGGTGGTCCGCTGGCATTCTGCTTGTTTGTTCTGCTTGTCAGTCCGCCTCTATTTTACCATTTGTGATGTTTTTGCTATCGGGGAAATACCATATATGACAAAACAGCAGTGGAGCACCGATGAAGAAAAATACCGCTCGTCTGCTGGCGTTCAAATGAAATACTGACCGACCGACCGACCGACCGACCGACCTGCTCATTTATGTCTTTATTTATCTGTTTATTTATTTATTTATCTGTCCAGTGTTTAGCATAAAGTTATGCCCTTCCCTGCAGCGGTGCTATGCATGCCTGCGGAGCCTCCTCCCCACACACACACACACACACACACACACACACACACGGTGAAAGATGGTGCTTTTGTGTGCTGTTCTGAGAAAGCAATGATTTAGTTACAAAATGACAAAGACGTCACCTGTGACTGACTGTTACCGCGAGTTTTATACCAAAAATCTGATTTTATGCAAAACCGAAAAATAAAACTGAAAAATAATTCAACTGTCAGAGAGAGATCATATTTCCTTCCACGTTGATGTTGCCTTCTGCATTGATGTTAACTAAATGTTTAATATTTAGCTCGTTAATTAATCCTATCTTGAAACGGTATTTGAAATAGTATTTCTGTACATGAATTAGACAAATCCTCATTCCAAGCCGTAGTTAATGGTGGCTTAGCTTAGCATAGCTGCATTAGAACCAGAAAGAAATATGAAATAGCCGAAGTAGCCTAAGATTACAGTATGATGACGCCCCCACCACCCACCACACCACACACACACACACACACACACACACACACTCACCCGCCAGCCCATAGTCTCAAAATTATGTAGGAAAAATTGAAATTGTATCCGGTGGGGTTTGTGTGTGTGTATATGTATGTATGTTTGTTTGTGTGTGTGTGTGTGTGTGTGTGTGTGTGTGTGTGTGTGTGTGTTTGGCGGGGGGATTAGGGCTGAAGCCTTGTTGTGCCATCTAGATCAAGAACATACAGTAGATTGATAGTTTTTCAGGAGTTCTTTTCTTGCCTCCAACTGAGGGAAGAAAAAGCGAAACTACACACACACACACACACACACACACACACACACACACACACACACACACACACACACCTCCACTACTATTATTCAGCTCCACCACCTGCATTTCCATAACTTTAATTCACACTTTAATTAAACCCCGAGAGGTTTTCTTTTCTACCACTCATGCAAGTTCACACACACACACACACACACATACACTATTACTGAGAGCATGCTCGTTTTGAATAATTAGACAGCCATACTCTTTCCCTCTCTTTCTCTCTTCTTCCCTCTGTCTGTCTCTCCATTCCTCTTTCATCCAACTCTCTTGCACAGGTGTGTGTGTGTGTGTGTGTGTCCTAATTAAACACAGACTTATACTTCTTCAGGAGAGACGCTGAATTTGTCTGCATTTTGCTCTGATTATCATGCTGATTGGTCCTCAAGGATTTGGAGGAGGAAATTGTGTGTGTGTGTGTGTGTGTGTGTGTGTGTGTGTGTGTGTGTGTGGGTGGGGGATTCCCTATTCTCTTGTCCTGTCTTGTATGGCAGAATGATGGACGAGGTGATGGTTGAAAGGAGACTTTATGTGTGTGTGTGTGTGTGTGTGTGTGTGTGTGTGTCTGTGTGTGTATTTGAAAGAACATATTCCATGTGTGTGTGTGAGAGAGAGAGAGTTGGGGTGTTATGAATCATACACTTAGTTGCTGTTTCTCTGAGCATAGGGTCAGTACAGCTTATTTGACACTGTAAAATACATCGCTACAGTGTGTGTGTTGTGTGTGTATACTTGCATGTGTAAGATACATCTCGCTACAGTGTGTGTGTTGTGTGTGTGTGTGTGTGTGTGTTGTGTGTGCATACTTGCATGTGCAAATACTTAGCAGCACAATGAAATGCCTGGTGGGTGCGTTCTCGTGTGTACATGTATGTGTGTGTGTGTGTGTGTGTGTCTGCGCTGCATTGCACCACGCGTGTTTTTCCTGGACTCTGCCCCCTGTGAGCGTGTGTGCAGGTGGGCGTTTGATATGAGAGCATCAAGTGAACTTTCATAAAAGGCAGCCGGCATCCAGTTAACTCCCTGGCAAGCGTCAGCAAATAGGGGACGGTATGTAAATGTCAGAGCTGACACCAGCTGATCCCTCCCCCGTCGCCACGGCAGCGGAGATTTGACAGCGCATCGCTGCGGAAACCGACCTCAACCTCAGACCTCAGGCTTAGCCGCTGCACAGACACAGACGGCCTTGCTGGTGATAATCATGTGGCGTTTTACACAAACCTAAAGAATATCATGCTGCATATGCAGGTGTAGACTGACACACACACACACACACACACACACACACACACACACACACACACACACACTCACACTATTATGCTGCATTGACTATGTGCAGACCGAAACAGAGGAAACACACACTTGACAAACACACTCTATCTCGCTCTTTCTCCGCCCCTCCACACACATACACATACAATCTAACCCCATCTCTCTCTCTTCCTCGCTCTCTCACTCACTCACACACACACACACACAGAATACCCCTGACTCTCTCTCCCTCTCTTTCTCTTTTTGACAGACAGAAACACACACACACACATACATAGTTCAAACCCAACCACTGGAGTGTAGATCATGAAAGTATCCAACGGACTGCAGATACACACACAGGAGTCATGTTCTCAAATAGTAACTTTCACTGCCACAACACTTAGTAGATTCCTTACATCAATCCTTTTTATGCATTTGGTTGAGCACCGACCAGACCTGCTTTCAACATGAAATAAGGACATTTCACAAACTCCATCAGATTCCACACAGCTATTGTGTGTGTGTGTGCGTGTGTGTGTGTGTGTGTGTCTGTAAGTCCAGT
>PYXC01001852.1:0-5000 GCA_015244755.2 Tenualosa ilisha | reverse complement strand
TCTGTGTCTGTGTGTTTTGTCGTCATGTGAACACAATGCCCTTGCCGTATGCCTCAGTTATTAAGCACTCACATTCCCTAATCAACCCCTGTGCTTAATTAATATGGAAATTAGATCAGGAATCATCTCTGCAGCTGATTGGTTCATACAAATGAGTCTTTAAGACCCTGTCGTATGATTGGCTAATGCCAATATGCTTGAGAGATCAAACTCTCCCATATCCCAGACCCATCTCCCGTCCACCTCCAGTTTTACTATTCCTCCTGTAGTTTAAGCCCCAAATTTCCTTCTGAGTAATCAAATGAATTAATATGTATTCTAATCAAATTAATTAATATGCATCTTAATCAAATGAATTAATATGTACCTTAATCAAATTAATTAATATGTATCTTAATCAAATTAATTAATATGTATCTTAATCAAATGAATTCATATGTATCTTAATCAAATGAATTCATATGTATCTTAATCAAATGAATTCATATGTATCTTAACAGTGGCAATGTTCCAGCACACAGAGCAGGTGCTGCACGTAGGCCACCAAGTGCTGGATTGGGCACCAAACCTTTCCTAAATGCAGCAGCCTAATCCACTCAATACTCCTGTCCTTCCATAGACCCGCTCATGCGTCACGTCATTCTCACGCACACCGCACCAGGCCTCGGAAACAGTCTGACAGCACAGGCGGTGCGTTGGTCTTCGGTTCATAGCTTACGACAACAGCACAGGCAGCCCATCTGACAGGACAAACCACTGAGACTCAACAAAGACAGAACATCTCTAAACAACTTGGGCAGTGGTAGCGTAGTGGGTTGTGGGTTCGAATCCCAGCTACCAACGTTGTGCCTTTGAGCAACCCTAAGTTGCTCTAGGGGAGACTGGCCCTGAACAACTGATGACTGCACGATGATGATGATAGTGTGAAAACTGGTCACTTTCAAGACATAACCTCACCTACTTATCGCTAATAGTTCACTAGCATAGCCTATGATTTGATTCATTTATGAAAGCAATAGCACAGCAAAGCATTAACATAAAACCTAGCCTATAAGCATAGCTGTCTGCTGACATGCACGGCTGTCACACTCTTCTTTCACAGATGTAGATTTAATCTCAGCATCATTTCCACTTAATTAACATCTCCAACTTGTTTTTGTTTATTTGAAATATTCAAGAACACTGATGAAACCCACTACACTTTCGAAATGTGAGAGGTGCTATTTGTTACTAGCCTGCATATTAGTGTTGGTTAGAAGAATAATCAGCAGCGTTTCCTTTGGCAAGAATATTCCAACACCTGGGCTTTCACAGTTGTGGTCTGCACTTTATATTTAACTTCGGTTATTTATTTTCAAAATGTGCAGTATTGCAATAATATATGCTTCTGATTTCTCCTTCTAGCGTTAGTGCTGCTATGTGTGAAGCTGAAAGCTAGCATTGGTGTCGCGGATGTGGGAGCAGGTATGGTGTATGTGTGTCTCTGTGTGTTTATGTGTGTGTGTGTGTGTGTGTGTGTGAGAGAGAGAGAGCGAGAGAGAGAAAGAGAGATAATTATAACATTTCTGTCTTTCTTTCTTTCTGTTCATCTCTCTCACTCTCTCTCCCTCTCTCTCTCACAACTTCTCCCATCACACTCTTCAGCTCTGCCTGTATTGTCATGTCCATTTTTATCTTTCTGTCCTCTTATTCTCTCTCTCTCTCTCACACACACACACACACACGCACACACACACACCTCTGTTCTTATTCTCACAGACATATAGTACAGGCCTGACAGCTCACACAAATAGAACAATCACAGACTATGTTTGTGACTAGATCTGTGACAACTAAAAACACTGGCAGATAAATGTACACCACACACCCACACACACATACGCACACACAACACACACACCACACACACACACACACACCACACACACACACACACACACACACACAACACAAACAGTTGTGTAAATGCATGATAATGTCTTATTACCTAGCCAGTGTTGTTCAAGAGACACAAGACAGGAAAGACTCAGAGGGAGTCTCTCAGAGGGGAAGAAGGGAAGCTGCTTTTAAACAGCTGTGGATTATAACCAGAAACACATTAAATATTCACTGCTGTGTGTGTGTGTGTGTGTGTGTGGTGTGTTGTGTGTGTGTGTGGTAGGTGCATTTTCTGTCAGAACTTTATCACCATCCAATATGGATGTAGATGGACTCTTTACGATCACCATTACTCACTCTCAAATCACTTCCCCTCCGTCTGACACACACACACACACACACACTATATTTCCCTTCCCCCTTTTCTCCCTCTTTCTCTCTCTCTCATGCACACACACATATACACACATCACTGTAACATACACAAGTGTGTGTGTGTGTTGTGTGTGTTCTGTGTGTGTGTGTGTGTGTGTTTCTCTGTGAGTGTGCTCACTGCTCAAATGCGATATGTAATATGTGCTAATCCCTTAACTGCATCACTGTGGTGATCCTGAAGCATTGTCAATGATCCTTAATCCTCCACTCTTTTAGAGAGAGAGAGAGAGAGAGAGAGAGAGAGTGATGGAGAGAGAGAGAAAGAGGACAAGAGTGATAGAAAGAAAGAAAGAGAAAGAGAGAGGAAGAGAGAGACAGGGAGAGAGATAGAGAAAGAGAAGGAGAGAGAGAAATAGAGAGGGGCAGAGGTTGATAGAAAGAGCAAAGAAGCAAGGTGTGTGTGTGTGTGTGTGTGTGTGTGTATGTTGTAATTCCTTAAATTAAAGAAAGAAGCAAGATGTGTGTGTGTGTGTGTGTGTGTGTGTATGTATATATGTTGTAATTCCTTAAATTAAAGAAAGAAGCAAGATGTGTGTGTGTGTGTGTGTGTGTGTGTGTGTGTGTGTCTGTATATATGTTGTAATTCCTTAAATTAAAAAAACAGCCTTGATTAATGCCCTGGCCTAAGATAATGACTGGGGTCTTTATCAATGTGTGCTAATAAACGCCAGAGCCAAAATACAGACGGAGTGAGTGAGTAAATAAATAAACAAATAAACAAATAAACAATAAATAATAATAAGTTTCACATGTTTATCATATTGCTGTGCACCCCAGTTAAGCATTAGCCTATATAGCCCACACCTCTAGCACTTTCATTTAATAAATGAAATCTTGAGCAGAGCCGCACTGCATCTGTCTGTCCTGTCAGTGTCAGAGTCATGTCACTAGTTTCACTGCTGTGAAAATGCCAGTCAGCAATAAGGTTCATCTTCCTGTTGCATGAGGCGTTTTAATAAGCTCATAACCTCTTTCACATCTACCTAAATAGTGTTCATTTCCTGAATCAGGAAATAATGACACAGATCTCATTTTATCAGCAGATTTCCCACAGTTTTATTTCCACTGATGAAGAGAAGACGTTGATATCCCATGTTGTGCATGGCCAGAGACAGGCATCAGAGTGAAAGTTCACAAGTTTCAAGGTAAAAGTCTTAAATAGGCTCTCTGTTCCGAAAGCAAAGCAGCTGATGACAATTAGCAAATCTCTTCAGTATTCATTATTTTATCCAGTGTACTATTTAATTATTTTATTCATTAGTGTACTATTTAATTATTTTATTCATTAGTGTACTATTTTATTATTTTATTCAGTGTACTATTTCATTATTTTATTCAATGTACTATTTTATTATTTTATCCAGTGTACTATTTCATTATTTTATTCATTAGTGTACTATTTCATTATTTTAGTCAGTGTACTATTTCATTATTTTATTCATTAGTGTACTATTTCATTATTTTATTCAGTGTACTATTTCATTATTTTATTCAGTGTACTATTTTATTATTTTATTCATTAGTGTACTATTTTATTATTTTATTCATTAGTGTACTATTTTATTTTTTATTCAGTGTACTATTTCATTATTTTATTCAATGTACTATTTCATTATTTTATTCAATGTACTATTTTATTATTTTATCCAGTGTACTATTTCATTATTTTATTCATTAGTGTACTATTTCATTATTTTATCCAGTGTACTATTTCATTATTTTATTCATTAGTGTACTATTTCATTATTTTATTCAGTGTACTATTTCATTATTTTATTAATTAGTGTACTATTTCATTATTTTATTCAGTGTACTATTTCATTATTTATTCATTAGTGTGGCCGTAATTCTTTAAATAATAACGGCCTGTCAACAATAAGATTAATCTTCCTATCAAAATGTCTGGATTAGAAATAGGCTCCCTACATGATATATTGTCAAGAAGATGATTCTTTGACTATGAACACTACTTTCACTGATGACCTTTTTCACAGCTCCCTAAATTGCAGTCACTAAGCAACCTTGAAATACTGTTGTCCATCATTTAATGAGCTGCAGGATGATTTGCTAAAGCATGAAATAAAGGCTGAGGTCTAATTTTATGAACAGAATTCTCACAGCTGTGGGCTCTTCCCAGTGATGGAAGTAGGCACTGGTTTCTCATGATGCACAGAAGTCTGCTGGGGTCAATTTGTTGTAACTAAGACAACACTGGAAAGGCTGTGAAGGTGCACCATGCATAGAGCACACAAACACCCACCAATGGATATGTAGAGCACGCAAACACCCACCAATGGATATATAGTGCACCATGCATAGAGCACGCAAACACCCACCAATGGATATATAGAGCACGCAAACACCCACCAATGGATATATAGTGCACCATGCATAGAGCACGCAAACACCCACCAATGGATATATAGTGCACCATGCATGGAGCACGCAAACACCCACCAATGGATATATAGTGCACCATGCATAGAGCACGCAAACACCCACCAATGGATATATAGTGCATCATGCATAGAGCACGCAAACACCCACCAATGGATATATAGTGCACCATGCATAGAGCACGCAAACACCCACCAATGGATATATAGTCTACATCTGGAAATAAAGGCCTGTCTGTAATACAAAATCTATCTCAAAATAAAAGCCTGTGTCTGGGGCAGTTGAAGTAA
>PYXC01001851.1:195000-202500 GCA_015244755.2 Tenualosa ilisha | reverse complement strand
TGTGTGTGTGTGTGTGTGTGTGTGTGTGTGTGTGTGTGTGTGTGTGTGTGTGTGTGAGTGCGTGTGTGTGGACCGCGCTGGGCGCTGGCCTGAACTGCATCTGTTTGTCCGTGTGTTTGTACGTATAGCATACAGAAAGCACAGATTGTGTGTGTATTTGTGTGCGTGCACAGAGTGTGTGTATTTGTGTGTGTGCACAGAGTGTGTGTGTTTGTGTGCGTGCACAGAGTGTGTGTGTGTGTGTGTGTGTGTTGAAATGCTCCCAAGGGAAGAGGGAAGTGTATTACTAACCGTCTCCTGTTATCGGTTTCACATAATCTTTCTAGTCCTTCCATCTCTCTTTCTCTTTCTCTCTCTCTCCCCTTCATCCCACCATCCTCTCTCTCTCTCTCTCTGATCTCTATCAGTCTTCCCCCCTCCAAGGTTATTTTGGTCGCTGGGTCACAACAGGAAGTTAACAGACCATGTTTACCGTTTGTTTACTAAATGCTTTGTAAATGGGAGTGTGATGGTCATTGGTCATGGTCATAATGGAGTCTGTGTGTGTGTGTGTGTGTCACACTTATAGCACAAATCATGAATATCTCACACACACACACACACACTCACTCACTAGTTACGTGTTCATAATTGCTAAAAACCCACTCCTTTAAAGGCTGCACTTTTTCTCACCCTTTTCACCCAGAACTGAAGACAGAAAACTACACTGTGTCATTCAGTATATTACATTGTCTCATTCAGCTATATCATTCAGTATACTACACTGTCATTCAGCTATATCATTCAGTATACTACATCAGCATACTACGTTTCAGTCTCAGGCTGACTGTTGTTTGTTTCCTGCTGAGGCCAGAGGACCAGTTTTATGAGGGACTCTTTTCTCTGTTCAGTTCTTGGCTCTTCGTGGCTTTGAAATGAGAGGAAGAGGGGTCACTTGTTTCCAGATGTGTCCAGCATTTGATGGCTCTTTTCTCAGTGTTTAGCAGAAGGGGGTATTGTCCCAGTCCCACCCTGCATGCGTTGCTGGGGGTTTGCTTTTGTACTCTTCCTGCAGAACTCAAGATGTGAGGTTTTTGTCCCATTTTCAAAGTCTTGTTGCATCAGGGGGCCCCACACTTCACTGCTGTATAAAACAATCAGCTCAGTTATTGATTGATTGGTATTTCAAATTGAATTGATTTATGATTTTGGATAAAAAATCTTTCTTGCTTTTTCTTTTACCTCACAGCCAAACTGCCGTTTCCATCTGTAGTAAGTTTGTAGTAAGTTTCAGACCAGGTTTTTGTAACTTGTAAGTTTTTGCTTTGTCCAGAGTGAAGTTGCATTTATTTCCTCTTTTCTGGAACGTTAGAACTTTAGTCTTTTTTTTAGAACTTTTTAATGGCCGGGGCCCGGGTCTGGCAGAACTCTGGTAGAATATCTAAGTTCTGCTGCAGGCCCTGTGCTGTTGGAGACAACAGAACCAAATCATCTGCAAACAGGAGAAATTGAATTTCTGAGTCATAAAGGGTAAGGCCAGGTGCTTTTGACTCATTCACTCACTCAGTCATTCACTCACTCACTCATTCACTCACTCACTCTCACTCATTCACTCACTCAGTCACTCTCTCACTCACTCATTCACTCCCTCACTCTCACTCATTCACTCACTCACTCACTCTCTCACTCACTCATTCACTCACTCACTCTCACTCATTCACTCACTCACTCACGCTCTCACTCACTCACTCACTCATTCACTCACTCACTCTCACTCATTCACTCACTCACTCACTCAATTACTCACTCACTCTCTCACTCACTCAATTACTCACTCACTCGCTCACTCAATTACTCACTCACTCTCTCACTCACTCAATTACTCATTCAATCATTCTCTCACTCAAGAGCTGATGTCAAGATCTGTGTTTGCCTGTGTGATGTTGGGGAGTATTTGTGGGTGTCACTGAAGTGCTCTTCTTTGTGGGCGTGTCACTGAAGCGTTCTTCTTTGTGGGCGTGTCCCTGAAGTGCTCTTATTTGTGGGTGTGTCCCTGAAGTGTTCCTCTAGTTTTGTCTTGTCTTTGGTGATGCTCCATCTGAAGGCTGTCCTGGGAGGCCTGGGAGGTCTGGGAGGTCTTGGTTTGTAGTGTTGGATCTGCATTGCTTCCATGTTTTCCTCTCAAGTGTTTTCATCATCATCATTTCTCTGTGTTGCTGCTTCAGCATCTTAAGCAGGTTTCTCAGTGAACTGCTGCACTTCCTGGTCTTTCAGCATCTTAAGCAGGTTTCTCAGTGAACTGCTGCACTTCCTGGTCTTTCAGCATCTTAAGCAGGTTTCTCAGTGAACTGCTGCACTTCCTGGTCTTTCAGCATCTTAAGCAGGTTTCTCAGTGAACTGCTGCACTTCCTGGTCTTTCAGCATCTTAAGCAGGTTTCTCAGTGAACTGCTGCACTTCCTGGTCTTTCAGCATCTTAAGCAGGTTTCTCGGTGAACTGCTGCACTTCCTGGTCTTTCAGCATCTTAAGCAGGTTTCTCAGTGAACTGCTGCACTTCCTGGTCTTTCAGCATCTTAAGCAGGTTTCTCAGTGAACTGCTGCACTTCCTGGTCTTTCTCTTCAGATTGAGTTTTACGTCTCTTTGAGCTGCGGTGATTTTGAGCTCAGCAGTTTCTGTTTGGTTTGTTTTCCCTCCTCCATTAGCTGCCGTCTGTATGTAATGGTTTACTAATGGTTTTCTAATGGTTTTCGTCTGTCCACTGGTGTCCTTTGTGAGATGTGTCATCATTATCATCATCATCATGGCGTCATTAAGATTGAGAATGAATGTCATCGTTCCCTCATCTTTTTTTTTTTCAGTGCAGAGCTGACGTCTCTCCTTGTTTTTGAGTTCTGTCATTTCACAGCGTTTTTTTTTTTGTTCTGTTTTTATTCATCCTTGTTCTCCTCAGCTTGAAGCTGAGTTTTGCCACAACAAGTTTGTGGTTGTTCCACACGTTGGTTGGTGCTCCTACAACTGCTGACATACAGGAGGCCTTCGCTAGAAGGTTTCCATTGAAGGAGTGTGTTAGGTTCTTGCTTATACCAAGAGCGACCCCTTCTTGATGTGTGTCATCTGATCTGTATGTGTGATCTGATCTGCCACACCACACCAAAACTTCTGCCGCATTGAGGAGTTGATTCCATGCTTTGGTTCCTCTGGCTTGACCTTGGGCAGATCCACTACTCAAGAGGTTAACCCAACTTCCAGGAGTCATGCAGGAAAATTACAATCAGTAGTAACCATGACAGACTACAAGTTGTCTATGGCTTTAACTAAAGATCATAATAGTTCTAGATTATTATCCCATAACATTACAAGGTAGTCAGACCATAGGTGGTCATCAGGAATTATGGCTGGACAGTGTAGTAGAAGCCAGGCATAGTGTTAAAGTCAAGGAGTGAGATGGATCATGTGGGTAACAATAAGGGTCCATTTGACAGTGCCATTGTGAGGGGGCGTCAGTCACAAAGCCTCAGGGAAGGGGAGTCAGTCCTAGCATGGGCCTCCGATAGTGTTGGTTGCAGTCCACTCAGGAAGGGAAGTGAAGTAGGCAGGGATGACACTCAGCAAAGGTGATTGTGGACTGAGGAAGCAAATGAGTTAGGCCAGACTCACACATCATCATAAGAGTCATTTGTCCATCATATACACATAGAAGTAAACAGAGAGAAGGGTTGAGAGAGAGAAAGACAGAGAGAGAGTTGTACAGCATGACACATGAAAGGTTTGTGGCGGCACTAGGCTATAGCAGCATAACTAAGGTATGATGCATGGCAACCCAGCAGCACTGCAGGGATGGTCAGTGGCCGCTATGCCTCACAGCTGGGGGCAACAGCAGAGGCAGTCCCTCCCAAAAGGCCCATGGGGAGTGATGATTTACCAGCACCATCCCTAACTATGGGAAACAGTAAAGAGCAAGGTCTAGACTTAAAGGTATTCAGAGTGTCTGCTTGTCGAATGTTGGGGGGAGATTATTCCACAGGAGGGGTGCACGGTAACAATTTGCTGTTCCTCCTATCGTAGATTTTGATATTCTTGGGATTACAAGGAGACCAGCATTTTGGGATCTTAGGGTTCTAGGAGGGTGGTAAGGGACAAGTAAGTCTTTAATATATGTTGGTGCATCGCCCTTGAGGGCTTTGTAGGTTAGGAGGAGTATTTTAAAATCAATTCGACTTTTAATAGGGAGCCAATGTAGGGAAGCAAGGATAGGAGAGATATGTTCATATTTTTTAGTCCTGGTGAGAGTTTGGGCCGCAGCATTTTGTATTAGTTGTAGGTTTTTGATACAGGTATTACTACACCCAGAGAACAGAGCATTACAGTAATCAAGCCTGGAGGTAATAAATGCATGTATTCATTTTTCAGCATCCTCAAAGGATAAGAACTTTCTAACCTTAGCAATATTTCATAGGTGGAAAAAAGATGTTTTTGAAATGTGTTTTACATGACTATTTAGAGAGAGGTCCTGGTCAATAATTACCCCGAGGTCTTTAACTTTTGTGTTACATGACAGTGAAAGGCCACTGGGTCAGTTTTGGTGAAGAGGTAGAATGTTGTTCAGCTGTTTAGGGCCCATTACCATAACTTCAGTTCCATCGAGTTTAAACAGGGCAAACAGGCAAAGCCTTGCCTCTGTAATTACTGAGTTAAATTTAGAGGAGCTCACACACACACACACACACACACACACACACAATAGAGAGAAGAGCTGTGCTTGCAGCAAGAAGCAGAGTGGTGGTGTAGTTGTAGTAGTCTGATGTAGTTGTGAATAGTCTGATGTAGTTGTAGTAGTCTGGTGTAGTTGTGAGTAGTCTGATGTAGTTGTAGTAGTCTGGTATAGTTGTGAGTAGTCTGATGTAGTTGTGAGTAGTCTGGTGTAGTTGTAGTAGTCTGGTGTTGTTGTAGTAGTCTGGTGTAGTTGTGAGTAGTCTGGTGTAGTTGTAGTAGTCTGGTGTAGTTGTAGTAGTCTGATGTAGTTGTGAGTAGTCTGATGTAGTTGTGAGTAGTCTGGTGTAGTTGTGAGTAGTCTGGTGTAGTTGTAGTAGTCTGATGTAATTGTGAGTAGTCTGATGTAGTTGTGAGTAGTCTGGTGTAGTTGTGAGTAGTCTGATGTTGTTGTGAGTAGTCTGGTGTAGTTGTAGTAGTCTGGTGTAGTTGTGAGTAGTCTGGTGTAGTTGTAGTAGTCTGGTGTAGTTGTGAGTAGTCTGATGTAGTTGTGAGTAGTCTGGTGTAGTTGTAGTAGTCTGGTGTAGTTGTGAGTAGTCTGATGTAGTTGTGAGTGGTCTGGTGTAGTTGTGAGTAGTCTGATGTAGTTGTAGTAGTCTGGTGTAGTTGTAGTAGTCTGATGTAGTTGTAGTAGTCTGGTATATTTGTGAGTAGTCTGGTGTAGTTGTAGTAGTCTGATGTAGTTGTGAGTAGTCTGGTGTAGTTGTAGTAGTCTGGTGTAGTTGTGAGTAGTCTGATGTAGTTGTGAGTGGTCTGGTGTAGTTGTGAGTAGTCTGATGTAGTTGTAGTAGTCTGGTGTAGTTGTAGTAGTCTGGTGTAGTTGTAGTAGTCTGGTGTAGTTGTGAGTAGTCTGATGTAGTTGTGAGTAGTCTGGTATAGTTGTGAGTAGTCTGATGTAGTTGTGAGTGGTCTGGTGTAGTTGTGAGTAGTCTGATGTAGTTGTAGTAGTCTGGTATATTTGTGAGTAGTCTGGTGTAGTTGTAGTAGTCTGATGTAGTTGTGAGTAGTCTGGTGTAGTTGTAGTAGTCTGATGTAGTTGTAGTAGTCTGGTATATTTGTGAGTAGTCTGGTGTAGTTGTAGTAGTCTGGTATATTTGTGAGTAGTCTGGTGTAGTTGTAGTAGTCTGATGTAGTTGTGAGTAGTCTGGTGTAGTTGTAGTAGTCTGATGTAGTTGTGAGTAGTCTGGTGTAGTTGTGAGTAGTCTGGTGTAGTTGTAGTAGTCTGATGTAGTTGTAGTAGTCTGGTATATTTGTGAGTAGTCTGGTGTAGTTGTAGTAGTCTGATGTAGTTGTAGTAGTCTGGTATATTTGTGAGTAGTCTGGTATAGTTGTAGTAGTCTGATGTAGTTGTAGTAGTCTGGTATATTTGTGAGTAGTCTGGTGTAGTTGTAGTAGTCTGATGTAGTTGTGAGTAGTCTGGTGTAGTTGTAGTAGTCTGATGTAGTTGTGAGTAGTCTGGTGTAGTTGTGAGTAGTCTGGTGTAGTTGTAGTAGTCTGATGTAGTTGTGAGTAGTCTGGTATAGTTGTGAGTAGTCTGGTATAGTTGTGAGTAGTCTGGTGTAGTTGTAGTAGTCTGGTATAGTTGTGAGTAGTCTGGTATAGTTGTGAGTAGTCTGGTGTAGTTGTAGTAGTCTGATGTAGTTGTGAGTAGTCTGGTATAGTTGTGAGTAGTCTGGTATAGTTGTGAGCAGTCTGGTGTAGTTGTAGTAGTCTGGTGTAGTTGTGAGTAGTCTGGTATAGTTGTGAGTAGTCTGGTGTAGTTGTAGTAGTCTGGTATAGTAGTGAGTAGTCTGATGTAGTTGTAGTAGTCTGGTGTAGTTGTGTTCAGTTGTGAGTATGTGTTTAATTGTACAGTAGTGAGCACATTAAAGAATTTAAAATTCAAAACAAAATTGTGTGCACAGTGACTGACAATGCTTCAGATTTTGTAAAAGCATTTAACTGGTTTGGGGAGGGTGTTGCTATTAATGCAGAAGCTGATGAATCAACTGAAGACAGTGACTGAGGATCTCCCTGTTAGTGGGAGCACAGATGAAGACGGTGACTGAGGATCTCCCTGTTAGTGGGAGCACAGATGAAGACGGTGACTGAGGATCTCCCTGTTAGTGGGAGCACAGATGAAGACAGTGACTGAGGATCTCCCTGTTAGTGGGAGCACAGATGAAGACAGTGACTGAGGATCTCCCTGTTAGTGGGAGCACAGATGAAGACAGTGACTGAGGATCTCCCTGTTAGTGGGAGCACAGATGAAGACAGTGACTGAGGATCTCCCTGTTAGTGGGAGCACAGATGAAGACAGTGACTGAGGATCTCCCTGTTAGTGGGAGCACAGATGAAGACAGTGACTGAGGATCTCCCTGTTAGTGGGAGCACAGAAGAAGACGGTGGTGGGCAGATATTTAGGCGCAGGACTGAGATGCCAACTTTGAAAAGCAATTGCTATTAAATGCCAACAATAAACAGTTTGGACTGAAATAGTAGAACTGCAACTAGTCTGTGGACTGCTTACTACTTACTGCAACTAGTCTGTGGACTGCTTACTACTTACTGCAACTAGTCTGTGGACTGCTTACTACATACTGCAACTAGTCTGTGGACTGCTTACTA
The DNA here is from genome assembly GCA_015244755.2 of Tenualosa ilisha. Taxonomy (NCBI): domain Eukaryota; kingdom Metazoa; phylum Chordata; class Actinopteri; order Clupeiformes; family Clupeidae; genus Tenualosa; species Tenualosa ilisha. The sequence goes on along the minus strand of PYXC01001851.1, from coordinate 195,144 downwards.
CTTACTGCAACTAGTCTGTGGACTGCTTACTACTTACTGCAACTAGTCTGTGGACTGCTTACTACTTACTGCAACTGCATTGTTTTCATATTTGTTTACTAAGAGTTTCGGAGTATTCACACTCACACTACAGAGTGGGAGCGA
>PYXC01001851.1:187500-190000 GCA_015244755.2 Tenualosa ilisha | reverse complement strand
CTGCTGCTGCTGTGTCCAGATACAAGCACTTTCAGCCCCTGCTGCTGCTACATCCAGATACAAGCACTTTCAGCCCCTGCTGCTGCTGCGTCCAGATACAAGCACTTCCAGTACGAGAAAGAAACCGAAACGGAATCAAAGTGAAACTGCATTTATTTCCTTGTCAGTCGACGGAACTCTTCAAAAATGAACAGTTTGTTCCTATTCGGGGTTTGCAAAGAAATCCACATGGATTGGTGAGAATGTACAGAGTGTCTGTAGAAGGAGCTCTGGAGACTGAAGACCACAGGGTTGCCAGATCCTGCTTTAGGAGTGCTTCGTTAGGGTGGGACTGAAGGATGCTCTAATACCCACAGTGGAGGAGCCAGAGAGGAGCCAGATCATTCACCCTGTAGCCCACCATAAGTGCCTTGAATTTAATGCGAGCAGCCAAGGGTAGCCAGTGAAGATCAATAAACAGAGGTGTGACATGTGCCCTTTTTGGCTGGTGAAAGACCAGACGTGCAGCTGCATTCTGGATCATCTGTAGTGGTCTCACCGCACAGGCTGGTAGGCCTGATAGGAGGACATTGCAGTAGTCAAGACGAGAGATAACCAGGGTCTGAACCAGGAGCTGGGTTGCATGTTGGGTTAGGTACGGCCTGATCTTCCTTATGTTGAATAGGGAAAAACGGCACGACCGAGCCACAGAGGCAACGTGATCTGCAAAGGTCAGTTGGTCATCGATCATGACACCTAGGTTTCTTGCCACTTTGGTGGGAGTCGATCTTCATACTGATGTCGTGATGTATGGCTTGTTTGGCTGGGAGGACCAGCAGTTCAGTTTTTGAGACTGGCCATCAGGGCCAGTCTCCCCTAGAACAACTCAGGGTTAAGTGCCTTGCTCAAGGGCACAATGGTGACAGCCAGGATTCAAACGCACAATTTTCCAGACTGCTAGCATGTTAGCTGGGTTCCTTAACCACTACGGCACCAGCACCCCTCTTTATAGTGTTCCATGTTCTGTGCTCTTCTGTATCGCGTTCTACCTGTTCTCGTCCAGCAGCACATTCCGGGTGAGAGGCTTGTTGCCGTGGCAGCAGGAGGCTCATGTTACCAACGGCATTGGTGAGGTTCTGTGTGGTGGGGGATTGGGGGTGGAGGGGGGGTCTTCACGCTCGGCTGGAGAGCTGGAGTGCAGGGCTTTGTGTCCCTGACCCACTAAATATGACAGGGACTATACAGATACAGATACAGCTGAAATAGAGAAGCAACAAACAGTAGAGGAACAGTTTCAGAACTAGAGATGCATTTCCTGAAAGAAATACCAGGGCTCTGCAAAGTGCAGTTGGGCACACTGAAGGAATGAGCGAGACGCTAGAGAGGACAGCAGGCAGGGGCGAACTAGATGAGAGTGAATGACTTTTAGCTCGTGATATAGTACACTACTGGTGATGAATAAGTGACATAGTATACTACTGGTGATGAATGAGTGAGTTAGTACACTACTGATGATAAATGAGTGAGTTAGTACACTACTGGTGATGAATGAGTTAGCAAACAAGCCATACACCACGACATCAGCATCAAGGTCGACTCCCTGGGCCCTATCGTGCCGCGGCGCACTGTGCATTCGCGACATGCGCATGGTGTCATTACTATTCTGTGCCAGCGCATCGTTCATTTTTTCTGGCAAAAAATCACGTTGTCTAGATAGCAGATGACACTGCGCCGTCACGGGTGTGTCAGCGAAAAGAAGAGGTGTGGTCTGGCGCAAAGCGTGCCAGATGCTATTATAAGGACGCAAAAATTAAATCCGCCAGTGACCAACAAAACCCTGGTCTGTCGTCAGTTGCGCGTTGCTGAAAAGCTATTTTAGGGGCGCACAGCGCTTTGGGATATGAAAGCGTGCACAATGCGCGCACACCCTGCTTCTCTCATCAGCAGGAGCGTGCAGCAGAGTTTATACAAAAGTTTTTCTTGTGGAGAAAAAGATTATGGAGTCCCTGGAAATATGAAATATGAATGTACATCACATATATCACAATATTTATTCATTTGCGTTGAAAGCTTTTGTTTCCCCCGTCTTCTAACATCATTGTACCGCTTTCGGCACTGTTCGGATGTTTTTTTTTGCCAAAGGCGGAGGACACAACTGAGGATATTTCCTCCCATACTTCCTTGACCCGTGGAGGTTTGGGGGGATTCTTTCCATCCCCGAAGATAACCTGTTCACGCGCTTTTACCTCACGCACTAGCAGATCGGTCTCCTCCATCGAAAAACACTCCTGTCTTCCGGGTAAATTCGCCATCGTAATAGCAACACACCATGGAAAATGCGCCGCTGGCTTTTAAAGGGAATGAGAGTATAAATCCTGATTGGTCAATTGTATGTTACACCCAAAACACACCCATGACTAATAAAGTACTTTAAGACCAACCCTGTTGAGCCATGCGCCTGGCGCAATGTTCGCTTTTCCCGCCGTCAAAATACCAAATTGTGTCGGGCACGCCCCCAAAG
>PYXC01001851.1:162500-170000 GCA_015244755.2 Tenualosa ilisha | reverse complement strand
TTTTAAAAGCAAAGAGGTGAAGACAAAGACTCTATTCAACTATTTGACATTTAGATCATTTCTGTCTCTTCTTTCTGTTTCTGCAGAAGATCGAACAGTTTGACAACTCCTGCAGTGGAGCTGTAGCCTCCCTACAGAACTCAATCACCTCCCTCAGTAACACACGCAACCTGGACACTGCACAGGTACACACACACACACACACACACACACACACACACCAGCCTCCCTACAGAACTCAATCACCTCCCTCAGTAACACACGCAACCTGGACACTGCACAGGTACACACACACACACACACACACACACACACACACACCAGCCTCCCTACAGAACTCAATCACCTCCCTCAGTAACACACGCAACCTGGACACTGCACAGGTACACACACACACACACACACACACACCAGCCTCCCTACAGAACTCAATCACTTCCCTCAGTAACACACGCAACCTGGACACTGCACAGGTACACACACACACACACACACACACCAACCTCCCTACAGAACTCAATCACCTCCCTCAGTAACACACGCAACCTGGACACTGCACAGGTACACACACACACACACACACACACCAACCTCCCTACAGAACTCAATCACCTCCCTCGGTAACACACGCAACCTGGACACTGCACAGGTACACACACACACAACACACACGCACACACACACACACACACACCAGCCTCCCTACAGAACTCAATCACCTCCCTCAGTAACACACGCAACCTGGACACTGCACAGGTATACACACACACACACACACACACACACCAGCCTCCCTACAGAACTCAATCACCTCCCTCAGTAACACACGCAACCTGGACACTGCACAGGTACACACACACACACACACACACACACCAGCCTCCCTACAGAACTCAATCACTTCCCTCAGTAACACACGCAACCTGGACACTGCACAGGTACACACACACACACACACACACACCAGCCTCCCTACAGAACTCAATCACCTCCCTCAGTAACACACGCAACCTGGACACTGCACAGGTACACACACACACACACACACACACCAGCCTCCCTACAGAACTCTATCACCTCCCTCGGTAACACACGTCACCTGGACACTGCACAGGTACACACACACACACAACACACACACACACACACCAGCCTCCCTACAGAACTCAATCACCTCCCTCGGGAACACACGCAACCTGAACACTGCACAGGTACACACACACACACACACACACCAACCTCCCTACAGAACTCAATCACCTCCCTCAGTAACACACGCAACCTGGACACTGCACAGGTACACACACACACACACACACACACACACCAACCTCCCTACAGAACTCAATCACCTCCCTCGGTAACACACGTCACCTGGACACTGCACAGGTACACACACACACACACACACACACACACCAGCCTCCCTACAGAACTCAATCACCTCCCTCGGTAACACACGCAACCTGGACACTGCACAGGTACACACACACACACACACACACACACCAGCCTCCCTACAGAACTCAATCACCTCCCTCGGTAACACACGTCACCTGGACACTGCACAGGTACACACACACACACACACACACACCAGCCTCCCTACAGAACTCAATCACCTCCCTCAGTAACACACGCCACCTGGACACTGCACAGGTACACACACACACACACACACACCAGCCTCCCTACAGAACTCAATCACCTCCCTCAGTAACACACGCAACCTGGACACTGCACAGGTACACACACACACACACACACACACCAGCCTCCCTACAGAACTCAATCACCTCCCTCAGTAACACACGCAACCTGGACACTGCACAGGTACACACACACACACACACACACACACCAGCCTCCCTACAGAACTCAATCACCTCCCTCAGTAACACACGCAACCTGGACACTGCACAGGTACACACACACACACACACACACACCAGCCTCCCTACAGAACTCAATCACCTCCCTCAGTAACACACGCAACCTGGACACTGCACAGGTACACACACACACACACACACACACCAGCCTCCCTACAGAACTCAATCACCTCCCACAGTAACACACGCCACCCCGACACTGCACAGGTACACACACACACACACACACACACACCAGCCTCCCTACAGAACTCAATCACCTCCCTCGGTAACACACGCAACCTGGACACTGCACAGGTACACACACACACACACACACACACACCAGCCTCCCTACAGAACTCAATCACCTCCCTCGGTAACACACGCAACTGGACACTGCACAGGTACACACACACCACACACACACACACACCAGCCCCCCTACAGAACTCAATCACCTCCCTCGGTAACACACGCAACCTGGACACTGCACAGGTACACACACACACACACACACACACCAGCCTCCCTACAGTAACCCCTCTGTGTGTCCTTCCAGGAGGTTATGGAAGAAGTTGCAGAGCGGCGGCGTCTGATGAAGTGTGTGTTGGACGATGCAAGGTTGAACAGACTCCGCCTAGAGGGAGGGACCTTTCTGGCCCGCATACGCAGAGAGGAAGTCTGTGACAATGACATCTACAGGTGTGTGTGTGTGTGTGTGTGACAATGAAATCTACAGGTGTGTGTGTGTGTGTGCATGTGTGTGTGACATTGACATCTACAGGTGTGTGTGTGTATGTGTGTGTGTATGTGTGTGTGTGACAATGACATCTACAGGTGTGTGTGTGTGTGTGTGTGTGTATATGCCTGTATATGCCTGACATCTGAAGTTGTGTGTGTGTGCATGTGTTTTAATGTATGTCTAAATATGAATCTTATCATATGTGTGTGTGTGTTTGTGTGTGTGTATATGTGTGCATGCATGTATGTGTGTGTGTGTGTGTGTGTATGTGTGCTCATGCTTGTGTGTGTGTGTGTATGTGTGCATGCATGTCTGTGTGTATGTGTGCTCGCGCGTGTGTGTGTGCGCGCATGTGCTTGTCTGTGTGTGCTCGTGCGTGTGTGTGTGTGCGTACGTGTGCTCGCGTGTGTGTGTGTGTGTGTGCGCGCATGTGCTTGTCTGTGTGTGTGTGTGTGTGTGTGTGTGTAGGGCTGCAGTGGATATGGTGTGTGCTCACTATAACTGTGTGGATGAGGAGGTCCATCGTCTGGTCATCCAGTCCAACCACTGCTTACAGCACCTAGAGGAGCTGCTACACACACGCAGATTTGAAGAGGCCACTGCACAGGTGTGTGTGTGTGTGTGTGTCGGGGGGGGGGGGGGGTAATCATTGATTGATTGTTTAGATATGGATGGTTTAATGTTGAATTTCTTGTGTGCACGTGTGTGTGTTTGTGCGTGTGTGTGTGTGTATGTGGGCGTGTGTGTTGTAGATTAAGCACTGGTTCATTGAGGAGGGGCAGAAGCACCTGGTTCCTATGGACTCCTATAGCCTCTCCTCTGTGTCAATCACTCAGCTAAGGCGGGCTCTGGATGACTTCATAGGCCAATCAGATGTAAGGATGCTGTATTTGTACCCACCCAACACAGACATGTCATTCATATGTGTGTGTGAAGAAGAGAGTCTGTACTTACTGTGTGTGTGTGTGTGTGTGTGTGTGTGTGTGTGTGTGTGTTTTCAGCGGCAGCAAAAACAGGCTCTGCTTCTTATTCAATCAGCTGAGGGCTGTCCTAGCCCCGCCCTCATGGACTTCAAACATTTCCTCAGCACCATGGCAACCCGCAGCGAACGACGCAAGGCTGACTTGGAGAACCTCCAGGACCTTTACGAGTTCTATGACTCGGTAAGAACCACACATGATGAGCTGTTCTGTGGTAGAGCCATCCAGGTAGAACTGGTTCTCCAGGCTCAGTGTGTTAAAGGACCCATTAGCAGGTTGGGCTAACACAGCATGCTAACACCATACTAGAGGAATTATGGATGGTCTGTTGATATGTAGATTACTGGAGGCTTCGGTTATGGTCTGTAGAATCAACCATCTCTGGTACAGAATATGTAAAAATAATTCTATAATTCTATACAATAGACAATAATTCTGTTGTCTCAGAAGGGTCTCAGGTGTGTAACCAAGGTGTTAAAGAGAAGGTCCTGTGCACACGTTAGACGTCCTAAATAGATCCGTGGTCCAAGTGATCTCCATTCTAATGATCTCCATTCTAATGATCTCCATTCTAATGATCTCCATTCTAATGCCACAGAGGTCTAAGGTCATTAGACATCCTAAATAGATCCGTGGTCCAAGTGATCTCCATTCTAATGCCACAGAGGTCTTTGTTGGTGGGAGTTCCTAGAACACCGGCTTTTCTCAGTGTCATGGCAACCGTGCATCATGGGATGTGAAATTCTGTTTTTGCTGTACACACTCCAACACAAACCCAGCGATGGTTTGTGCAAAGCAGCATTTTGGGGGTTGGAATCTGCCACATGCGTGTGTGTGTGTGTGTGTGTGTGTGTGTGTGTGTGTGTGTGCAGACGGGCAAAGCCCATACTTAATGAGCTGTGTTAGTAATCCTCCCCCAGACCAGGAATACTAGGAATCCTGACCAGATCTCTGACTGGGCTTCTAGAACATACAGTTGTGGTTCTTGAAGTTGTCAGTGGGTTCTAGAAGTCTCTCTGGTGTCTCCTGTGGGTTCATGTGAGTCTAATGATGCCCCCCCCCCCCCCCCAGGCTGAACGCTGGCTGGCACGCTGTGAGGAGGACAGGCAGGAGGTGCAGAGGCAGTGGGGGGAGCAGTGTGTGGAGCACACACACACTCACACACACACACAGGAGGTGCGCGAGGAGGCGGGAAGGTTCTCCCGTGAGCGCTTCAGCCGCATGAGGGAGATAGTGGAGGGGCTGGGGGTAGGACGAGAGCAGGAGCGCGAGAAGTGTGTCGCCCTCTGGAGGCGATGCCAGGCAGCGCACACACAGCTGCTGGATACCCTCACACACTCTCACACCACAGCACCCTGCAGTGGAGGAGAGAGGGACGGCAGCCTGGCCCTCTTAATCAGCAGCACAGCGCCCCTGCATGGTGAGCAGCAGAACTGCAGTCTGGACACACACACATCCCCTCAGCAGAACTGCAGTTTGGACACACACACACACCCTCAGCAGAACTGCAGTCTGGACACACACACACCCCCTCAGCAGAACTGCAGTTTGGACACACACACACACCCTCAGCAGAACTACAGTCTGGACACACACACACACCCTCAGCTGTGCCCTCTGGGGACGTCGCCTGAACGATCACACTCCTTCCTGTTCGATGAGAGAAGGAGCTTCTCTATGTCCCGCCCACTGGGCAGTCCCACAGACTCCGTCTCCTCCTCCCCTGGCCACGCCCATTTTCTGTTCCCGCCCCTGAGCGAGCGGTCAGCCGACAGCATCGGGGACGGCGCTTCACCGTTTGATGACACGGACAGCGACTGCACGGTGGACTCGTGTGTGTCGAGTCGCTCGGAGCCCGTGTGTTCCCACGGCAACGCTAGCACCAGTGTGACGCGGCTCCGCAAACCTCCGTTGAGGAAGATGATGAAGAAGACCAGTGGCAGCTACGAGACAGCCACGTGCACCAGCAGCGGGGGCGTGCGCGAGTCACGAGGGGCGTGCACGAGCACCGTGCACGGCTACACAGGCGTGCACATCCGCGGACTGGAGGTGGCCAATAACGTGTGTGTGGAGAAGAGCCTGCAGAGGTCAGAGGTCATTAGGAGCCCCGTTCTCACACGCAGCCAGAGTCTCTCCACCCCCCCCAGGACACACACACACAACAGGTGAGAACACACACACACACAAGTCAAAACACGGACACCAAGAGACTCAAAGACACATATATCACACACTCATATATCATATATCAGATACTCATGTGTTTGTGTGTGTGTGTGTGTGTGCGTGTGTGTGAGCAGTAAGATCCAGCACATTCTGGATGAGATGATCAGTAGTGAGCGTGAGTATGTGCGCTCCCTGGGCTATGTGATCCAGCACTACTTCCCAGAGATGGAGCGTCTGGACCTGCCGCAGGACCTCCGCGGGAAACGCAGCATTCTGTTTGGCAACCTGGAGAAGCTCTGGGCCTTCCACACACACCACTTCCTGAGGGAGCTGGAACAGTGCGCACACACCCCCCTCACCGTCAGCCAGTGCTTCCTCACACACGTGAGTACACACACACACACACACACACACACACACACATTTACACACTGACTGTGTTGTCTTGTGCAGGAGGATCAGTTTGGCATGTACGCCCTCTACAGCAAGAACAAGCCTCGTTCAGACGCCCTACTCTCCAGCCATGGAAACACCTTCTTCAAGGTCTGTGTGTGTGTGTGTGTGTGTGTGTGTGTGTGTGTGTGTGTGTGTGTGTGTGTGTGTTTGTGTGTGTGTGGTCAAACTGCTTCTTGTAGGTGTGTGTGTGTATGTGAGTGTATTTGTTTGACATTTACAATTTTTGCCAATCATTTTCACACTTGTCACAGTGCAGTGTCTACTTTTTCACTTTAACACTTAACACTTGAACTCTTAACACTTTAACACTTAACACTTTAACACGTAACACTTTAACACTTAACACTTAACACTTTAACACTTTAACACTTAACACTTAACACTTTAACACTTAACACTTAACACTTTAACACTTAACACTTAACACTTTAACTCTTAACACTTTCACAACAACCACAGTCTATGGGAGCCAAACAGTCTTCTCTTTTAGACCAATGCATTCAATCATCACTTCATCCCAAATGATGTAAGTAAGTAAGTAGTTTATTTATCTGACACGAAGGCCACTGAGGGCACTCAGCTCAAGCACATCAACTGACCCAAAGCGGTGGATCTCTTAGAGTGAAGACCCGATCCCTCTGATCAGTCGATCCCTCTGATCAGACTTGAATGTGGAGACGACGCAGTGCAACCACTGCCTGTAGCCTTACAGTTTGTTAACAGTCTTTTGTCCAATCACCAGCCTCATTTGCAAAACTCTAAATACAATTCCCACACCATCTGCCTGTCCTGGCCATACAGGCGACACATTTCTTGCTCTTTTCACACTATATCCAGTCAGTGAATGCAGCTCCGCAATGTTTACATTTTCTTTCCATTCAGGATCAGCCAACACCAAAATGATGCATCTTATATGTCTTGTTTGCAAATGCTCACACAGCGTGTCAGAAATGGAGATCTAATCTAATGCAAATCTAATGTCCAAAACCTTCAATCCAAAACAAACCCCTCAGTCTGGCAATAACAGCAGCACAGTGGTTCCATAGATGGTCATTCTAGAATTAACACTGAACAGATAACTGGGCAAAAAAGGAAGAAACAGACAAACAATTTCATCTGCAGTTGGATAAGCTGACAGGTGTCGACACCAGACTGATGTTTTGTTGTATTTAGAGGTTTTGAAAAAAGTGAGCCTGTTAGCAGCTGGGAATAACTGAAGGCCTGTGCATCCTATATGTAACGAATATGTTACGTCTATCAAACAAATAACTTTATATCAGCC
>PYXC01001851.1:145000-150000 GCA_015244755.2 Tenualosa ilisha | reverse complement strand
TTCCTAACCTCTGTCTGTATCTACCTATCCTCCCTTCCTAACCTCTGTCTGTATCTGCCTATCCTCCCTTCCTAACCTCTGTCTGTATCTGCCTATCCTCCCTTCCTAACCTCTGTCTGTATCTACCTATCCTCCCTTCCTAACCTCTGTCTGTATCTACCTATCCTCCCTTCCTAACCTCTGTCTGTATCTACCTATCCTCCCTTCCTAACCTCTGTCTGTATCTGCCTATCCTCCCTTCCTAACCTCTATCTGTATCTGCCTATCCTCCCTTCCTAACCTCTATCTGTATCTGCCTATCCTCCCTTCCTAACCTCTGTCTGTATCTACCTATCCTCCCTTCCTAACCTCTGTCTGTATCTACCTATCCTCCCTTCCTAACCTCTATCTGTATCTGCCTATCCTCCCTTCCTAACCTCTGTCTGTATCTACCTATCCTCCCTTCCTAACCTCTATCTGTATCTGCCTATCCTCCCTTCCTAACCTCTATCTGTATCTGCCTATCCTCCCTTCCTAACCTCTGTCTGTATCTACCTATCCTCCCTTCCTAACCTCTATCTGTATCTGCCTATCCTCCCTTCCTAACCTCTGTCTGTATCTACCTATCCTCCCTTCCTAACCTCTGTCTGTATCTGCCTATCCTCCCTTCCTAACCTCTATCTGTATCTATTTCAATATCTGCCATTCAGTGGGAGTATTTCCAGTCCTGTTAACAAGCAGGCATTATGATAGACAAACATGATGTTAGCATTGCCTGCTATCAAGTGTCTGATTTTTATTCATCCTGGACATGGATCTTTCAAAGTGGACTTGGGTGAACTAGTTTAAAATGGGACTCCCTGAGTCCATTCAGCCTGAGAGGGGAGTCAAGATGCTTTGAAATGTTATGATGATGTTATTAATGATGCTTTTTAATGATATTTGAAATGTACCTGCGGGCTAGTCTGAATAAGGAGGACGGCTGCCACCCACCCATCCTGCTCTAGATGGCGCCGCAGACTGTGTGTGTGAGAGAGAGAGTGAGCATGTGTGGGGTGTGTGTGTGTGTAGTTCTCCAGCCTCACCTTCTTGTGTGTCCATTGCTCGTTGACCAGAACCATGTCTACAATCATGATCACAAGCCCAACAACACTAGCAGCCATACACGCCAGGTTAGCACGGAAACACACCTGCACACACACACACACACACACACACACAGTCCAGAAATGGAATCATAAACACACCTGCCATACTGACAGTACGTTCATGTAGATGAGGCTAATTACAGAAACAATTTAATTCATAATTGCATCACAGAAACAATAGAACAGCTTCATAGTTCCATTATATTACAGAAATGACACAGTGGAGGGTGGAGATCTAATGAGCCAATGGGGCGATGGGGGTGTGGCATGAAACTCACCGGTAGGAGTCTGGGCTCTCTGTGAAGGAGGTTGGACAGCAGCCCTGCAATGAGGAACTTCAGGACAAATATGTCATAAATATCTACGTGAAATACGATATATTTTTGTTAAAAAAAAAAAGAAAAATATTGTGTTTCTTGTTGTTGTTGTTTTTCATCTGACATGTTCCAAAGTGTCTGTGTTCCAAAGTGTCTGTGTTCCTAAGTGTCTGTGTTCCAAAGTGTCTGTGTTCCAAAGTGTCTGTGTTCCTAAGTGTCTGTGCTCCAAAGTGTCTGTGTTCCTAAGTGTCTGTGTTCCTACGTGTCTGTGTTCCTAAGTGTCTGTGTTCCTAAGTGCCTGTGTTCCTAAGTGTCTGTGTTCCTAAGTGTCTGTGTTCCTAAGTGTCTGTGTTCCTAAGTGCCCTGTCTGCTCCAGGTTTCTGGCTGCAGTCAAAAGCTTAATATGTGTTGAGAAAGCAGAATGAAGATTCATTCTGTATGACAGCGTATCATGAAGATTCATTCTGTATGACAGCGTATCATGAAGATTCATTCTGTATGACAGCGTATCATGAAGGCCGTTAACCTGCTTATCACGCCGTTGCAAGTCCTGCATGTAAGGACTAGGCACGCATTTAAAACAAAAACAAAACACGCGTCTCATTTTAAGAAACCTGTTCAGTGGCTGTGCTACTTTCCTTTCTCACTAACACCAGTGCTTATCGCTAGTAACAGACGACTCTAGCTGGCAACTTCAACTGCAGTTCTCTATGGTTGTCATAGTTACTATGCAAAGGCGCATTGATATAGAACGGTGATTAAGTTAGACACGCAACCCTTAACTGTTGCCCGGGCGTGCATACACACACACACACACACACACACACACTTCAGCACAAAGCTCTAATCTTTGTTTCAACCACACCTGCACACTCTGTGGCTCAGCAGTACCCTAACACACAATGCTAACACACGAACAAATAAATATCAAAGGTCTTACTTGACCCGTTATCCGAAACGAATGAAAGCAAGACGCTTCAGGTGCGCAGGTGCGCAGGTGCGCTCCGCATGTCAAATCCAGCAGCTCACAGACAGTGAAGACTGAAAACAATCTGCATGTATTCAAAGTGTAAGTCATTTCAATGACTTAATATGAGGCGCCCTTCAAGACATTATTCATTCTGGCCCTCTCACATACACATGTTTTCACTCTCACATACACACGTTTTCACTCTCACATACACATGTTTTCACTCTCACATACACACGTTTTCACTCTCACATACACATGTTTTCACTCTCACATACACATGTTTTCACTCTCACATACACATGTTTTCACTCTGACATACATACATTCTCCTCTCATGTACATATATATTTTCACTCTCACATACATACATACATACATATTTCACATTCACATACATACATTCTTTTCGCACATACATACATTCTCCTCTCACATACATACATTCTACTCATACTTACATACATTCTCCTCTCAGATAGGACTACATACATCCTCCTCTCCTCTAGTAAGGTAAGGTTAATCAAGAGGCAATCAATAATTACCTTTTTTACAATTCACCTGAACAAGGCAAAAGTGGACTAAGTACTATATGTACTTTATTGTTAGTGTCTTGATAATTGTAATGCATTGCAATTTGTATAGCTACACAATACAGGTAAAGCTTCACAAATGAAAATATTGTTGAAGAGTTCATTAATTTCAGTAACACAAGGTAAAGAAATATCTGATGTCTGGAAAATATTTCTGCTCCTGTACTACCTACGGATATAAGATTTACAGGCGGTACGCAGTACCGTAAGAGAAGAGGATTTATGCTGGCTAAAACCCCACATTTAAAATGAGTAACGTGCGTTGTTTAAGCAGAAAACACATCTACCCACAATATGTCACTTAAGACAAGTGTCCGATGAAGAGAATAGCGTAAAGTCAACCCAAATAGTCATCCAGCGATACTGATCTGTGGTGCGCGTCTGCGGCAGACAGATCTTTTATTTGCGGTCTGTCGGATTTGGGGCGCTTGGAGCGAAGAATCTCCACGATAAAAATGTGAACCTCTTTTGTGATAGTTTGTGTTTATTCCGACATCACAGAGCGCTGCACAGGTGTTTTCTGTCAGACGACGATTGTCATGACTTAAATGTTCCCTGTGCGCATATTAGGCTATGAAGGGGTGCGCTGCGGGTCCATGTCCTATGAACCACTCGCACCCCACCGATGTTTTCCACTAACCCACCCGCAACTCGGACCACAAAAAATAATTATGAAAATATTGTACCCGACCCGCTTCCAGATCCCCATATTTCTAAAAGTAGCCTAGTCTATGCTCTTATAACTTATAGCGTCCTCGTTTGTAGAACAGTAGTACTGGTTCCTCTTCTGATCTGCTCAGCAGACGAGGATATGTTGGCTAACTGCGGGGAGGCCAAAATCCCCCTCAGGACCGCGATGGCTTCGTTTAGTGCACCTGCCTCGAGAGTTACATTACCTTTGCCGGTCCCGTTAGGATCAGGACCGGACATTTTCAGCCAATCACAGCTTGATAAATGCCTTCCGTTTCCACTATACTTTCTCTCGCACACACATATTCTTCTCACATATACATACATTCTTCTTTCACATGCACATATTCTCTTTGGAGATGAATAATATGAATGTATATGAAAGGAAAATATACGTATGTGAGAGTAATATCTATGTATGTGAGAGTAATATATATGTATGTGAGATGTGTACAATATATGTATGGAAGAGTAAAAATACATGTATGTGAGAATAAAACATGTGTGTGAAAGGTGTAAAATTAATGTATGCAAGAGTAAAAGTACACATATGTGAGAGGAGAATGTATGTATGTGAATGCAAAAAATGTATGTATGTGAGAGGAGAATGTTTGTTTGTGACAGGAGAATGTATGTATGTGACAGGAGAATGTATGTATGTGAGAGGCCCACAGTGAATAATGTCTTGAGTGGCTCCTCATAACTTCACAGTTTTTTCAATCGCTAACAGTCTTTTGTCCAATCACCAGCCTCATTTGCAAAACTCTAAATACAATTCCCACACCATCTGCCTGTCCTGGCCATACAGGCGACACATTTCTTGCTCTTTTCACACTATATCCAGTCAGTGAATGCAGCTCCGCAATGTTTACATTTTCTTTCCATTCAGGATCAGCCAACACCAAAATGATGCATCTTATATGTCTTGTTTGCAAATGCTCACACACAGCGTGTCAGAAATGGAGATCTAATCTAATGCAAATCTAATGTCCAAAACCTTAAATCCAAAACAAACCCCTCAGTCTGGCAATAACAGCAGCACAGTGGTTCCATAGATGGTCATTCTAGAATGAACACTGAACAGATAACTGGGCAAAAAAGGAAGAAACAGACAAACAATTTCATCTGCAGTTGGATAAGCTGACAGGTGTCGACACCAGACTGATGTTTTGTTGTATTTAGAGGTTTTGAAAAAAGTGAGCCTGTTAGCAGCTGAGAATAACTGAAGGCCTGTGCATCTGCAACAATTCTTGAAGAATTTCTATAGAACATTCATTATGGGATGTAAAATGACTCACATTTC
>PYXC01001851.1:135000-140000 GCA_015244755.2 Tenualosa ilisha | reverse complement strand
GTGTGTTTGTGTGTGTGTGTGTGTGTGTATGTGTGTGTGCTTCATGCCTACCTGATCCCCAAGTTAGATTAAAGGTTAAAGTTGCCCAAGTCAGTTGCATTGGTCTTTAGTAGGTGTGTGTGTGTTTTAGGAATGCGTGTGTGTTTGTTTGTGTGTGTGAGAGAGAGAGACAGTGTATGTGTGTATATGTGTGTGTATGTTTGTGTGTGTGTGAGTGTGAGTGTGTGTGTGAGCGTGTGTGTGTGTATGTTTGTGTGCGTGTGTGTGTGAGTGTGTGTGTGTGTGCGTGTGTGTGTGTATGTTTGTGTGTGTGTGTGTGAGCGTGTGTGTATGTATGTTTGTGTGCGTGTGTTTGTGAGTGTGTGTGTGTGTGCGTGTGTATGTTTGTGTGCGTGTGTGTGTGAGTGTGTGTGTGTGCGTGTATGTTTGTGTGCGTGTGTGTGCATGTGTGCGTGAGTGTGTGCGTGTGTGTGTGTATGTATGTGTGTGTGCGTGTGTGTGTGTGAGTGTGTGTGTGTATGTTTGTGTGTGTGTGTGAGTGTGTGCGCTCTTTGCACATGTAGAGTTTCAGATGGGCTTGTGCTCACAGTGCTTTCTCTCTCAGAAGGGCGGCAGGTGGCCTGTAGCCACTTCCTTTGCCGTCAAACACACACACACACACACACACACACACACACACACACACACACACACACATCACATATACAGCCTGTTTTTGATGAAGCGGATGCAGCACACCACAGCCACAGTATGACCAAGCTTTGTTCTTTTCTTATGCAGACACTAAACACCCTTCACCCAGAACACGTCTCACACACACACACACACACGCACACACACAGCTTTATGTCTACAGCCACACACTTCCCTGATGTTTCAAGGTCTGTTCTGAGTGAGGTTGACCATAGTTACTTTACAGTCGAGAGAGATGAAAGGTCAGGTCAAGAGTAATTACTGACCGTAAGAAGCCTGGAGCCTGTGAGTGTGTGTGTGTGTGTGAGTGTGTGTGTGCGTGTGCGTGTGCGTGTGTGTGTGCATGTGCGTGTGCGTGTGTGTGTGTGTGTGTGTGTGTGTGCTGTCTTTGTCCTTTAAGTGTGTGAGTATAGGGTCACTTACCCATGGTGTTGGTGGCCTTAGAACAAACTGAAGCAGCAGAAGTTCAGCGCTGAGTGTGGGGTCTCTCTCTGTGTGTGTGTGTGTGAGTGTGTGTGTGATAAGAGGCTTTCAGTGCTGTGTGTGCAAGGAGAAGATTTCAAAGAAACCCCTCATCCAGAGGGAGGTGGTCATTCTCAACCCTCTTCTCTCTTCCTCTCTCTCTCTCTCTTTCGCTTTTAGTATTCTTCTGTTTTTCAGATCAGTCTGAGGTGAACACACACACATACACACACAGACTCAGCAGTTTGGGCTCCTAAAAAGGGTACGTCATTTTTAAATTAAAAGAGCTTTTATGGGTTATCAGAGAGTTCTCTTGCTATAGATATCTTACTGGAGATGCATGTAGATGTTTGAGTTTAGCGCTACAGGTGATTGGTGTGTATTGTGCCTTTGCATTGGAGTGTTTGTGAGTAGTCTACCCCGGACTAGCCCAGGCTCTTCTCAATGGCACAGCGCCATTTGAATCACTAATCCCCCTTTAATCAATCCTAGATTATCCCAGACACCATCTCTCCTTTGCTCAGTGTCTGGAACCAGATAGATTTAGATGAAAATTCTGCGATGATTTGAAATATTGTTTTTTCTGTTCTGCTGGAGGTAAATTTACACAAAAGATTATTTATTTCATTCTCTTCTCTTGTTTTATTTGATTTAATTCTTTGTTCAATTTGATTGTTGATTCTCTGGTTCCTACATGTTCTAGCACATTCCTTCTATGGTTCTCACACACTCCTTATTATCCTCCGGAGCGGTCAGAAAAGACACATCACACACACACATCACAACTTGCTGCTCTACTGATTTGCACAAATGCTCACCACTAAAATGCAAGAAAGTCATGATGTTGTTTTCTATCCAGTTTGTTGATGTGCGTTTCAACTATTTGACAAAGAAATCCTCATTTTGAAGCACCTGATATTCACAGACGTGAATCAGAGCTGATGGAAGCTGTCTATTTGCGTCGCTACCTGTGTGTGTCATAAATGTTGCTCTGACAACCTTGTAATCCCACAGCTGGTCAGTGCACTGATCGTTTTGCTTATTTTCCATCAGTGTTTACACTCTAAAAACGCTGTTTTAACCAAAGCTCCAAATCTGTGATATACCTGAAAAACAGTCTGACAATTACACCCATCTTCTGCTTGCACCTGGTCTGCAATTTTATCATTTAAATATTACTTTTCCGGACACTGCTGGACGGATCCTGGATATTATGGAATGAGGAGTGAAACTTTGTAGCCTATGTATTGTGTAACAGTGTTGTGTTGTCGTGGCAGCAGGGTGATGAGGTTCACGTTCCGGTCGGATGAGCGCATGGTCATCACCATTCCACTGGGCAGCCTGCGTGAGATTCCAGACGGTCAGCTGATGCCTGATCGCTTCACCTGTGTCTTCAAGGACGTCTACAAGGTGTTCCTCAGGGACACCCGAAAGCACTCGGGTACCACACCGCATCCCAGCATGCAATTCACTTTTAGAACATTTACAGTACAGTTACATAGCACTCTTAATGTGCCAGGATATCTTATTTATTATGTTATTAATAAGTCATTTTAATTAGTTATGTCTATTTGCTTGTCTATCTATTATTAGAATTATTACTCTGGAGTTAGTTACTGATAATAATAATAATAATAATAATTATATTAAACTGTCCTAATGTAATAAATATTATTACTGCAAGTAATAACTCATGTGATACACTAATAACAATAATTATTATCATGATTCTCTCATTTCTCTCTCTTGCTGCAGGTGTCCCAGATATAGTAACAATAATAACAATACTAATAATAACAATAATAATAATAATACACTAATAACCATAACAATAATAACAATAATAACAACAATACTACTAATTATAATAATAATAATATGAAGAAGAATAACAACAATAATAACAACAATAATAACAACAACAACAATAATAACAACAATAATAACAATAATAATTTTCTGATTTTGTCCTTCTCCTGGTCCCTGCAGGTGTCTCAGCTAGTGGCTGGTTTGTTTATCCTGTGTCTGGGGGTTCTGCTCTACCATGAGGTTCAGTTCCCAAACGGCACCCACCTCCTCTACACAATGCCCAGCATACTGGTGAGGCACACACACACACACAACAGCTCACACAGGGACACACACACACAACACACCACACAGAACCACATCAGACCGGACAGAACCACATCAAGCACATCACATAGATGGTATCAAACTAGATAGAAACAGCAGTAGAAAGGCCAGAATTCCCAACGCTCCCAAGACATAAAGGCCAGAATTCCCAACGCTCCCAAGGCATAAAGGCCAGAATTCCCAACGCTCCCAAGACATAAAGGCCAGAATTCCCAACGCTCCCAAGGCATAAAGGCCAGTAGCGCTGGGGATCACTTCTGTTGTCATTGGTCAGACAGTCAGTTGGATTTTCAGATGGTCAGTTATCTTTTGTGATGGGTGATGGGCCTGGGTACTATCACTCGTATCACTGTGTGTGTGTGTGTGTGTGTGTGTGCATGCAATGGTGTGAGATGTTACTCACATTGTGATGTTTATACCATAGAATATTATGTTACAGAAACCTAATTTTTGAAAATAAATGATGCTGATTATGTAATCTATGATATAATTAATTGATGATGTAATTAATTGTGCTGAAATTGTAGGTAAAAATGATGACATGAAATGTTTAAACCTACATAACATAAATGTTTGTAATTTAGTGACATTGAATTTGACATTTAATTTATAATAATAATTTAATATTTAATTAAATTTTAATGTAGTTTAATAATTAATGTTAATTTTTATGTTGGATTATGTTTATAGTTCATTATTTCTGGAATGTTGTCCTACGCAGCAGGACACACACCTCATATGGGCATAGTGAGTGGATACACACACACACACACACACACACACACACACACATTCATGCTCAAACAAATAGACATTCTTCAGAGAAAGGATGAGAATTACGCTGGAGGCTAACTGTGTGTGTGTGTTTGTGTGTGTGTGTGTGTGTGTGTGTGTGTGTGTGTGTGTGTGTTCCAGATGAAACTGTCTTTTTCCAGCAACATTGTGTGTATCTTCTGGGCAGTCGCTGCGATGGTGTTGTGCGGACTCAGTCCAGACGTGAGCATCACATCTCTGACGGCCCAGAACACTGAAGATACAGGAGTTCATTTTAACAGAATACCTCTGATAATGGTGTGTGTGTGTGTGTGCGTGCGTGTGTGTGTGTGTGTGTATGTGTGTGTGCGTGCGTGCGTGCGCGCGTGTGTGTGTGTGTGTGTGTTTGCTTTAACAGCATACCTCTAGCCATGCTTCTGGTCTGAGGGCTGTGGTGGGGACTCTTCTGGCAGGGGAAATGTTGGTGGCCATTGCCTTGGTGTACTGGGAAAGTAAGGCAGTGTGCCGGGACTACTTCAACATTCTGGTGAGACACACACACACACACACACACACACACACTAACATTGCCTAAAAACCTGCAACATTACTAGTACCCACCTGTCACATGGGTTTGTGTGTGACTGTGATTGTGCACGTGTGTGTGAGTATGAGTGTGTGCAGGTGTGTGTGCACGTGTCTGAGTGTATCTGTGTGTGTGTGTGTGTGTGCATGTCTGTGTTTGAGTGTGCATGTATGAGTATGTGTGTGTGTGTGTATTTAACAGCCAGTGTTGTGATGACGTGTGTGTTTTGCTGTGTGTGTGTGTGTCCCTCCCAGCCCACAATCACCTTGAAGCAGGAGCAGTGATGAGCAGTGATGATGCTGGACTCTGGATAACTCATATACACCCCTCTGGGTTACCCCTCACACAACACACACACACACACGTCTGC
>PYXC01001851.1:107500-115000 GCA_015244755.2 Tenualosa ilisha | reverse complement strand
CCCTTTCCAAACCTTTCACCTCTCTCTCAACACACACACACACACACACTGTGCTCTGAACATAAAGCAGATGCATGTTGGGTGGGAAATATAGCAGTGTTGGAGGCACACACACACACACACCTGGCAGTGTGTGTGTGACTTTGTGTGTTTATGTGGTTGTTATTGTTTATGTTCTACCATGGTGACCAATAACATAGGGCTGCTATTATGTTCCTTTACTTTTATGTACTGTTTACTGTAAATAACAATCTCTCTGTATTAGACTACTACTGCTGTGTGTGTGTGTGTGTGTGTGTGTGTGTGTGTGTGCATGTGTGCGTGCGTGTGTGTGTGTGTGTGTGTGTCTCTGCCAGTGTTGAAGTGTCCTGTGTTGTGCCTCCCCTCCTTTGAAGTGATGTGTGTGTGTGTGTGTGTGTGTGTGGTGTGTGTGTGTGTGTGTTGCAACTAACCCTTACACATTTGACTTGCCTTCTCTCCTCTGTTGATGTGATGTGATGTGGTGTGGCGCGTGTGTGTGTGTGTGTGTGTGTTGAAGCTATCCCCTGCACAGAACTGTCCTGTGTTGCTTTTATACCTGATGTGTTTTAAGTCCACGCTCATGTGCCTGCATGCCTTTGACCTGCCTGTCTTACGTGGGCTATGACCTACGACCTACGACCTCACCTGGATCATCCTGCTCATCACCTCTTCCATCTCTTAGCCACAACAGAGTCAGTATTCCTCACACTCACACTCACACTGCATAGAGAGCACACACACACACACACACACTTTCACACTCCCTCACATTGCACAGAGAGCGTGTACACACACACTCTCTCTCTCACACACACACACTCACACTGCATGAAGAGCACACACACATACACACACTCTCACACTCCCTCACACTGCACAGAGAGCGTGTACACACACACTCTCTCTCACACACACACTCACACTGCATAAAGAGCATACACACATACACACACTCTCTCACACACACACACACACTCACACTGCATAAAGAGCACACACACATACACACACACACACTCACACTGCATAAAGAGCACACACACATACACACACACTCTCTCTCACACACACACTGCACAGAGAGCACACACACTCCGGGCCTGTCTGCCAAACTGTTCTGTTACTGAAATGTTTCTGTGTGTGTGTGTGTGTGTTTTTATTTTTTTCTTTGTCAAGGAGGCTGTAATAAAGCATCATACTGGTCTTCCTGTAAACTGTACTTATATGTATGCTGACACACACACACACACACACACACTCACACACTCTCAAACAACCTGAGTCATTCCTTAAATCAGATGAGGTCATTCCATCAGGGAGGCCATACTGGGTATTGACCAGTGGAAACACGACCCTCAGTTCAGCCCACCATGATTGGCATCTCTGTGGCCAGTGGCAGTAATGGACAGAACCATGGGAACAGAAGCTTTGCTGCGTTTTTATTGGTCAATAGTGGTCTGCTGGCGAGCCAATTAGAACACAAGGAGTTGATTTCTGTGTTTCTCATGGGCAGAACAGAGAGCCTTTATTCTTCAGTTATTTCACACACAAACACACACATGCACACACATACACACACAGACTATATACAGGGTATAGCATGCACTCAGGATATGAAATATAAAGGGGAATTTATACACAGGGTATAGCATACACACTGGATACATTGTACCTAGGGTATAGCATACATGCTGGATATGTAACACCTAGGGTATAACATAGGTTACCATAGGGTACCATATACATAAGGTATAGGGCGGTGGTAGCGTAGCGGTTAAGGAACCTGGCTACCATGCAAGTAGCCTGAAAAAAGTTGTGAGTTCAAATCCCAGCTGTCACTGTTGTGCCCTTGAGCAAAAGGCACTTAACCCTAAGTTGCTCTAGGGGAGACTGGCCCTGATGTAAGGCACTTAACCCTAAGCCCCTAAGCTGCTCTAGGGGAGACTGGCCCTAATGTAAGGCACTTAACCCTAAGCTGCTCTAGGGGAGACTGGCCCTGATGTAAGGCACTTAACCCTAAGCTGCTCTAGGGGAGACTGGCCCTGATGTAAGGCACTTAACCCTAAGCTGCTCTAGGGGAGACTGGCCCTGATGTAAGGCACTTAACCCTAAGCTGCTCTAGGGGAGACTGGCCCTGATGTAAGGCACTTAACCCTAAGTTGCTTTGGATAAAAGCATCTGCTAAATGAATAAATCTGTATTATACCCATAAATATAGTATTCCCAGGGTTCTATACACAGCAGACAGTAGATCAGTATAGAGCTTAATCACATTGCGCTCATTACTCCCAGCGGCCTACATGGTCACTTAGGAACTGCAAGCAAAATGAGTGTCAGTTATCAGTAGTTATGTGATACAAACCATTTTTAACACTGTAGGCTTAGATTTGACAAAACAAATCAATGCTTTTAAGACTGCTCCTGCACTGTCAAGATTTTCCAAATGCAATAACATGCCAATTTAAAACTGTTGGTATTAGCAAAATATGTTGAAATATGAAAGAACAAATGGCTGCAATCTTATATGGCTCATTTTTTATTGCGATTATGAGGGGTCGTCCATGAGGTGTCCCCGGCCCCTGGTTTCCACAGGGTGCAATCTACACAGGGTATGGGGTGTCCATGAGGTGTCCCCGGCCCCTGGTTTCCACAGGGTGCAATCTACACAGGGTATGGGGTGTCCATGAGGTGTCCCCGGCCCCTGGTTTCCACAGGGTGCAATCTACACAGGGTATGGGCCACCTTCATGCAACAATGAAACTGTGCTTGAACGCTCTATTTCATTCCCAATCTATTCTGCTCGTGAAGATAACATCCGGAATGTTCCAAGGGACACCCTGTAGGAACAGCTGTGGTGTAAACAACCAAAGTCGTCATCCAACAGACAATAGCGTCTCAGTAGAAATATGGTATATATGGTATGTATAGTACATATGGTACATATGGTAAATGGTATATATATATGGTATGGTATATATGCTACATATGGTAAATGGTATATATATATGGTATGGTATATATGGTACATATGGTACATATGGTAAATGGTATATATATATGGTATGGTATATATGGTACATATGGTACATATGGTAAATGGTATATATATATGGTATGGTATATATGGTACATATGGTATATGGTATATATATATGGTATGGTACATATGGTAAATGGTATATATATATGGTATGGTATATATGGTACATATGGTACATATGGTAAATGGTATATATATATGGTATGGTATATATGGTACATATGGTAAATGGTATATATATATGGTATGGTATATATGCTACATATGGTAAATGGTATATATATATGGTATGGTATATATGGTACATATGGTAAATGGTATATATATATGGTATGGTATATATGCTACATATGGTAAATGGTATATATATATGGTATGGTATATATGGTACATATGGTATATATGTACATACATTCCAAAGGAGATCAGAAATGTGCATCATGTTGAGTATGAATATGAATCGGACTGAGGCTAGAGGCTTACAGTGCAGATGTGTGGAGAGTGTGTGTGTGTGTGTGTCTGACAGTCGCCACATACCAGACCAACTGAGTGCTCACCATCACCAAGAAGTCAAGAACAGTGTTCCGTTCCTCTAGAAGAGATCCTGAGAGTTGTAGTGTGTGTGTCTGTGTGTGTGTGTGTGTGTGTGTGTGTGCGTGTACATACATGTGTTTCTACGTGTGTGTGTGTGTGTGTGCCGAGGATAAGAAACCTGTGTAGTCTGTCAGGCTATGGAAAGCCTCCTCTCGTGATAGGCATCTTCTACCTCACACACACACACATTACGACATCAACACCAAGATGTGTGTGTGATTAGCTGAGGTGTGTGTGTGCGCACAGTAGGGGTTCTGAAGTGAGTGTTTGCTGCACTAATGGCTGAGTCTCTCTGGCACACTGAGAGAGACAGAAAGAAAGCAATGATGTTACCTGCAATCACACACACACACACACACACCATGTATTCGTGGAGCCTGGGAGAATTCCTCCTTGTGGGAATACACTCCAGACCCATTTATGGAGGAGGGGGGCGGGGCACAGAGACAGATCACCATGACAACGCAGCTCAGCATCCAGGCCAGTACTAATAAATCCACTAAATAAAAGCTCTCATCCTCTTTACCAGTGATGAGTCTGTGTGTGTGTGTGTGTGTGTGTGTGTGTGTGTGTGTCTGCTACAATCCAGTGGTCTCCTTTGATGTGAATAAATTAAGATTTGGTTGGTGTGTGTAAAGGTCAGGCTAGCAGTGACTGTGTGTGTATGTGTGTGTGTGGCTGTTTGTGTGGTCGATCACCTTGATTGACCCTTGTAGCGGGCATTGTGGAGGGAAGGACTGCAGTGGTGTGTGTGTGTGTGAGGGAGGGGATCGTGTTTCAGCTGATGACTAAAAGTGCAGCGGATGGATGGACAGAAATAACCCCTCTGGCTCCACATACACACACACACACACACACACACACACACAGAAAGAGAGAGAGAGAGAGATACACACACACACTCATGGAAAGCCCCAGTCAGGGAAACACTTTGGTGACCTTTGAGAATTTCTGTCCTGAAACACCAGACAGAAGGAATGGCGAGGAGACACATCTAATTACACACACACACACACACACACACACACACACACACGAGTGGGCAGTGGAGTGTGTGTAGGAGCCTGTAGTGTGCCCATTCCACCACCAGCAGAGGTCAGTAGTGTGCTGAAGATTGTCCGGCTGACTCATGATCACATGACCTCTGAGGCATGATGGGAAGGGAAGGTGGGTGCCGTAAACAGCCCCTCTCCCCACTACACTCCTCTCTCACTCCTCCTCCTCTCCTCCTCTCTACTACTCCTCTCTTTCTCTCCTCTCTTCTTTCTGCCTCTGTCTCCTCACTCTCTTGTCACTGTTTCTCCCTCTCTCTCCTTTTGTCTCTCGTCACTGTTTCTCCCTCATCTTGCTCTCTATCTATCTATCTGTTTATCTATCTTTCTTGGTTGTTGAGTGTGTGTGTGTGTCTAGTGAGTGTGTGTGTGTGTGTGTGTATGATGGATGCCCCTCCCGGGTCTCTACAGGCCTGCTGGCTGTCATGCACACACACCTGCTGGAGTGTAAGGTGTGTATGGAGACGTTCAACTTCAGCGTGGACGAGGAGCCCGACCGCCGTCCGATGATCCTTTGCTGTGGGCACGTGCTGTGTGCCGAGTGTGTGCGTCTCCTGACCTCTGCTGACGGACGCGCCATGCACTGCCCCTTTTGCCGTCTCCCGGGCGACCAGACACGCGTCTCCCTCTGTCGGCCAATCACTGAACTGCAGGAGCTGCTGCTGGAGCATGAGAGATCCACCTCCTTAGGCTCAGCACCGCCCCCTGCTGGTGTGGAGAGGGAAGGCGTCGCCCCTAGCCGGGGGGCAGGGCGCTGGAGTGTGGGGCGCTGCGATTGGTGCAGGCGTTCGGTGGTGGGGCACGCTGGTGAACCCCACGGGCCTGGGGCTGTTCCGCTCGGGGGGCCTTGGTCGTGGTGCATGATGGGAAATCAAGGGTGGCAGTGTTTGGCCCGCAGGGACGCCGTCTCAATGCCTTCGGCCAGAAAGGAGGAGGAGCCGGCATGGGACTCAGACACCCACTGGGCGTGGCCGTGCTACCTGGCGGTCAGGTGGTTGTGAGCGACGCAGGAGACTCGGCCCTGAAGGTGTTCACGTCGCAGGGCGGGGCTGTATCAGAGATGCGTGATTGGTTGCAGCTGCCGTGGGGCGTGTGTGTTAGCCGTGACGGGGGCGTGCTGGTGGCGGATGGCCAGAGGGGGGCGCTAGTGAGGCTGGAGGTGAGGACATGCAGTGGGGCCTTTAGGGGCAGAAGAGTTCTGCTGGAGGGGCTAAAGAGCCCTCAGGCCATCGCCTGTTGCCCTCTTACTGGACACGTTGCGGTGGTGGAACACTTCTGGGAAAACACACACACACACACACACACCAGCCAGCACAGCAGCTGTCTACAGGACACAGACAGCAGCAAACACACACACACTCCTGGACACACACTTGTCCTGGAACATGGACACACCAGTAGCGCAGCCACACACACCCTTACAGACACACACATACACTCGTGCTTGATGGGCACAAGACTGAAGCTCTACAGCAGTGATCTCACACTGCTGTGTCAGATTGACTCCCTCAACCTTGGCCTCCGCACAGGAAGTCCCGCCCCCCCGCTCTGCCTCACTGCTGTGACCTTTGACCTAGCGGGGCACCTGGTTGCCGCAGACGCCCGCACAGGTGTGGTTTGGAGCCTGGGCAGGCCGTGGGAGGACGGCCGAGTCACTCTGACGCCGCTGGTCCGAGATGGACTGGTTCGGCCGGTGGGATTAGCTGTGAGTGGAGACATGCTCATCGTGCTGGACAGTGGAGACCATTCAGTCAAGATGTACTCCAGCCAGACAGCCTAGAGATTACAGATTACAGCCAAGCAGCCTAGAGATTACAGATGTAGTGTTGTAGAATCTTGGTTAGGATCGTGTTTTGTTACCATAACAATGTATGCTAACCCAAAGAGATAACAAAGTTAGCTAACAAGCTAGTTCAGATATCAAACAAAATAAACATCAGACACTAGTCAGAAAATATTAAAAGCAGCCCAGCTTTACTCCACAGTACAGACTGATGATGCCTTTTGAATGTCATGTCATATAATTCACTGCTCTGAGTCGAAGTGCTTTTGTAGATCCTTCCATTTCTGTTCAGTTCTTACGGGTTGTTATTCTAGGAAACAACAGGTCTCACTCTATGGTTTACACATTGCACGTTCTCCAATGCTTTGATAAAACACCTGTTATTAAGACCAACCAAAAATGAATGGAGTTATTTATTATCTGGAGTCTCGTAATTGACCCCAATGCTTTGAGACCCAGCTGGAGTACGGCTTGGGATCCCACTGTGTGTGTACCGTGCCCTAGTCTAGCTGAACCGTGCCACCTCATTCAAGTGCAGTAGTACACCGTAACCCAGCACGAAATGCTGTGATCACACTGATCAAACGAACCGGACTTTACTCAGATATGGTACAGATTGCCTAGTGTGTCCAAACTGTCGCAAGTTTGATCAATAAAAACGCGTGTGTCTTACCACATGAATTTCATATTTCATTTTATTGGTCAGTTTGTAGTAAAGCTATCTGGTAGGCCTACACTTTGACACATGAAGCTTATTGTTGCAGGCTTTTAAAAGTTCCTTAATGTAATGGTCTGGACAAAAGTGTGTCCATTTAGGCTACGTGTGACTTACAGCGTATGAAACATAGTCATCATAACTAATAGCCTAACGCTCCATCAACCTGTCAGTAAATAAATATGAATGTTCCAAAACCTGTTAAAACATAAACCTTTATCAAAAATACAGAATAAATCAATCCTACATAATTACAATCACCTCAAATTCGTCTGTGTCCAGGATACCAACCTAA
>PYXC01001851.1:82500-85000 GCA_015244755.2 Tenualosa ilisha | reverse complement strand
ACACACACACACACACACCACACACAATAACATACAAACATACACATACACCGTCGTAGACATAGCATACACACACACTGACAGTCAGATAATAATATGCACACACACACACACACAGTCACATAGTAAGAGTTTAGTAGTTTGGGAGGTGTGTGAGCCACTCTTTCTGTGCTTGTGTGTGTGTGTGTCTAGGAGCGGCAGAAGCAGCTGGAGAGCTTGGGAATCTCTCTGGAATCTTCTGGAATCAAGGTTGGGGAGGACAAGTCCTTCCTGGTCAACCTGAATGCTGACCCCGCCCTTAATGAGCTCCTGGTCTACTACCTTAAGGTATCCATGACAACCACCACACCAGTCAGCACTCAGCCACTTTTGAAGATCTCCATAGGAAGAGGGTGTGTGTGTGTATGTGTGTGTGTCTGTGTGTGTGTGTTAGGGATGGGCATGATTAATCAACGAATCAATAATTGCTTATTAAGAATTGTCGATCACGTTAACTTAAAATCGATTAAACGAATGCAGGTTATGTTGCGTACTGTGAGTCTTGAAGCAATGCCATTATACAGTTATCAGCAATTATACCAATTATACATTTGACCACCTGGGGGCAACACTTGACTACATTGTCCTCTAGTGGTTAGCAGCCAGGCTAGCGCCCCCTAGTGGTTAGCAGCCAGGCTAGCGCCCCCTAGTGGTTAGCAGCCAGGCTAGCGCCCCCTAGTGGTTAGCAGCCAGGCTAGCGCCCCCTAGTGGTTAGTAGCCAGGCTAGCTCTGCCAAGTTCTTGTGCTTCATTTCTTTTAGCTCCACCACAATGATGTGAAAGTGGCTGATGCATCAGGCGGCCTGGTTAGCGCAGGCTTCAGCAAAGTGGTAGTGTATCCTCAGTAGTGTGTTTGCCACAGGTTGTCTATGACAGGGGTGACCGGCCCCTTGTCTATGACAGGTTGTCTATGACAGGGGTGACTGGCCCCTTTTTTCGAGAAATCGAGAAATCCTGAAAACAAATTCAAAAGGCCTTAAACTATTTCCAAAGTCTATATAGTGGACTAGCATAGACTAGCATGTTGCTAAGAGTACCTACAGTGGGCTGCTGAAATACTCAGACAAACAAAACAAAGCGAGTGAACGAACTCGACCAATCACAGCCCTTGCGGTGTGTGTGAGTGAGGAGGGAACTGGCGGGTAGTGTGATGTACACATCTGCATCTTTATGCATCTGTAAAAAAATATAAATATTAATCATGCACACTTATAGATATATATTCTAATATAAACAATTTTATTGGATGCACATCCTTATTGTGTGTGTGTGTGTGTGTGTGTGTGTGTGTGTGTGTGTGTGTGTGTGTGTCAGGATCACACACGTGTGGGTGCAGACACATCTCAGGACATCCAGTTATTTGGGATCGGAATCCAGCCGCAACATTGCTGCTTAGACATCAGTCAGGAGTGGGAGGTTACACTCAGTCCCACTAATAATGCCAGGTACACACACACACACACACACATACACACACACATACACACACACACACACACACACACACACACACACAGATACATACACACACACACCCACACACACACATACACACACACACACGCACATACACACACACACACACACACTCTTACACTCACCTGACGTGTCTGACCTTCCCCTTCCAGGACATGTGTGAACGGAATGCTGGTACACACTCCAGTCCAGCTATGGCATGGAGACCGCATCCTCTGGGGCAACAACCACTTCTTCAGGTAAACACACACACACACACACACACACACATACACACACACACACACACACACATACATACACACACACACACACACACACACACACACATACACACACACCTACACACACACACACATACACACACACACACACGCTCAGCTGTAGCATGGAGACCACATTGTTTGGGGCAACAACCACTTTCTCAGGTGATCACACACACACACACAGACACTCAGACAGACTCACTCTCTCACACACACACACACACACACACACACACAACCATCACACTCTCATGAAAACTCACACTCATTAAAAGCAGAAAATCAACTGGACATACTAGGGTGTGTCGCAGGTGTGTGTGTGCTGTGGACACTCAAGTGTGTGTGTGTTTATGCGCTTTGCAGTGTCTCGTATAGAGTCATGTATTGGCTGTTAGGAGACATTGCAGCCGTGACCTTTGGCCTGGGGTTTGTGTGTGAGTTTGACCCTTGCCCTATGGTTGACCTCTCCAGGATCAACTTGCCGAAGCGTAAACGTCGGGAGCGTTTGAAAGAGCTGGAGCGAGAGAGCTTTGTGGACGCCGACGTGGAGACGGCGAGCGAGGCGTCGTCCGAACAGGACTACAGCTACGAGTTCGCCCAGATGGAGGTCATGATGAAGACACTAGGCAGCAACGGTCAGAGACACACACACACACACACTTAGATCACATTCACACTTTCATAACATATTTCACGTGTGTGTGTGTGGATCCTACCCAG
>PYXC01001851.1:62500-72500 GCA_015244755.2 Tenualosa ilisha | reverse complement strand
CAAGCTGCATTGTATGGTAAGCACAGTGCATGTGGGCACACTCAAGCATCTTCATGCGTATGTGTGTGTGTGTGTGTGTGTGTGTGCGTGCAGGAGGATGATCTGAACTGTGTGAGGCAGCGTTGGTCTGAAGCTCTGGTGAAGAGAAGAGAGTATTTGGACGAACAGATCAAGAAGATCATCAACAAGCCAGGTCAGGAGGCACACACACACACACACACACACACACACACACACACACACACACACACCCTTCCCATTTCATAGATATGTGTAGACACATTCATTTTCTTTCTTTCTTTTACTCTCTCTGTCTCTCTCCATCTCTCTCTCTCTCTCCAGAGAAGTCTGAGGAGGACCGAGAGAGAGAGGCGCGGCTTGTTGAGCAGTGGGTGGGGCTTACAGAGGAGCGAAACGCTGTTCTAGTGCCAACGCCGGGCAGTGGAATTCCAGGAGCCCCCGCCCACTGGTACGCACACACACACACACCACACACACACTCTTCATACAGACATGCATTGCACACACACACCCTCACTGAGATGCACTCACACGCACACACACTCATCATTGTTACAACCTAGGGGTGAGGCCATAACACAAGAGGAAGGTAAGAGGCTGGTTTCTTAATCAAACAGATATTTATTTATGAAATAAACAACAAACAAACAAACACCAAAACCAAAGTCACAGTAGTGAGACGTGTCCAAGCCAGCCATCAGTAATAGTCTAAATGTTGTTGGGATTGGAGTGTCTGAGTGTAGCATTAAGTAGCGTTAAGTGCTGCGAGTCAAAGTAAGAATGACCTCCATGACTGGACCAGGAAGCTGCTGGTTTGAATCACCGCCCACAGCTGTCGTTCACCTGCAGTTAAAGAGACAGAAGCTGGAAGCAGAGATGAACACACACCACTGATTCATCTTCACATCACGGCTAAGACAGACCTGGAGATGTGAGAAAGAAATCTGAGGTTAAAGGGCTAATATAGTGTCTGTGTGTGTGTGTGTGTGTGTGTTTTCTTTTTTTTTGTGTGTGTGTGTGTTTTAGGACACCCTCCCCTGGGATGGAGCTACACACCCCTGTGCTCTTCCTGGACCTGAATGGTAAATGGCTATGCGTGTGTGTGTGTGTGTGCGTGTGTGTGCGCGTGTGCGTGTGTACGTGCGTTCAGTTTCACACGACTACACAGGAGTATTAATTGTGTGTGTGTGTATTAATGTGTGTGTGCGTGTGTGTGTGCGTGTGCGTGTGTACGTGCGTTCAGTTTTACACGACTACACAGGAGTATTAATTGTGTGTGTGTGTATTAATGTGTGTGTGTGTGTGTGTGTACGTGCGGTCAGTTTCATAGGTGACTACACAGGAGTATTAATTATGTGTGTGAGTGTGTTTGTGTGTGTGTGTGTGTGTGTGTGTGTGTGTACGTGCGTTCAGTTTCATAGGTGACTACACAGGAGTATTAATTGTGTGTGTGTGTGTGTGTGTACATGCGTTCAGTTTCATAGGTGACTACACAGGAGTATTAATTGTGTGTGTGTGTGTGTGTATTAATGTGTGTGTGCATGTGTACTTGCGGTCAGTTTCATAGGTGACTACACAGGAGTATTAATTGTGTGTGTGTGTGTATTAATGTGTGTGTGCGTGTGTACTTGCGGTCAGTTTCATAGGTGACTACACAGGAGTATTAATTGTGTGTGTGTGTGTGTGTGTGTGTATTAATGGGTGTGTGTCTAGCTGAGAGTCTTGCTGTGAGCGATCATCTGAGTGGACCCCAGATTGCAGGCGTGAACTCCATCTTGCCCAAAGAACACGGCAGCCAATTCTACTACCTGCCCATCATCAAGCACAGCAGTGAAGAGGTAACACACACACACACACACATACGCACACACAGGAGTACACTCACACACATAGACACACACACAGCGCTGGTTTGGCCAACAGAGGCCTGCTGAGGGGTTGACAGAGGTGCGTTCATCCTGTTCAGACAGGATGTGAAGTCATCAAAACCAGTTTTATCAGACACAAAAACTGATATGATGTTTTATGACAAGGTAGCACACACACGTCAGCCAGATTGCTCTATCCATCATTAGACAGCAGAGAGGAGGTAACACACACACACACACACTTACATACACACTTACAATTAAGCACACAGACAGGTAACATAAATGCCTGTCCACACACACACACACACACTGCACCTGAGCTTACCCCTGTAATGGTGTGTACTGTGTTGCCATGGTGACGTGCAGTTGTCAGTGGTGTGTTCGTGGGACTCCTCCATCCACGACTCGGCGCACCTGAACCGCATCACCGGCCCGGGGGAACGCGTTTACCTCATCACCAAGGCAACCGTGCAGCTCACACACCCTGCTAACATGGAGCTCGTCCTCAGGAAGAGGATCGCTGTCAACATCTACAACAAACAGGTAACACACACACACACACACACACACACACACACACCTTCTGTCAGCATGTACAAGAAACAGACACCCCCCCCCAAAAGACAAGCGCACACACACCTTCTGTAGTCAGAGTTTATTTGTTGTTGAAAAAGTTTGTTTGTGTGTGTGTGTGTGTGTGTGTGTGGTGTGTTTTAACTTGTTTATGTTTTTGTCCACAGAGTTTCACTCAGAGCCTGAAGAGACGCATGTCGTTAAAGAACACACTTTACTCCTGTGGAGTCACCTATGAGATTGTGTCCAATATCCCCAAGGTACACACACACACACACACACACACACACACACACACACA
Organism: Tenualosa ilisha; assembly: GCA_015244755.2. Taxonomy (NCBI): domain Eukaryota; kingdom Metazoa; phylum Chordata; class Actinopteri; order Clupeiformes; family Clupeidae; genus Tenualosa; species Tenualosa ilisha. The sequence continues at coordinate 69,734 of PYXC01001851.1, read as the reverse complement.
CACACACACACACGTCGTTAAAGAACACACTTTACTCCTGTGGAGTCACCTATGAGATTGTGTCCAATATCCCCAAGGTACACACACACACACACACACACACACACGTTGTTAAAGAACACACTTTACTCCTGTGGAGTCACCTATGAGATTGTGTCCAATATCCCCAAGGTACACACACACACACACACACACACGTCGTTGAAGAACACACTTTACTCCTGTGGAGTCACCTATGAGATTGTGTCCAATATCCCAAGGTACACACACACACACACACACACACACACACACACACACACACACACACACACACACACTCTGTCTGTGGTCTGTAGGCGTCTGAGGAGGCTGAGGAGCGGGAGACACACACACACACACACACACACACTCTGTTTGTGGTCTGTAGGCGTCTGAGGAGGCTGAGGAGCGGGAGACACACACACACACACACACACACACTCTGTCTGTGGTCTGTAGGCCTCTGAGGAGGCTGAGGAGCGGGAGACACACACACACACACACACACACACACACTCTGTCTGTGGTCTGTAGGCGTCTGAGGAGGCTGAGGAGCGGGAGACACACACACACACACACACACACACTCTGTTTGTGGTCTGTAGGCGTCTGAGGAGGCTGAGGAGCGGGAGACACACACACACACACACACACACACACACACACACTCTGTTGTGGTCTGTAGGCGTCTGAGGAGGCTGAGGAGCGGGAGACACACACACACACACACACTCTGTTTGTGGTCTGTAGGCGTCTGAGGAGGCTGAGAAGCGGGAGACACACACACACACACACACACACACACACTCTGTTTGTGGTCTGTAGGCGTCTGAGGAGGCTGAGGAGCGGGAGACACACACACACACACACACACACACACACACACTCTGTTTGTGGTCTGTAGGCGTCTGAGGAGGCTGAGGAGCGGGAGACACACACACACACACACCACACACACACACACACTCTGTTTGTGGTCTGTAGGCGTCTGAGGAGGCTGAGGAGCGGGAGACACACACACACACACACACACACACACTCTGTTTGTGGTCTGTAGGCGTCTGAGGAGGCTGAGGAGCGGGAGACACACCACACACACACACACACACACACACACACACACACTCTGTTTGTGGTCTGTAGGCGTCTGAGGAGGCTGAGGAGCGGGAGACACACACACACACACACACACACACACACACTCTGTTTGTGGTCTGTAGGCGTCTGAGGAGGCTGAGGGCGGAGACACACACACCACCACACACACACACACTCTGTTTGTGGTCTGTAGGCGTCTGAGGAGGCTGAGGAGCGGGAGACACACACACACACACACACACACACACACTCTGTTTGTGGTCTGTAGGCGTCTGAGGAGGCTGAGGAGCGGGAGACACACACACACACACACACACACACACACTCTGTTTGTGGTCTGTAGGCGTCTGAGGAGGCTGAGGAGCGGGAGACACACACACACACACACACACACACTCTGTTTGTGGTCTGTAGGCGTCTGAGGAGGCTGAGGAGCGGGAGACACACACACACACACACACACACACACACTCTGTTTGTGGTCTGTAGGCGTCTGAGGAGGCTGAGGAGGGGAGACACACACACACACACACACACACACACACACTCTGTTTGTGGTCTGTAGGCGTCTGAGGAGGCTGAGGAGCGGGAGACACACACACACACACACACACACACACACTCTGTTTGTGGTCTGTAGGCGTCTGAGGAGGCTGAGGAGCGGGAGACACACACACACACCACACACACACACACACACACACTCTGTTTGTGGTCTGTAGGCGTCTGAGGAGGCTGAGGAGCGGGAGACACACACACACACACCACACACACACACACACTCTGTTTGTGGTCTGTAGGCGTCTGAGGAGGCTGAGGAGCGGGAGACACACACACACACACACACACACACACTCTGTTTGTGGTCTGTAGGCGTCTGAGGAGGCTGAGGAGCGGGAGACACACACACACCACACACACACACACACACTCTGTTTGTGGTCTGTAGGCGTCTGAGGAGGCTGAGGAGCGGGAGACACACACACACACACACACACACACACACACTCTGTTTGTGGTCTGTAGGCGTCTGAGGAGGCTGAGGAGCGGGAGACACACACACACACACACACACACACACACTCTGTTTGTGGTCTGTAGGCGTCTGAGGAGGCTGAGGAGCGGGAGACACACACACACACACACACACACACACACTCTGTTTGTGGTCTGTAGGCGTCTGAGGAGGCTGAGGAGCGGGAGACACACACACACACACACACACACACACACTCTGTTGTGGTCTGTAGGCGTCTGAGGAGGCTGAGGAGCGGGAGAACACACACACACACCACACACACCACACCACACACACACACTCTGTTTGTGGTCTGTAGGCGTCTGAGGAGGCTGAGGAGCGGGAGACACACACACACACACACACACACACACTCTGTTTGTGGTCTGTAGGCGTCTGAGGAGGCTGAGGAGCGGGAGACACACACACACACACACACACACACACACACTCTGTTTGTGGTCTGTAGGCGTCTGAGGAGGCTGAGGAGCGGGAGACACACACACACACACCACACACACACACACACACACTCTGTTTGTGGTCTGTAGGCGTCTGAGGAGGCTGAGGAGCGGGAGACACACACACACACACACACACACACACACTCTGTTTGTGGTCTGTAGGCGTCTGAGGAGGCTGAGGAGCGGGAGACACCACACACACACACACACACACACACTCTGTTTGTGGTCTGTAGGCGTCTGAGGAGGCTGAGGAGCGGGAGACACACACACACACACACACACACACACACTCTGTTTGTGGTCTGTAGGCGTCTGAGGAGGCTGAGGAGCGGGAGACACACACACACACACACACACACACTCTGTTTGTGGTCTGTAGGCGTCTGAGGAGGCTGAGGAGCGGGAGACACACACACACACACACACACACACACACTCTGTTTGTGGTCTGTAGGCGTCTGAGGAGGCTGAGGAGCGGGAGACACACACCACACACACCACACACACACTCTGTTTGTCTGTAGGCGTCTGAGAGGCTGAGGAGCGGAGAACACACACACACACACACACACACACACACTCTGTTTGTGGTCTGTAGGCGTCTGAGGAGGCTGAGGAGCGGGAGACACACACACACACACACACACACCACACACACACACTCTGTTTGTGGTCTGTAGGCGTCTGAGGAGGCTGAGGAGCGGGAGACACACACACACACACACACACACACACACTCTGTTTGTGGTCTGTAGGCGTCTGAGGAGGCTGAGGAGCGGGAGACACACACACACACACACACACACACACTCTGTTTGTGGTCTGTAGGCGTCTGAGGAGGCTGAGGAGCGGGAGACACACACACACACACACACACACACACTCTGTTTGTGGTCTGTAGGCGTCTGAGGAGGCTGAGGAGCGGGAGACACACACACACACACACACACACACACTCTGTTTGTGGTCTGTAGGCGTCTGAGGAGGCTGAGGAGCGGGAGACACACACACACACACACACACACACACACACACTCTGTCTGTGGTCTGTAGGCGTCTGAGGAGGCTGAGGAGCGGGAGACACACACACACACACACACACACACACACACACACTCTGTTTGTGTCTGTAGGCGTCTGAGGAGGCTGAGGAGCGGGAGACACACACACACACACACACACACACACACACACTCTGTTTGTGGTCTGTAGGCGTCTGAGGAGGCTGAGGAGCGGGAGACACACACACACACACACACACACACACTCTGTTTGTGGTCTGTAGGCGTCTGAGGAGGCTGAGGAGCGGGAGACACACACACACACACACACACACACTCTGTTTGTGGTCTGTAGGCGTCTGAGGAGGCTGAGGAGCGGGAGACACACACACACACACACACACACACTCTGTTTGTGGTCTGTAGGCGTCTGAGGAGGCTGAGGAGCGGGAGACTTTGGCTCTGATGGCAGCGCGGGAGGACGTGGAGGAGGCTCAGGACGGAGAGACCTACATTGAAAAATACACACGCGGAGTGTGTGAGGTGGAGAACATCCTCAGCCTGGAGCGACTCCGACAGGTACACACACACACACACACACACACACACACACACACAGACCCTCATTTCTCAAACAAACCGTACAACAACGCTCACATGTGATGTAAGAAACGCCTGACATCACTGCGGATGAAAACAAACGTAATTGAAATGTAAATATGTTGTCAAATTTAAAATGGAGGCGCTTAATATTACATAATGTGTCCAAATCCAGAGCCAATCAGTTTGGACAGGCAGCATCAGAGAGAGGCGGGGAAGTAGAACTACAACCTCCTGAGCTGGAGAGTGCGAAATCACTCAAACATGTCTCTGGAGAACATACACACTCTCTCACTCTGTCATTTTGTGCATGTGTGTGTGTGTTTAGGAAAAGAGGTGAATGTGCAGGATTTTGTGTGTGTGTGTGTGTGTATGATAACAGGAAAGGCGGTACATGTGCAGTAGTAGTCTTGTCTATTCTAGGCTACTCCAGTTCATGAACATGACGGCTCATCGCCTCTCAGTTCTCAGGCAGGAATACTACTGACTACTACTGACTACTACTAAAATACTACGGACTACTACTGACTACTACTGACTACTACTGAATACTACTGACTACTACTGACTACTACTGAATACTACTGACTACTACTGACTACTACTAAAATACTACGGACTACTACTGACTACTACTGACTACTACTGAATACTACTGACTACTACTGACTACTACTGAATACTACTGACTACTACTGACTACTACTGACTACTACTAAAATACTACGGACTACTACTGACTACTACTGACTACTACTGACTACTACTGACTACTACTAAAATACTACGGACTACTACTGACTACTACTGAATACTACTGACTACTACTGACTACTACTGAATACTACTGACTACTACTGACTACTACTGACTACTACTAAAATACTACGGACTACTACTGACTACTACTGACTACTACTGAATACTACTGACTACTACTGACTACTACTGACTACTACTGAATATTACTGACTACTACTGAATACTACTGAATACTACTGACTACTACTGACTACTACTGACTACTACTGAATACTACTGAATACTACTGACTACTACTGACTACTACTGAATACTACTGACTACTACTGAATACTACTGACTAATACTGAATACTACTGACTACTACTGACTACTACTGAATACTACTGACTACTACTGACTACTACTGACTACTACTGAATACTACTGACTACTACGGACTACTACGGACTACTACGGACTACTACTGACTACTACTGTCTACTACTGAATACTACTGACTACTACTGACTACTACAAGCCCCTGACTTGAGATGGTGTCCGGAGTTGATGTGGATTCCAGCACAGAGAGCATTCATGTTCTCTCCTGTTGATAAATGCCCAGTTTTGCAGGGAAATGAGAGAATACTGGGTTTTTGTACAATCTTTGGAAGATGACGGCCACCGTCTCTCTCTCTGGTCTCACACACACACACACACACGCCCCTGTCATGTGGTCATTTGGCAGACTAGGGGCAGGTTCTCTGTCTACTGTGTGTGAACTGTGCTGATGTTTCTTATTCCCAGGCAGTTATGGTGAAGGAGGCCCTGTCTGTTCAAGGCAGACACATCAGGAGAAGCCTGAGCACACCCAACGTACTGCATGTAGGACCACACACACACACACACACACACACACACACACACACACACACATATACACACACCCATATATACACGCTGACACATCAGGAGAAGCCTGAGCACACCCAACGTACTGCATGTAGGACCACACACACACACACACACACACACACACACACACACACACACACACACACATATACACACACCCATATATACATGCTGACACATCAGGAGAAGCCTGAGCACACCCAACGTACTGCATGTAGGACCACACACACACACACACACACACACACACACACACACACACATATACACACACCCATATATACATGCTGACACATCAGGAGAAGCCTGAGCACACCCAACGTACTGCATGTAGGACCACACATACACACACACACACACACACACACACACACACCCATATATACACGCTGACACATCAGGAGAAGCAAGGCACTTAACCCTAAGTTGCTCTAGGGGAGACTGGCCCGGAACAATTGATAGTTGATGAGTTGTAAGTCGCTTTGGATAAAAGTGTCTGCTAAATGCATAAATGTAATGTAAATGTAAATGAGAAGCCTGAGCACACCCAACGTACTGCATGTAAGACCACACACACACACACACACATACACACACCCATATATACACGCTGACACATCAGGAGAAGCCTGAGCACACCCAACGTACTGCATGTAAGACCACACACACACACACACATACACACACCGATATATACACGCTGACACATCAGGAGAAGCCTGAGCACACACAACGTACTGCATGTAAGACCACACACACACCCATATGTACACACTGACACATCAGGAGAAGCCTGAGCACACCCAACGTACAGCAAGTAAGACCACACACACACACATACGCATACACACACACCCATACATACATATATACATACATACACACATACACACTTACACACACCCCACACTCACAAATGACATAGTGTGTGTGTGTGTGTGTGTGTGTGTGTGTGTGATTATTACAGTCTTCAAGTTGCAGAGGTGAACTGTCAGGCTGTGAGGATGAAGACATGAAGGTGAGTTGTGTGTCCAGATATATAGACATACAGATCTGTAGAGTAGACAAGAGATATAGAGATATATAGACATACATATATATAGAGATATATAGACATACATATATATAGAGATATATAGACATACATATATATAGAGATATATAGACATACATATATATAGAGATATATACACATACATATATAGAGAGATATATACAGTAGACATGAGATATATGGAGTAGAAGTCAGATATATACAGTAGACATTCAATTCAATTCAGTTTTATTTCTACAGCGCCTTTTCCAATAGTATTGTCTCGTGGCGCTTCACAGAAGGAGCACCCAAGAGCAACAGGGGCAGGAAAAACTCCCTT
>PYXC01001851.1:45000-50000 GCA_015244755.2 Tenualosa ilisha | reverse complement strand
ACCCACTCTTACACACACACACACACACACACACATACCAGACGCACTCTTACATACACACACACATACCAGACCCACTCTTACATACACACACACACGTGTAGACACTCACTCACACTTTACTTGCTGCCTTTCACCAGTCAAGTGAGATGTATATTTTCCTAGTCATGAGATAAAGCTGAAGTGTGTGTGTGTGTGTGTGTGTGTGTGTGTGTGTGTGTGTGTGTTCATGGTTCTGCCCACCACCAATGCCAGTTGTTCTTGTTTCAGGATTCTCATTTGGAGTGCCACAGATTCACCCAGCATTCATCCAGAGGCCTTATGGGTAGGTCAACAGACACACACACACATACACACACACCTCCTGAGACTGATTGTTGATTGTGATGAGATTAAAGTTGGTGGGTTTATAGCTGAGGGATAGATCACAGTCCTTGTGGACATCCTTCACACACACACACACACACACACACACACACACACACACACACACACACAAACACATGTCCTGAATCTGGTGCTGATGGTAATGTGTGAGTGTGAAGCTGATGGTTTATCCAGGGGTTGGCAACCTTTTTGACACGTAGTGCCAATAAGAGATGGGTTTGTTCCTTTGGGTGTCTGTTATGGGTCATTATGGCACTGCATCTCTAACATGAAAATATGTTGGATCCACTCTGACTGACTGAATGCACAAGCAGCACTTTGATGATGTCATTTTTTGAAAATAAAAAATTCATAAATCATTTTAAATGAACCATTCCAAATTTCATACATGACAGTCTGTGCTACAAGCTGACTTGTGGAATCACTCATTTCGGGTTCGGGCAAATACTGCTAACTACATTCTTATTGCGTTTTGATCGTCTTGGGCACTCGGCCCTTTAGTAGGCAGAAGATGGTCTTCTGTTCTTGCAGAAGAGCACAACTTACTGAAAGGAGAGAAATGAGGTTTTTTTAACTGCTGGTGGCGGTTCTGTTCATGTACCTACATTCCAATAAGGTTCCCAGCAAAATGTCAATCGTTTGGTTTGTTTTTGTTCTGTGAACCAGTTCAAAGCCTTGAATTCTAAACACTCGTACATATGATTGACTCGGCATGTCGTGCTCTGTGTTAAAATGACGGTGGATATTGGACAGCTACAACACGAAAAGCACACAGCACCCATAATGTCCAAGAGGGAGGATGGATGCAGGAATGGCCAAACCGCTGGGACTTTTTTGCCAGAACTGCTGTGCAAACTGATGAACGATCTTTGGCACAACTGCCACGCGGGGATTTATCTTGTGGAAAACATTTTAAGGCCTAAGGGTGCATTAGCGTCCGTCACCCTACAGAAGACACGCGGTCCAACAGCCAATGAGACGGCCCAACTCTTTTCCTCATGTTTAAAACAAGGGCTGGGCACCATTGCTGGTATGCCTGTGAGAATCACTCTGCATGCCAACTGTAGCATGCGTGCCAGGGGTTGCCAGCCTCTGGTGTATCACTGAAGGTCAGTCCTAGTGGATGGCCTACACACTCAAACACACGCACACACACACTTTGAGGGTCAGTTGAAAGTCTTAGTGGATGTCCTGCACACACACACACACACACACACACACACACACACTGAGGTTCAGATGAAAGTCTTAGTGGATGTCCTAAAGATCTGAATGTATCCCAACAGCAGGAATGGCCATGTGACCTCCAGGAGGAGCACTGTTTCGGTTCTCTGTGTGTGTTTTTGTTTTTCCAGTGTTCTCTTTGGGGACAGGGATCATCACTGCTGTCATGTGTGATGCTCTGTCTAAGATATGTGTCATGTCTGTGTTGTCTTCTTCAGGTGTGTGTGTGTGTGTGTTGTGTTCTTTCTGTGTTTCCAGTGTGAAGCCCTGCATTGAGGAAAGCAGCCCTGCGGGTGATGAAGCCACATTGGGATTCACCTGCCTCTGAACCTGATTGGCTGTTGTGATGTTTAAATCATCTCTCACTCTCTCTGATCTGATAGGCTGTCATGATGTTTAACTCATCTGTCTCTCTCTGATCTGATAGGCTGTCATGATGTTTAACTCATCTGTCTCTCTCTGATCTGATAGGCTGTCATGATGTTTAACTCGTCTTTCTCTCCCTCCCTGATGTGATTGGCTGTCATGAAGTTTAACTCATCTCTTTCTGTCTCTCTCTCTGATCTGATAGGCTGTCATGATGTTTAACTCATCTGTCTCTCTCTGATCTGATTGGCTGTCATGAAGTTTAACTCATCCTTCTCACTCTGATCTTATAGGCTGTCGTGATACTTAACTAATCTTTTTCTCTCTCTGATGTGATCGGCTGTCGTAATGTTTAGCTCATCTGGCTGCGATCTAATTGGCTGTCGTGATGTTTAACTCATCTCTCTTTGACCTGACAGGCTGGCTTGAGGACTAGCTGAAGGCCGAGTGGTCAGTTGGCCAGAGTCTGTGTGTGTGTACCCCTAGAACTCAGACACACACACGAGCAACACGGTGATTGACTGCATGGATGCTCTTTTAAGTTTGGAGATTCCGGTTTCCAGCGTGTGTGTGTGGATGTGCTCTATGTCCTCTGATTGGGCAGTGGACTGCTGTGTGTGTGTTGGACTGGTGTGGTTTCGCTTTCTGAATACACTCAGAGTGGAGAGCGGATTTGAGGTGTTGTGGTGATAGTGGTGTGTGTGTGTGTGTGCGTGTGTGTGTGTGTGTGTGTGTGTGTGCGCGCACTGGTGTTTCAAGAGGGGTTTATTCTTTTTTACAGTCTGATTTCATCCATCACTGAGTGACATGACGGTGTGATTGTTGCCATGGAGATCATGAGGCCATCTGTTTGGATCCTTTGGTCTCTCATGTTGCTGTAGCTAACCTCATCCACCACTGGTGCTACTGATGCTCATAGTGGCTATGCTATCTATGCTAACCCCACTCACCACAGCTGCTACTGATGCTCACTGTGGCTACGCTAACTACGCTAACCCCACTCACCACAGCTGCTACTGATGCTCACTGTGGCTATGCTAACTACGTTAGGTCCAGTGTCTACAGCGCATACTCGTAGCCAACGTAGTCAAGTTGATTTGACAAAGCCAAACACGGTAATTTCGCTAATAGATGTAGCAACAGAAATGACATCAAACAGACAAAAATCTTCTACTGCCTGTGAAACGTGAGCATCCTTAAGTGCAACTAAGCATTGTGTTTAAATTACTTTTATTATGTATATACGCTAACATAGCTGGACTCCCAAAGCCTGACAGAACATTATCAAGACAGTACGGTAAATTCCTTCTTGTGGGACAGAGAATCACTAGCCGTCGCTGAATTTGTGTCGTCACTCTTAGCATCGCCACACACAAGTTTCTTACAAGACAATAACGTGAAACGGGACATAATGGAGTCGATATGCATTGTTGTGTCAGCTCTGGTCAACTCCAAAATTGAGGTACCTGGTGCTTCACATGTGAAGTTATTTGATTTTTACATGGCGGTAAAATGAATTCCAGCCAATGGAAACGCTAACGGTTAAAGGGCCCTTTCCGGGTTGAACCATCCAGGAACAACCTCCATGGGTGTTTACACTTCTGCATGTATTCCTACCCCCTTGCACTCTATGCACTATGCTAACCACGCTAAAACCATCCACCACGGCAGCTACTAATGCTCTCAGCGGCTATGCTAACCACGCTTAACCCATCCACCACGGCTGCTACTAATGCTCTTAGTGGCTAAGCTAACTACGCTAAACCCATCCACCACAGCTGCTACTAATGCTCTCAGCGGCTACGCTAACCACACTAAACCCATCCACCACAGCTGCTACTAATGCTCTCAGCGGTTATGCTAACCACACTAAACCCATTCACCACGGCTGCTACTAATGCTCTCAGCGGCTACGCTAACTATGCTAAACCCATCCACCACAGCTGCTACTAATGCTCTTAGCGGCTAAGCTAACTACGTTAAACCCATCCACCACAGCCGCTACTAATGCTCTCAGCGGCTACGCTAACCACGCTAAACCCATCCACCACGGCTGCTTCTAATTCTCACAGCGACTTAGCTAACTACGCTAAACCCATCCACCACGGCTGCTACTGATGCACACAGCGGTTACACTAACCCCATTCAGCACCACTGCTACTGATGCTCACGGTGACTATGGTAACTATTCTAACCTCATTTACCACCACTGCTCCTGATACACACAGCGACTATGCTGACTACCCTAACCCCATTCACTGTCACTCATACTGATATCCACAGTAGCTACGCTAACTGTGCTAATCTCATTCACCATCACTCATACTCACAGCGGCTACGCTAACTGCCCTATCCCCATTCACCATCACTGTATCTGATGCTCACAGCAGCTACGCTAACTGTTGTAACACCATCCACCAGTGCTGACATCATGCTGACACATCTGAGAGTGAAATCTACTCTGACACTTCCCAAGCAAAAGCGCTCAAAATGGTCGTCTACTCTACCAGTCACCTAGCATCACCTGAACTTGTAGTGAGCAGAAAATGAGCAGAAGAAATGTGACCGTTCATGTTGCTTTGTTTACCACATCCAACATGGAAGACTAATGCAGAGTAGCTATTTTCATGCTTGTTGTCTTTATGATGCAGTCTTACGTCAGACCCAAAGCATCGAGGAAAGAACAGAACGCCTCATACAAGCTAGTGGGAGAAGATGTGAGAGGTCACTGAAGCTTCCAAAACAATGTGACCGTGACGGTGAAGCACGGCTGTGCTAGTAATGCTATCCCACAAGGGCGCATTTAAGCTACATCATCAACACGCCCCTCACTCTACCCAGACATCAACCCCCCCATTCACACCTATGCTCACTCGTTACATATCAGAGAATGGTACCGGGGGTAGGTAGTGTCATGTCTGGGTTTAAAGTTTTAAAGAGTTTTTAGTGCAGCCTAGCGTTTGATTCTCGTTAGATCCCCAGTTTCATTTTGTGTGTGAAGATGACTATAGATAGACTGAGAA
>PYXC01001851.1:25000-40000 GCA_015244755.2 Tenualosa ilisha | reverse complement strand
ATGTTTTTAAGTTTGTTTCATGTAGTTCCCAAGTGTGCTCAGGTCAGGACTCCCGTGGTGCCTGCTGCACCCTAGTGGCTGAAAGAGGTGGTACAATTTTAGCTGCGTCTCAACCAGAACACACACACACACACACACACAAACAGGGAGAACCCCTAAAAGGGCAGATAAAAGAAGCTTTATTATTGATCTCATAGAAATGAGGTATTTTACACTGTTTGTGAATTTTATACTTTTCTGAGGAGAGAAATCTGTCAAGTGGAATTTTATGTAGGTGGCATCCAGTGGCCTTGTCTTCTCTACTGACACTACTGCCAACACATTTTTACATTCTCATGTTCAGAGGAAATTCTAATTTAAGAACCAAATAAAAGAAGTCTTCCAAACAGGTGTGTGTGTGTGTGTGTGTGAGAGTCTTCCTTTGGTTCATCTGGATGTGTGTTCTCTCTGATGTGTGGGTGAACTCTTGAAGGTTCTAGAATCCTTTTGTGAGTCAGACTCAGAGATCCCAGCCTTCTCTGCCAGATGAGTCCTGTTGTGTTCGTGTTTCGTGTTCTCTGTCCCGGCCTGGGCAGTCCCGCTGGCGGAGGCTGTGTGTAGACCAGGCGCTGGGGAGAGGGAAAACCTCGTCTTGGTCTCCAGAGAGAGATATGGCACGTGCTCAGTCTGAAAACCTCGTCTTGGTCTCCAGAGAGAGATATGGCACGTGCTCAGTCTGAAAACATGTCTGACTGCACATGTGCCTAAAAGATTTACTACCTACAGGGACAGATATAGATGCCATACAACTTAGGCTGAGTGTGTGTGTATGTGTGTGTGTGTTTTATGCAATTAAATAATGCTACACTATAAACTCTGTCACCCTGTGTCCATTCACAGAGCCTAGAAACTTATATATTTATATGAACTGTATATGTCCATACATGAGTCAGTTACAAATCAGTCTGACCAGTGGGCCATGGCTCAGGTGCCCTTGAGTGAGACACCTAACCCCTCACTACTCCCCAGGCACTGCTATAGCAGGTAGCCAACTGCTCCGGGTTGGTGTGTACTTCACTTCACTGTGTGTTTCACTAATACACTATTGGGTTAAATCCAGATGGGATTATAGGGTCAAAAGAGTATTATACTAATATTTAACAATAATAATAACAATAATAATAAATTAATCCAGACGCCAGACAGCCACTGCGATGTAGCGTTGTCAAAGAGAGAGAGAGTGTGTGTGTGTGTGTGTGCGGGTAGGTACAGGCTGCAATAGGCAGTCTGAATCACTGACTTCTAGTAAAATATCAGGATACGACAGTACGTGCAGCAGTCAGCAAATCCTCCGACTGAAAGAGCGGTTACGAGCGCATGCGAGTTTGACATCACAATGGCTTCGGGTCTGAGTGGCGGAGAGGCGCGTGTTGCATTTGGAAGTGGGACGGGTACGCACGCACAAGGGCGCGCTCAGGTGAAGGAATGGCTCGGGAGGAGAGCCGCGTGTCCTTACAGAACCAAAACGAGCAGCTGCGACAGGAGAATGAGACTCTCAAGCTGACTCTAAGTCTACTGCGCGAGAACCTTAACCTGCGGTCTAAACTGTACGGCACGGACGGGTCCTTTGCTGACAATGGCACGTTTGGTACTTTCTGAGCGGGATCACGGATATGTCAGCAATGCACTAAGCTTCCGCTAGAGGGCGTTATGGCTATAGAGATCTGTGACCTCTCTTACAAGCGAGCGTAGAAAGGTTCCATGTTCGATTTCAATTCACGGCCGTTTTAACAGCATGGAGCAGCGTTCTTGTAGTATTCCTCTAGGTGGCGCAGTGAAACCCATTATCAACTCTACCATTTCAGATTATTGTTCGAATAGGAAACTCAGACCCAATCATACACCCTAGCCAATCAATATATTGCTTGAGAGCACATGTGCAGGGTGTGAATTAATTTTGGTTTAGTTCAGACATCACCAGCTTTTCAACAGAATGGAAATTATACCTTTGATCTAATGTGATGTGTGTGTGTGTGTGTGCATGTGTGGTACAGCTCCCCCAGAAAAGGTCAGTTTGGTGACCTGGGACGACACACTGGATGAGGGCCAGTTCAGCAGTGACCTTGTGAAGGCCCCTGTAAGGACCTCGTCTCCCGTGGAGATTGTGAGTACGAACAGGAAGTCGGCCATGAAGAGCCCTCAAGTGAAGCAGACACACGTGCAGGACACAGACCTGCCAAAGGTCAAAGGTCAGAGCCACATCTGGTGTGAGTGAGTAAACCCACGTCTCTCAAAAGAATCACTGAGATCAGTGGAGTAAATCAGCCTTATCTGCTGTGTGTGTAAGTGTACGTGTGCATGTGTATGTGTGTGTATGAGTTTGTTAGTGTGTGTGTGTATTGAGTGCACTCACCAGGCGCGCCTGTAGGATGCCTGTACGACACTATAACCAAAGATCACTGAATGCTGACCAAGACAGAGCCATATAATAGGTTACAGTGGGAGCAAAGGTGAATAGTTCAGGTCTGCATGGAGGAGATAGAGAATGTCTCAGTGATCCAAACCTAACCCTAGCCCCACAGTGATCTGCATCAGCGTATGAGAGCTGGACTCTGGCCTGCAGAAAGGGGGATCCCCCCCCCCCCGGTGAAATTAGATCACGGAACTCAACGAACGTTTGTGTCTCTTGCTCCACTTCTCCTGTCTCTGCTATCTCTGCTTAACAGTGACAGTAGTTTCACAAGGAGGAACAAGTGTGTGTGTGTGTGTGTGTGTGTATTTCAGATCCAGAGCGTCTGGTAGGTGAGATAGCGTTTCAGCTGGACCGTAGGATTCTTTCTCATGTTTTTCAGGACCAACACCGCCTCTACGGCTTCACAGTTGCCAACATCCCCGAGAAAATCATACAGGTGTGTGTGTGTGTGTGTGAGTGTGAGTGACTGTGTGTGGGCAACATCCTCAAGATCACACAGTGTGTGGGGTTGAGTGTGTGTTTATTCCCGAGAAAATCACACAGGTGTGTGTGTGTGACTATTTGTGTGTGTGTGTGTGTGTGTCAGGTGTGTACCCTCCCTGTGACTGGTAAGGTGGACGAGTGTTTGTGATGTGTGTGTATATATTTATGTGTGTGTGTGTATGTTTATGTGTGTGTGTGTCAGGTATGTACCCACCCTGTGAGTGGTAAGGTGGACGAGTGTTTGTGATGTGTGTGTATATATTTATGTGTGTGTGTGTGTGTGCATATTTATGTGTGTGTGTGTGTGTGTCAGGTATGTACCCACCCTGTGAGTGGTAAGGTGGACGAGTGTTTGTGATGTGTGTGTATATATTTATGTGTGTGTGTGTGTATATTTATGTGTGTGTGTGTCAGGTATGTACCCACCCTGTGAGTGGTAAGGTGGACGAGTGTTTGTGATGTGTGTGTATATATTTATGTGTGTGTGTGTGTGTGTCAGGTATGTACCCACCCTGTGAGTGGTAAGGTGGACGAGTGTTTGTGATGTGTGTGTATATATTTATGTGTGTGTGTGTGTGTGTCAGGTATGTACCCACCCTGTGAGTGGTAAGGTGGACGAGTGTTTGTGATGTGTGTGTATATATTTATGTGTGTGTGTGTGTGTGTCAGGTATGTACCCACCCTGTGAGTGGTAAGGTGGACGAGTGTTTGTGATGTGTGTGTATATATTTATGTGTGTGTGTGTGTGTGTCAGGTATGTACCCACCCTGTGAGTGGTAAGGTGGACGAGTGTTTGTGATGTGTGTGTATATATTTATGTGTGTGTGTGTGTGTCAGGTATGTACCCACCCTGTGAGTGGTAAGGTGGACGAGTGTTTGTGATGTGTGTGTATATATTTATGTGTGTGTGTGTGTGTCAGGTATGTACCCACCCTGTGAGTGGTAAGGTGGACGAGTGTTTGTGATGTGTGTGTATATATTTATGTGTGTGTGTGTGTGTGTCAGGTATGTACCCACCCTGTGAGTGGTAAGGTGGACGAGACTCTTCGGATCCGTCTGACGGAGCGCCACCTGGAGCTGCTGGAGTGTCTGGGCAGGTTTGGCTACAGCGGTGCACGGCACCCAGCCCTCACTGAGCTCATCGTCAACGCCTACGGCATCCTGCGCCAGCGGCCTGACCCGCACAGTGCCCGTAACCATGGTTACGGAACCCCAGAGGCACTGCGGCGGCTGGTGGTCAACACCGTTCCGTCCACTCTGCTCAAGGACGCTCTGCTGATACACACCTGCCTCTGCTACCTGGCCACTCAGGACGGGAAAGCCCTCTTCCTGTGGTAGACACGCCTCTTCCTGTGGTAGACACGCCTCTTCTTGAACACATCTCTTCCAAGGGGCCAAGAAGAAATAGATTCTCCAATAAAATGTGAGTTTAGTCCATATTCATTAGTCTGTGGCTCCATTCAGCAAACGTCTATGTGGAAATGCAGCCATGTGTATCTGTGTGTGTGTGTGTGTGTGTGTTCCAAGCATGATCATTTGTCACATGATGTATGTGGGGTTTAGTCATCAGGTTACAGCTTCACCTCCAGTCCCACAGCATGTCAAGAGTTTAACACTGCATGTTTTGCTACTGCTTCCTGATTGAATGAGGCGTTTGGCTGCAATGTTGTACAGCGCTTTGCAACAGGTTTTCTTTTTGGTGTGTCAGATCAGTCATCCTATCGCATCAGCATCGATGTGCATCCAAATAAGACAGTGAGCAGAAATAAGTCCGTTTGAGCAGGTTTCAGCTTGTCATCGGACCATTAGAACATTCTCCATGCAACGCCCTTTGCACAACCACAGCCACAGCAGGTCACACACTAGGAAAACCTAGTTTGAAATGCAGAGAGGAATGAGAAAAGACTTTTCCCACAGAGCAGGGGAATTCAAATATAAGTCCACAGGGTTCGCACACTAAAGTTTCTCAGATTTGAGGTCAATTGTTCAAATTACACAAAAAACAGAATTACATTCAATTTTGTGGTTTTAATCAGTTTTTGCTGCAAAGTCTTCAGTTTTAATGGATGTCTAATAGGTGCAGGCCGGTGCAAACTCTACACTTGACTTATCTTGCACTTGTACAACTTGCCCCATAGACAACAGATTCACAGTGACCCAAACCTGCTCAGACCTACATAATGTGACTCATCTGTGTTCATTGTGACTCCGATTAAGACACACAAGTGTGGAAATGTTGTGTCTGTAAGTCAGTGGTGTGCTTCAGCAAAGCCCCTCTTCAGCCTCTCCTTTGTTTCAGGTTTACAGGCCACGACCCTCCTAGACTAGGCCATACCAAAGTCAAGGCTGCTTTCTCCCTGGGGACATACTGACTTGGCCTTAAGGGGAATTTGCTGGATGTGTGTGCCCATCATGACATAGTAATGGGATGCCGATCTTGGCCTGTAGGCTAGCTCAGCGGTGTGGACATTGCCCCGCCCCCTTTGAAAAAAGATCTCCCTTATGACCCATCCAACGAAAACAACAGCTAGCCCTATTTCTACGCACATTTGGCATTTGTTGTCTGTATTTGAAGCACATAATGAACTTTTAGTTTCTAAAAAACAAGTTTCATCTAAATTAGTGTAAACAGGGCCTCAGAGAGGGTAAAAACTGAGAGAGAGGCACAAACGTTCGCTAAGTTCAGTGTTCTATTTTTCAAGGGAGAGGGGGGCAAATGCAGACCAAAGTCGAGCCCTCATATGCTGATACGGAAGATCATTGAAAAGTTGATATTGTGACGTTGTGTGACACTCCCACTTATGCAGGCCAGAATTATTAATGTAATATATTATGTTGCTCTGTTTTGGCCAGTATTCAGTGATCTTTGAGTGTATCCTTTTAAGTGTTGCTAGCAAACCAGTTGTTCTATAAAAGGTAAATAATCAGATTCTCTCTGTAGTCTAAAAAGAATGTGACACAATGTAGCAAAATAGCAGTGCACTGTAGAATCTCTTGTAGCAATATTGTAACAATTGAGCCATACTGACTACTTGTACCTGTTAGTTAACTTGCTGATTCATTTACAAAGTTTGACCTAAGAAAACTTGCCTGAAAAGACAGGATAACAAGATCAAACATTACAGTACAGTCTGACCACGATCGATAGACCGAGCTCAATCCTAAGAGATAAATCAGCGTTTGCCTTGCAAACTAGATAGTGCTATGACCAATCACAGCAATGCTGGCAAAACAGGAAATAGACCCTTGTTTGAAACTAATGACTTGAGTACCTTTTTCTGCTCAACTTTCAAAGAAAAGCCCAAGTCAAACTCTTCCAAAGTCGATGCCAAAGCCGATTCAAACGACTGCTATTCCTTGGCCACTTAGTTAATTTGCACTGTCACAGCCCTGTCATTATCATGCTAAGACCGCCCAACGACTCTCTACAACGACAGATTGTTGCGATTGGTCTTACCAAGCCTGTGTCAGACCAATGGCAGAATGATAATGTTAGCTAGCCCTCAAAAATGACAAATTAGCCTATGCCAGTTATGAAAGCTGCAATTGACAGTGAATTAAAACCTCGAAAAACCTCTAAAACCTACAGGAAATAGATGAATTTCAGTGTGCCTTCCTGGCCTTGAGCCCTCAAAGACTTAACTGGCATTAATCAGCCATGAAGCCAAGTTATGTCAGTTAAGTCTTTTTCGGGATTTGGGATTTTGATGTGTTTGTGTTTATGTGTGTGTGTGTGGGGGCAATACGTTAGGATACACAACATATGTTCAGCAAAGACACTTTGAAACAAATGATGACACCCCTATATTGCGCCCATTGTATTATTAATATTGCCCCCCCCCCCCAAAGCGAGCCTAATGCCCACCCAAAGATGACATCCTAGCCACACCTCTGGGCTAGCCCTTGTATGGGGTAAGGATGTAGGAGCCCAGGCTGGCTGCTGCTGGTTCTCCTCCTCGAAAGTAAATAACGCCAAGCTTTAAGTGGTCTGATTAAGGCGCCGTGCGCAGGCACTATGCGCGCCCCCTGCCGCGCTGCTGCTGCGTCGACCGAAACCGCTGGAGCCACGGGAGGAAAACTGAGTCGGCCGAGCGAACTAGTCGAGAAACTTTGTGTTTATTACAGAGCTGGTTGTCAGTCCCAAACTATAGTAATGAATTACTGCGCTCGAGAAATCGGCAGGCATTAACCCCGCGATCATTACTTTGTGATACTGACCCACTAACGAGGCACCTCTGCCATTAGCAAGACAACGAGCTAAGTTGGAGACGCGGCAGGTAAGGTTACGGTAATACTGTTACCGCAGGTAAGGGAAGGGAGGTGACAACATGCAGGAAGCATCGACCAGTCATAGGTTCCTATGGAAAGATTTCTGTTTTCGCATTTTTCACGTTTCATCACAGTTAGGTGTACCTAACACATTCCTTTCCATTCATCCTCACAGAATATAGTTTCATTCAATCGAGTTTCAGTTTCTGCTGTTCACCACCTGCGGCTAAGAGCGGCTAACATCATTAGCTTAACGGACTAGCACTGCGCCGATAGCCGCACACACCAGCACTAATCCAGCGGGAGTGCTAGCTCGCTAACCTCACCCTTGCTTCGATCATTTGGGTTGAAACGGGACGGCATGTTGTGTTCTGTACCGACAACCCCGCCACCCCCGTCCATTTCCGCGCTTGGGCTACACGTGTGCACAGCCGTGCTGACAAGTCACTGTTTCGTTATCGCACCTCAAGCGGACCCCTCACTGATCGGGTGAACTGGAGACCCGCCTGCCACCCGAGCAACTACTCTGCTCTCTAACAGGTCGTCGGTTTCATCGGTAGACTGTTAGACTGTTACATAACATCGCGGTCGCCGCGTGTGTTGGGGGCGGTGCGTGTGAGGGAAGTGCAGAAGTGGGTACGGATGGGTATCTGAGCCGGTGGCGGGATATGTGGACTCAACTCTGTAGCGGACCTGCTGTCCGGGACCACGCAACCCTCGCCTCAAAGAGATGGATGGGGATACTTTTGGCAGCCCTGCGACATCGACCTCCTTTCCCCAGCCAGTGGCCACGGCGCTGAATTCGGACTTGCAATTTCCGTTGCTTTCCCGGTGCGATTAGAGAGAACGTGCAGATGGTGGCGACTGGATTAACTCGCAGAACAGCAACATTCGCCGCCTTTATCCCCCTCCTTTCGCAACCGCGCCCGCCCTGGACAAGACAACCCGTCCCGCGACCACCACCCGCCACTCCATCGCGGGCTACGGAATGTCCACCGGACCGACCACTGATCAGTGAAAGGCAGCGCTTTGTTGGTGGCTCTTTGTACTTCTCGGCTGCCTTTTCTTTCCCGCTGTTCTCCAGCCAGGACCAGGCGCGGGTAAACTAGAGGAACGCTTGGATCCGTCTGCGTGAAAGTGGCGCATGTCGACTCGCAGTCAGACAACCCTCTGCTGTCAGTCGCTGGTGATATTTTCATGACTCGTTTGTATCGGTGAGGTTTAGTGACCCATTTCACAGTCGCTTAATATTGTATCTGTGTCAGGCCGACCGAATCCGCTAGAGCGGCGAATTTGAGGTCTGTTCTGTGAGCACATTTCAGGCTAGATTTCCGAAAATGTTACCGTTTTTATTCAGTGTAACTGATGACGGGTCTATTGATGGCAACATAGGCGAATCTGCCAGGGGTGTAAATGATACATTATAATAATAATAATACTGTAATTATTGCTTAATAACACACTGTTATGTATTGGATACACACTGAATAGTAAAGAAATTCAAGGGTTTTTATTGTCATACAGAGAAGCACTAGGTGTAAGACATGTAGTGAAATTGCATCTGTTTGTCATCGTATCGTGTGCATAAGTGTTCGTGTCCGTGTGTTGTAGTTGGGGGGAGGGGGGGGGCTGTGTGTGAAGGTGGTGGAGAGAGATATGAGGTAATGGCAGGGTAATGGTGACAGATGCATAGTGTGTGTGAGTACCAGAGAATTACTTCATATGTTTGAATATTTTAGGTGTCATTATCTCATTATTGTGTGTGTGTGTTTTCCTTGATTTCTCAGGTGTCCTGATGCCTTCCCACCCACCCAGCTGGATAAGAGTGCTCTGAGTGTGTGTGTGTGTGTGTGTGTCTGTGTTTTTGAGTGAACGTGTATGCTGTGTGTGTGTCCCTTGACTGTGTGATTATGGGTATGTTTTGTCTGCCCAGGTTTCTAATTAGGCATATGGCTTTGTAGGAGAGTTCTGTGTGTGTATGTGTTTGTCTGTGTATGTGTTCATGTGATTGTATGTGTGTATGTGTGACTGACTGTGTGTGTGTGTGTGTGTGTGTGTGTGGCCATGGCCCTGCGTGAGTCTGCGTTCTCTAGTGTGTGTGTGAGTGGTCTCCATGCGGCGAGCTGGGCCCTGGTGTTTCCCAGTTTCTGGTTCCTGGACCGGCTGCTTGCGGGCTGCAAGTCGACCACAGCGGAGCGTGAGGCTCGCCGCGAGCAGGAGTGTTACTTGCACCCGCTGCGTGTGCTCTTCGGCTCGCTCCTCTTCCTCCTCCTCTTCCTCCTGTGGTCCCCTCTGGCTCTGCTGGGCTTCTTGTTCTGGGCGCCTCTCCAGGCTGCCCGCAGGCCCTTCCGCTACCATCGGGGGGCGACGATGCTGCGAGTGGACGAGCGCAACCGTGACTGGCGCCAGACGGGTCGCGTCTCTGTCGGTTTCGCCACCGCCAACCTCTGCCTGCTGCCCGACAGCCTGGCGCGCTTCAACAACCTTGCAGAGACGCAGTGGCGCGCAAGCACCATCGGGGGCAGCATAGTGCAGGGTGTCACACGGCCCCATATCCGCATCTATGTGGACTCGCCTAGCAGCTGCGGAACACTCAGCCCCTCCTCCAGCCTCCTCGCTACCCACAATGCACCTGCCGTCACCTACGGCACCACAGAAACGCAAGCGGTTCCCACGGCAACCTCCACTGCTGACTTGTCGTCCTTGGAGGAAGAGAACCCTGAGGAGAGTTCTGTGCCCGCCCCTCAGCTTCCACCCTCTAACAGGAACTCCGCAGCCATGGCTCCTTACGACGACCCTGTCGCCAATAGCAACCAGAACTACTCCCCTCCAGAGGAGGCCATGGCGGGTTCAGACGACACTAGCGTTGTCGTGGTGGGGAAGCGTCACCATGGCCACCCTCCCCGCTCTCTGGGTGCTCCGCTCCGCTCTGGTGCCGTGAGGACGGACGCGGACGTGCCGATGGAGGTGTCGGCCATGTTCCCGGCGGGGGTGGACCTGCTGTGTCTGGAGGAGGTGTTTGACAAGCGCGCAGCGGAGAAGCTGAGGCGCTCACTGGCGCCCCTCTATGGGCACGTGCTGTATGACGTGGGTGTGTACGCATGCTGCCACTCGGCTGGCTCCTGCTGCTCCTCCTTCAAGTTCTTCAACAGTGGCCTGTTTGTGGCCAGCAGACTCCCCCTAGTGGACGCGCAGTACCATTGCTTCCCCAACGCACGTGGGGAGGATGCGCTCGCAGCCAAGGGACTGCTGTGTGTCAAGGTACTCACACCACACACACACAGACCACCCATTGTAGGCTTGCAAAACACATTATGATCACACACACACACACACACACACACACACAACAAAGCAAACTACATGTAGCATAAATCATTGTGCATTTAGTCTTTTATTTTAGTGCTGTGATGTGGCTGTGTGTGTATGTGTGTGTGTGTTTTCAGGTGCTTATCAATCTTCCAGACCAAGGGAATCAGAGGATGGTGGGCTACTTCAATTGTACTCATCTCCATGCTCCTGAAGGTACACACACACACACACACACACACACACACACACACACACAGTTGTTTATGAAGATGTGGTCCGCACCAAAAGATTTAAGGTGAGATGAGCCGCAAAACCCTTCCTAAAAATGGCACAGTGTACACCAGTGACCACCACACTGGACCTCACTACACCGGACCTCACCGGACCTCTGTTTCCACAATAGCTAACGGCACAGTGTACACCAGTGACCACCACACTGGACCTCACTACACTGGACCTCACCGGACCTCTGTTTCCACAATAGCTAACGGCACAGTGTACACCAGAGACCACCACACCGGACCTCACTACACTGGACCTCACCGGACCTCTGTTTCCACAATAGCTAACGGCACAGTGTACACCAGAGACCACCACACTGGACACAGAAACTGGACCGCCATTTTCGCAGTAACGCACATAGAAACCAGACCTACGTTTCCACAATAACACACAGTAGCAACCTGATAGAAACCAGACCTCCATTTCCCCAGTAACGCACATAGCAACCAGACCTACGTTTCCACAGTAGCTAACGCACATAGCAACCAGATCTCCATTTTCAAAATAACGCAAATAGCAACTGGACCTCCTTTTCCACAGTAGTAAGCGCACATAGCAAGCGGACCTTTGTTTTCACAGTAGATAACACACATAGCAACCGGACTTCCGTTTCCACAGTGGCTAACGCACATAGCAAGCGGAGACGCACTGCTGATCTGGTCTCATTAGAGTTCGGAGTGGCGTGGGAAAGGGCTCCGTTTCACAGCCAGCAGCAGAAGGATCTCTGAGTAGGAAGCAGTCATTGTTGAGGCTTCAGATGTTCTAAAACCCTCCAACTGCGATTGGACAATCGATAAAATGTACACAGTGTAGCACTCATGCTCCTGCAGCTTCTGCACGTTTTGTCTTGTGGCAAATCTTTGGTCTGAATCAGCCTTTAGGGTAACTCTAATAGAACCCGTTAGGGTAACTCTAATAGAACCCGTTAGGGTAACTCTAATAGAACCCGTGAGGGTAACTCTAATAGAACCCGTTAGGGTAACTCTAATTGAACCCGTGAGGGTAACTCTAATAGAACCCGTGAGGGTAACTGTAATTGAACCCGTTAGGGTAACTGTAATTGAACCCGTGAGGGTAACTCTAATTGAACCCGTTAGGGTAACTGTAATTGAACCTGTGAGGGTAACTCTAATAGAACCCGTGAGGGTAACTCTAATAGAACCCGTGAGGGTAACTAATAGAAACTGTTGCCCTTGCCGTCTTGTTAAAGTTGTTAAATATAACACTAATTTAAATAACACTTTTTTTTGCTCAGAAATGGGTTCATCTGAGCAGCTGCTTTTTTGTAACCAGAGGTTCTGTTATTGTTGATCCAATTTGTTAAACTCATGAGATCCCAAAGTCTCCATACCCATACCCACTTTACATTTGATAAAAAATGGCTGACTGGTTACTTGACACTTTGTGTGTGTGTGTGCGTATAGTTACTGGGTGTAAAAAATGCAATGAAACTGTGTCTGTTTCTCAGCCTATTTCAGAGCTTAAAGTGTGTGTTGCAAGTTAACAGCTTCTTTTGATTAATGTGTAGAGAAATGAAACTGAATCTTCAATGAAATATGTATTTGAAACACACAAATTAAACATTTACAGACATTTTTCATAACTGACTTCATGAACATTCCAAAATAGGATTCGGTTAAGAATACGTCACTTTGGGTAAACATTGAAGATTCCCCGTAAAGAATAATGGATTATAACAGCATTTTGGGGGCTGGTGGGGTCAAATATATCCACTCATAAGAATATGAATTCCTTGGATTTATAATTATGAACCTTTATGACAACAGACAAGGATTTGGATAAATAACATTAACAACAAATCAATTTCTGGTTGAAGCAGTGAAGTGGGCAATGGGCATTCTTGGTGAGTAGCTAAGCTAACACATTCAGTAGGTTATAGGCTGCAGTAAGTATCTTGCCATCACATCAGAATATACATTACTAGAATGAGAACTCAACTGAATTAGGTTTATGTTATGCCATAACAGGCAGAATCTCCCCAAAGCTAACACTGTCTAATCAATTAGCCCACTACGTCACACTGGCTCTGTTAACGTTACTGGACATCTAGCTGTAGCTGGCTAGTTTATGATATTGTTAATGTTTCCGTGTATGTTACTGCAAAATGTTATGTGTAAGTTCACTGACAAATTTAACTTGCAACACACCCTTTAAAGGAGAAGGTTGGAATACTTCAATCCATAGCCCTGTTGTTCAAGGTCACCAAGTATAGAATAGAATAGAATAGAATAGAATAGAATAGAAGAAATTCTCATTGTAACCAGCACATCAAAATGTGAACCAGCCCCACCCATTCAGTGCAACAATTAATGTGAAAAAAGCTGTAGTATAAAAAGTAGCATACTTAAAAGTAGCATACTTAAAAGCATAAAGTAGCATACTTAAAGTAGCATAAAGTAGCATACTTAAAGTAGCATAAATAAATAAATCAAGATAAACAAGACAAAAAACAAACTCACACCCATTCATATATACACAAACAAACACAATAACAACGCATTCATATATACACAAACAAACACAATAACAACACATTCATATATATACACAAACAAACACAATAACAATGCATATGTTGCTTCATCCCTTATTTTATAAACAGGCTTCTGTTCTGGTTTTCTTAAGTGTGGTTATTGCTGGGGGGTAGAAGCTGTGTTAAGTGTGGTTATTGCTGTGGGGTTGAGGCCGTGTTAAGTGTGGTTATTGCTGTGGGGTTGAGGCTGTGTTAAGTGTGGTTATTGCTGTGGGGTAGAAGCTGTGTTAAGTGTGGTTATTGCTGGGGGGTTGAGGCCGTGTTAAGTGTGGTTATTGCTGGGGGGTAGAAGCTGTGTTAAGTGTGGTTATTGCTGTGGGGTTGAGGCCGTGTTAAGTGTGGTTATTGCTGGGGGGTTGAGGCCGTGTTAAGTGTGGTTATTGCTGTGGGGTTGAGGCTGTGTTAAGTGTGGTTATTGCTGGGGGGTTGAGGCCGTGTTAAGTGTGGTTATTGCTGGGGGGTTGAGGCCGTGTTAAGTGTGGTTATTGCTGGGGGGTAGAAGCTGTGTTAAGTGTGGTTATTGCTGTGGGGTTGAGGCCGTGTTAAGTGTGGTTATTGCTGTGGGGTTGAGGCTGTGTTAAGTGTGGGGTGGTGGTAGCGTAGTGGTTAAGGAACCTGGCTAGCGTGTAAGTAGCCTGAAAAGTTGTGGGTTCGAATCCCGGCTGCCACCGTTGTGCCCTTGAGCAAGGCACTTAACCCTAAGCTGCTCTAGGGGAGACTGGCCCTGAACAATTGATAGTTGATGAGTTGTAAGTCGCTTTGGATAAAAGCGTCTGCTAAATGCATAAATGTAAATGTAAAGTGTGGTTATTGCTTTGGGGTGGAATCTGTGTTAAGTGTGGTTATTGCTTTGGGGTGGAATCTGTGTTAAGTGTGGTTATTGCTGTGGGGTAGAAGCTGTGTTAAGAGTGGTTATTGCTGTGGGGTAGAAGCTGTGTTAAGTGTGGTTATTGCTGGGGGGTAGAAGCTGTGTCTGAATCTGTTTGTCCTTGTTCTGATAGATCTGTACCGCTTGCTGGTGACAGTAACAGTTCAAACAGTGAGTGAGCAGGGTGTGAAGTGTCCTTTCTGATATGGGAGCTGTGTTGTTCTTCCAGTGTGGGAAGAGGGCAGCCTACAGTCCTCTGGGCTGTGCAGCTGAGGCTCTGGAGTGCAGCTGGTGAACCGTATGCACATGCAGTGTCAGTATGCTCTCTTTGGAGCGTTGGGAAAAGGACGCCAGTGACCTCTGGGAGTGTTTTTTCTAAGTCCCCCTCAGGAAGTGTGTGCGGGGCCTGAGCGCTCTTGAGCTGTCATGCTGTCGGTAGGAAAAAGAATGATGAAATTTGGCACAGCATAGACTGAACAGTGAGCCAGCTAATGTAAACTCAGTGGCGCTGAAGTTATTAAGTTAGCGGTAGCAGTAGCTGGCTATTCAGTCCAATCTAACAACAGGACGATAAGTTGACTGTTACATTAAAAGCCAGGTGGTCATTAACTCTATATATGATTGACCTTGACTGTAGGGGTGTGTGTGTGTGTGTGTGTGTGTGTGTTACAATGCATATTTCTTTGCTACGAGACAATTTAAGGTTTGTCATTTCTTGTGTGTGTGTGTGTGTGTGTGCATGTAACTGTCTATTTCTGTGAGACAATTTACAGGTTCTCA
>PYXC01001851.1:12500-22500 GCA_015244755.2 Tenualosa ilisha | reverse complement strand
CAGTACTCTTCATCAGTCTCTGAGGCGTGGACTTACGAGACAAACAGTACTCTTCATCAGTCTCTGAGGCATGGACTTACGAGACAAACAGTACTCTTCATCAGTCCCTGAGGCATGGACTTAATGAGACAAACAGTACTCTTCATCAGTCTCTGAGGCATGGACTTAATGAGACAAACAGTACTCTTCATCAGTCTCTGAGGCATGGACTTACGAGACAAACAGTACTCTTCATCAGTCCCTGAGGCATGGACTTAATGAGACAAACAGTACTCTTCATCAGTCTCTGAGGCATGGACTTAATGAGACAAACAGTACTCTTCATCAGTCGGCCTCCAACTTCCTCTGATTGCAGCTGCCAGATCAGTTTTGCAGGTTGGAGCCTCATGATGGACCATTTTCTTCAACTTCCACCACAGATTTTCAATCGGATTGAGATCCGGACTATTTCCAGGCCATGACATTGACCTTATGTGTCTTTCTTCAAGGAATGTTTTCACAGTTTTTGCTCTATGAGATCCATTTATCATCTTGAAATGATTAAATCATTAAATCATCCCCAAACATCCTTTCAATTGATGGGATAAGAAAGTGTCCAAAATGTCAATGTAAACTTGTGCATTTATTGAAGATGTAACGACAGCCGTCTCCCCAGTGCCTTTACCTGACACGCAGCCCCATATCATCAGTGACTGAGGAGATTTGCATGTTTTCTTCAGGCAGTCGTCTCCATAAGTCTCACTGGAATCACCAAACAAAAGTTCCAGCATCACCACCTTGCCCAATGCAGATACACGATTCATCACTGAATATGACTCTTATCCAGTCATCCACAGTCCAAGGTTGCTTTTCCTTAGCCCACTGTAACCTTGTGTTTTTCTGTTTAGGTGTTAGTGAAGGTTTTCGTTTAGCTTTTCTGTATGTAAATCCCATTTCCTTTAGGCGATTTCTCTCAGTTTGCTCACAGACGTCGACTCCACTTTCTTCCCATTTGTTCCTCATTTGTCTTGTTGTGCATTTTCTGTTTTCAAGACATATTGCCATAAGTCTTCTGTCTTGACATATTGCCGTAAGTCTTCTGTGTTGATGCTTTGATGTCTTCCTTGGTCTGCCAGTATGCTTGCCTTTAACATCCTTCCCACGTTGTTTGTACTTGGTCCAGATTTTAGACACAGCTGACTGTTAACAACCAACATCTTTTGAAACATTGCGTGACGATCTGCCCTCTTTAAGGAGTTTGATAATTCTCTCCTTTGTTTCAATTGACATCTCTCGTGTTGAAGCCATGATTCATGTCAATCCACTTGGTGGAACAGCTCTCCAAGGTGTGATCACTCCTTTTTAACTGCAGATTAATGAGCAGATCTAATCTGATGTAGGTGAGAAAGGAAATTGACAGGATGATTCCATAATATTTTCCTTGGAATTGAGTGATTCCATCATTTTTCCCTGTGCTTGGTCTAGAAAAGTAACTGTTACTGACTACCACATTTTTTTTCTTGATTTCTTGTCGTTTTTCTTAAAGCCAGAAAGTTGCCATTTGAAATGACTGCAGTGTTGTGTCATGTCTGTGATCAGCCTTTTTTCTGCTAAATGAAACAACTGAATGAACATCCTCCAAGACTGGTGATTCCATCATTTTTGCCAGGGGCTGTATTCTGGCCCCGCCTACCTGGCCACCTGTCGCTTGTTGTTGTCAAACGCTCACGCTCATTGAAAATGAATAGAAACCTGAGGTTAGGGTTAACCCCAACACATTTACTAGCTGAATCTGCTGACTGATGAGACTGAGGAGGAGGTGTGTTGCATTGTGGGGGATTTAGGGTTTGAAAAATGATCAAATTCTGATGTTTGTGTTCAGGCACTCTGCTTGAACAGCCCACTCTCTATGACGAAGAGGTGAGGACCCCAGACAGCCTCCAAAGGTAAGAACCCCAGCAGACACACACACACACACACACACACACACACACACACGTGAGGACCCCAGACAGCCTCCAAAGGTAAGAACCCCAGCAGACACACACACACACACACACACACACACACACATTTACATTTACATTTACATTTAGGCATTTAGCAGACGCTTTTATCCAAAGCGACTTACAAAAGAGGATAACATTCAAGCTACAACACAATGAACTAACAAGGAGTGCATATTGCTAACATAGAATCTGCGCTGTTTTAAGTTGAAAGTGCAATAGTGTAGCACAATGTAGAGAAATTAAATTATTAAGTGCATTCTCAAAGTTTACGCCAGGAGATATTCTTGGAAGAGCTTAGTCTTCACGAGTTTCTTGAAGGTGGAGAGGGTATCAGTTGATCTGGTAGCACTTGGGAGGTCATTCCACCAGCGCGGAACCAGATATGAGAAGAGTCTGGACCGACCTGCACAAGGTGTTGGCCGTGCTAGAAAACGTTCCTTAGAGGAGCGTAGTGGTCGTCGGGTGACATAGGGCTTCAGAAGAGAATTCAAGTAGATGGGAGCAGAGCCATCATTCACCCTGTAGGCCAACATAAGTGCCTTGAATTTAATGCGAGCAGCCAAGGGCAGCCAGTGAAGTTCAATGAACAGAGGTGTGACATGTGCCCTTTTTGGCTGGTTAAAGACCAGACGTGCAGCTGCATTCTGGATCATCTGTAGCGGTCTCACTGCACAGGCTGGTAGGCCTGATAGGAGGACATTGCAGTAGTCAAGACGAGAGATAACCAGGGTCTGAACCAGGAGCTGGGTTGCATGTTGGGCTAGGTACGGCCTGATCTTCCTTATGTTGAATAGGGAAAAACGGCACGACCGAGCCACAGAGGCAACGTGATCTGCAAAGGTCAGGTCGATCATGACACCTAGGTTTCTTGCCACTTTGGTGGGAGAAACAGACAGGGAGTCGATCTTGATACCGATGTCGTGGTGTATGGCTTGTTTGGCTGGGAGGACCAGCAGTTCAGTTTTGGAGAGATTTAGTTGGAGGTGATGTCCTTTCATCCATGCAGATATATCGGAGAGACAGTCCGAGATCCGTGATGACACCGTGGAGTCGTCCGGCGGAAAGGACAGATAGAGCTGGGTATCATCCGCATAGCAGTGGTAAGAGAAGCCATGGGAGTGGATGATTGAGCCCAGCGAGGTGATGTACAGTGCGAAGAGAAGGGGCCCCAGCACAGATCCTTGGGGTACTCCTGTGTTGAGTTGGTGAAGTGCCGATGTCTGTCCTAGCCACGATACGTTGAGCGACCGTCCAGTAAGATAGGACTTGAACCAGGAGTGCACTGTGCCATCAATCCCAATGTTGATCAGCTTGTCCAGTAGGATGCTGTGGTTGACAGGGTGTCAACTGCTGCTGATAGGTCCAGCAGGATGAGCACTGAGGACTGACCTGCCGCTCTGGCCTCTTTTAGTGCTTCCGTCACAGACAGAAGCGCCGTTTCAGTGGAGTGGCCACTTCTGAAGCCGGATTGGTTGGAGTCGAGGAGGTTGTTCTGAGTGAGAAATCCTGTGACCTGTTTAAAGACAGCTCGTTCAATGGCTTTGGAAAGGAAGGGAAGAAGAGAGACAGGCCAGTAGTTCTCCACTTGAGTGGGAGCGAGGGATGGTTTTTTGAGCAATGGTGTTACCTGGGCTTGTTTGAAGGCAGTGGGAAATGTACCCCTAGTTAGTGACGCATTGACCACATGTGTGGTTGCTGTCACAATTGTGGGGGTTATGGCCTGAAGAAGGGTTGTTGGGATAGGATCCAGAAGACAAGAGGTAGGCCGGCTGTCTGTGAGAAGCTTAGACACCTCTGCCTCGGAGAGAGGAGTGAAAGAAGAAAAGGAAGCAGTTGGTGTAGAGAGGCTAGGAGAAGGAACCTGTGTAGATTGGTTTGAGAACTGACTACTAATAGCTGCAACTTTGTTAGTGAAGAATGCAGCAAAAGTGTCAGCTGTGAGGTTAGTTGGAGGAGGTGGAGGAGGTGGGTTTAGTAGAGATTTAAAGGTGGAAAAGAGTTTCTTGGTGTCCATGGCGTTGTTAATCTTGTCATGATAGAAAGCCTTTTTCGCAGCAGTGACACTGGATGAGAAGGAAGATAGTAGTACTTGGAATTGTGCTAGATCGGCCGAATTCTTAGTTTTGTGCCATTTCCTTTCAGCAGCTCTGAGGTTAGTGCGCATTGACCGAAGTGAGTCATTAAGCCACGCATGAGACTGGGTGGGTCGTGCGGGTCTGGTAGACAGAGGGCACACACGATCCAAGCAGAATCTCAGCGTAGAACAGAGTGACTCATCAACCTCAAAAGAAGAGAAACTTCTAGACGGTGGTAGAGCAGACGCCACCAAGGAGGAAAAGTGAGTAGGAGATAGATTCCGGAGATTGCGACGGACAGAGACAGAGGGAGTAGGAGCAGATGGTTGCTGACAGAGGGAAACCTTCAACTGAATAAAGTAATGGTCAGATAGATGTAGAGGAGACACACACACACACACGTGAGGACTCCAGACAGCCTCCAAAGGTAAGAACCCCAGCAGACACACACACACACAGGTGTACATAAATATACACAGACACATACACACACACACACACACACCCGTGTACATAAATATACACAGACACATACACACACACACACACACAAACACACACACAGTATGGCATTGCTTCTCAATCTTCTATGCCTCTTGCCTCCTGTGTGTGTGTGTGTGTGTGTGTGTTTGTGCCCGAGTGTGTGCGTGCGTGCGTGTGTGTGTGTGTGTGTCGTGTGTGTACGTGCGTGCGTGTGTGTTTGTGCTTCAGGACTCTAGAGCAGGAGAATCTGAGGAAGCAGTATCTGAGCGCACCTGTGGGGGGCGCCCCAGTCAACTCTTCTGATGAGGGGCGGCCTTGGATTGGCCGACGCATCGACTATGTGCTGTACAGAGAGAGCACCACTACCAAGAACACACACACGGTTAGGACAACACACACACACACACACACACACACACATATATGCACATATGCACGCTCTACAGAGAGAGCACCACTGCCAAGAACACACACACATGGTTAGGACAAAAAACGCACACACGCACATACTCCACAAGGAGCGCACCATCGCCAAGAACACTCACGCGGTTAGAGCAACACACACA
Source organism: Tenualosa ilisha (assembly GCA_015244755.2). Classification (NCBI taxonomy): domain Eukaryota; kingdom Metazoa; phylum Chordata; class Actinopteri; order Clupeiformes; family Clupeidae; genus Tenualosa; species Tenualosa ilisha. Next base: position 17,388 of record PYXC01001851.1, on the reverse strand, counting down.
CTCTACAGGGTTTGCACCACCACCAAACACACACGCACATTTAGAATAACACACACACACACACACACACACACACACACACAACCTGTTTGTGTCACAGACAGGGTCCAGCCTGAGACTTATGTGTCCTAATATCTCTTCCTCTCTATATCTCCTGTTCTCTGTCTCATTCCCTCTGTCTCTCTCTTTCTCTCTTTCCCCCATCTCTCCTGTTCTCCCTCTCTCCCCATCTCTCTCCTCTCCTCAATCTCTCTCTCCCTTATATCCCCTGTTCTCTCTCTCCATCTCTCTTTCTGTTTCTTGTAGGAGGTGGAGGAGTTCACCTATGTGACTCAGCTGGCTGGTTTGACGGATCACATCCCTGTTGGGCTGAGACTGAGCGTGACCCTGCCCACAGACGAGCTATGATCCTGGGCCACGACCGTCACAGAGGCCCCTAATGGAGAAGAGACGAGGCGAGACCAGGGAAACTCCCGAGAGAACTCCAGTCTGATCCAGAAGCACAACACACACACAACCACCGCAACACACACACAACCACCGCAACACACACACAACCACCGCAACACACACACAACCACCGTAACAAACACACAACCACCACAACACACACAACCACCGCAACACACACACAACCACCGCAACAAACACACAAACACAAGGTCTGGGTCAAACTAACTCGCCACTGGCCCAGACTGCCTATGCAACACAGGGGAGTAACGGGGAGGCTGTGTGTGTGTGTGTGTGTGTGTGTGTGTGTGTGTGTGTGTGTGTGTGTGTGTGTGTGTGTGTGTGTGTGTGAGACCAGCTGACTGGTAAACTAAGGGCCAAACACAAGCACAAACAGCATTGTTTACACCATCAGAGGAAGAACAAACAGCTTATGCCAAAGCTCTACATGGGTCTTTACATTCATGCGTGGGGTTTGGGGGCCAGTAATGTCAATTCACTGATTCTGTTTGAAATGTTTTTGCACTAAACAATCTTGTAAATACATTTTAAAATAACTCTGGTTACTGTGTGTCTTTGTTTTATGTCACTGTTTGCATTAACTGGGCATGATGGGTCCAAGCTAGCCTGGCCTTGCCCTCCTAGCACTTCCACTTGATTCTCATCTCCTTACAGCGCTAGTCTGGATTTGATCCCTTTGAGCTTGTTGTCTCATGAGGCATTTTAACCTGTCCAATCAGCGAACAGAGTGAAGTGTTGTGAATGCAGAGCTAGATATCAGGGATTGATGCAATCTTTTTAAACTTAAACACCTCAAGCAAGCAATCGAATCTCACTACCAAATGTCCAGACTCTCTGCATGAAACTTAAATGTAAAACCGGGGTCTGGTTACCAGGCTGGGTTCAGGCGTCTCTGGGGCAAAGATCCTTGTATTTCCATCTTCCTGTCCACTAGAATGCGCTGCTGCTCTGGCGAACACATATTCGGGGGACGATGCCACACGAGCGAAGTAGCCAATCGGAATCCAGTTCACCGATTCACTTCCTGTTTTGAATCACTCCTTCAAACCAGCCATGCATGTATGGTTAAGTTAGAACCGTGTTTCACGGTTCTTAAAAGAAATGTTTCGTAAAATATTCAGCAGCGGTTCACTGCTTGGACTCTACAGAGCAGCCAACAAGAAGCTGAAGACATCATGCCCGCCGCTGTCCTCGCAGACACAAGCGCATCTCACGCAGCCACCGGTGACCCCGTCTGGCATGTGTCGTTCACCTCCAAGATACTGCTCTCATTTGTCCAGCAGGGAAAACTCTAACCTTCATCCCAACACACAGACAGAAGAAACGGAATTTCTAGAGTCTGATCGGCCAAGTAAGTTCATCTACAGATGAATTTTGTACAAGGTGACATAGTGTCACCTGTAAAGTAACCTCTCCACTTTACCAAGTTGACAACAATCAGACGGCCGAGTGACAGGGTGTGTTAACCTTACCTCCTTAACCTCTCTCCGCAGGACGGCATGAGGTGTTCAACATCGACGCGCTGGTGGAGCTTCTCCGGCAGGAGAACGCGCAGGACATCTGCGTGATCCGTGTGCCCGCGAGCTCAAGTACACCGAGTATTTCGTGGTGGTCAGCGGCACCTCCACCCGACACCTGCGAGCGATGGCTTTCTACGCAGTTAAAGTGGTGAGCGAGGAGAACACAGTTTTTATTGTGTAACGCTAGTACACTTATGATAAGTCGACCAGTGTGTGTTTTGTTCGCTGTTTTCAAGGCAAAATATGTTTTTTCGACAGTATAAGTTTATGAAGGGAACGGAAGAGCCACATGTGCGAATCGAAGGCAAGGATGCGGAGGACTGGATATGTATCGACTTTGGTAAGATGAGAAGACGCTTTTGGAAGGGAGAGATTGATGTGCTGAGGCAGTATGTACTCCATTGAGGGCGCACACAGCTGAATAAACCTACCTTAACAATACATGCAGTCTGTGTGTGCGATAGCAGTCATTGTCCCACAAGTTGTGGTATATTGATACTGATAGAGATAAGCTCTGTCACCTTCTCATAATAAAAAATGCATCTGTCTTTCTCAGAGGGTAATGGGTAGTTTACCTGTCTGTCTTTTTCTGTCTCTCAGATGACATGGTGCTTACCTCTCTCTCTCTCTCCCTCTTTCAAATGATATGGTGTTTACCTGTGTGTGTGTCTCTAAGGTGATATGATGTTTACCTGTCTGTCTCTCTCTGTTAATATGGTGTCTGTCACTAAGTTGATATGTTGTTTACCTGTCAGACACACATACTGTCGTACTGACAGCCTTTTACCTTTCATAGTTCTCCATCATGTGCCTGTATATGTAGCACCAGCACACACCACCAGACACTAGTCTACCCACATACCTGGACCTGGTTCAAAAAGCGAATGGGCCAATCAGATGCTTGCACCGTCCACAGCGTCTCTGTTGTTTTGATGGATAGTTAAAAATGGGGGCGGGGGGTCTCCATCACCCGTCCAAGTGCTGTTTGGAGAGGGTTTGCAGTCATGGAGAGGGTTTGCAGTGGTGAAGAGGGTTTGCAGTCGTGGAGAGGGTTTGCAGTCGTGGAGAGGGTTTGCAGTGGTGGAGAGGGTTTGAAGTCATGGAGAGGGTTTGAAGTCATGGAGAGGGTTTGCAGTCATGGAGAGGGTTTGCAGTCATGGAGAGGGTTGCTCTGCGTGTTGACAGATACGAACAAATAAACTAGGCTCACCTGTCAATCTGTGTACCTGTCCGTCTCTCTGGTGATTTTCGTGTTTACCTGTCTCTCTCTCAGGTGATATGGTGCTCACCTCTCTATTTGTTTACCTGTCTATCTCTCAGGTGATGTGATGCTTACCTGTCTATCTGTTTACCTGTCTCTCTCAGGTGATATGGTGGTCCATTTCATGCTTCCTCAGACCAGAGAGACCTTTGAGCTGGAGAAGCTGTGGACATTGCGTCACTATGACGACCAGCTGAGAAGCATCCCTCCTGAAACGCTTCCCACAGACTTCATCTATGGAGTAGACGTCCCCAAATGACATAATCTGGATCTGGAATAGACTCAAGCCAATCAGAGACTGTTTTCTAATGACACGCAGACTGTTCCAGTGCAGTATGCATGAGAGCTGTTGTTTTTGTTTGTCTATGTGTGTTACCAATAAATTTGAACTTTGGGATTCTGTATGGAAGATTGAAGTCTGTCTGCCATGTGCCCAATATGTGAAGAACAACAACTACAATGAAATGTTTGTGGTGAGCCCTGAGTATTCTGAGGCCGAGACCTCTGCCGACTCGTTTGTGGACGATTTAACATGTTCAGCAGCAGTTAGCAGTAGCAGGAGCCGTCAGTTGGCATCATGGTCAGTTCTCTGATATTGGCCTGGTGTACACTGCCAGCAGTCTCAAGGTTGGGTTGCAGAGCTGGTGGCTATATGTGTGCGTGTTACAGGGCTGGGGGTTGGTGAGTTCTGTTGTTCTCACTACTCTCTGGAGGGGTGCTCACTGAGGCTATGCGGGCCACACCAGACAGACACTGATGGAGCCATTCATTGGACTCCAGTGGAGTAACATGGATGGAGTGACTTCAGTAACTCCAGCTGACATGCGTCACAATAGAGGGAATAGGTGTTCTCAGGAGTGTTGCAGATTTGGGGGAATTTATCAGTGTGTGCCCCTTGGCCAGCAGATGGCAGCAGACTAACATGATGTGTGCAAGCTCACACTTGACATGAACTAGTTCATGCAGAAAACAATGACTAGGCCTATATTTCAATTGATAATTATTTCACATTTGGTTTCATTATTTAGTTCTTAAAAAGTGAAAACAAAACAGTGAGTGAATGATTGTCTGCTTATCAGTTCAAATAAGCCCTCCAACTACCCGACTCTACCTCTAATAATAAATAAATAAGCCCTCTCTCTCTCTACTTCTCTAACTGTTGTGGAAAGGATATGTATCCCTGTTTCACTCATCACCAGAAACCCAAACTTATATTCATTTTAACACAGAGCAGCTCAGGGTCGTGTCCAATGGCTGTATGTAAGTAGTCACTGGTCGTGACAGATGCATCATGGGATCGTCTGACGTGCCACGTTCGACTTTGGATGGAAACCAAAGTATCTGTGGACGTACGATTGTGCATCAAGAACAGTTTTTATCTTCTCACGTGAATTGAACGTCTTGGTAAATATAAATGGTTTCAAAGAACAAATAGGTGAATCTCAGTTATGGGAGAAGACCCATGTTCACTGACTTAGAAGTTTGGCAATGTTGCCCCTTGCCACTAGCACGGGTAACTAGTGATAGCAACTAATTTGAAACAGTTTATTTAGCTAGCTTTAGTTAGCGACAGCAAATTCGCTACCAGCAATTTTAATAAGAACAATATATAAAAGAGCATGAAAGCCCTTCTGCG
>PYXC01001851.1:5000-7500 GCA_015244755.2 Tenualosa ilisha | reverse complement strand
GTGCGAAGAGAAGGGGCCCCAGCACAGATCCTTGGGGTACTCCTGTGGTGAGTTGGTGAAGTGCCGATGTCTGTCCTAGCCACGATACGTTGAACGACCGTCCAGTAAGATAGGACTTGAACCAAGAGTGCACTGTGCCATCAATCCCAGTGTTGGTCAGCTTGTCCAGTAGGATGCTGTGGTTGACCGTGTCAAATGCTGCTGATAGGTCCAGCAGGATGAGCACTGAGGACTGACCTGCCGCTCTGGCCTCTTTTAATGCTTCCGTCACAGACAGAAGCGCCGTTTCAGTGGAGTGGCCACTTCTGAAGCCGGATTGGTTGGAGTCGAGGAGGATGTTCTGAGTGAGAAATCCTGTGACCTGTTTAAAGACAGCTCGTTCAATGGCTTTGGAAAGGAAGGGAAGAAGAGAGACAGGCCAGTAGTTCTCCACTTGAGTGGGAGCGAGGGATGGTTTTTTGAGCAATGGTGTTACCTGGGCTTGTTTGAAGGCAGTGGGAAATGTACCCCTAGTTAGTGACGCATTGACCACATGTGTGGTTGCTGTCACAATTGTGGGGGTTATGGCCTGAAGAAGGGTTGTTGGGATAGGATCCAGAAGACAAGAGGTAGGCCGGCTGTCTGTGAGAAGCTTAGACACCTCTGCCTCGGAGAGAGGAGTGAAAGAAGAAAAGGAAGCAGTTGGTGTAGAGAGGCTAGGAGAAGGAACCTGTGTAGATTGGTTTGAGAACTGACTACTAATAGCTGCAACTTTGTTAGTGAAGAATGCAGCAAAAGTGTCAGCTGTGAGGTTAGGTGGAGGAGGTGGGTTTAGTAAAGATTTAAAGGTGGAAAAGAGTTTCTTGGTGTCCGTGGCGTTGTTAATCTTGTCATGATAGAAAGCCTTTTTCGCAGCAGTGACACTGGATGAGAAGGAAGATAGTAGTACTTGGAATTGTGCTAGATCGGCCGAATTCTTAGTTTTGTGCCATTTCCTTTCAGCAGCTCTGAGGTTAGTGCGCATTGACCGAAGTGAGTCATTAAGCCACGCATGAGACTGGGTGGGTCGTGCGGGTCTGGTAGACAGAGGGCACACACGATCCAAGCAGAATCTCAGCGTAGAACAGAGTGACTCTGTGGCGTCATCAACCTCAAAAGAAGAGAAACTTCTAGACGGTGGTAGAGCAGACGCCACCAAGGAGGAAAAGTGAGTAGGAGATAGATTCCGGAGATTGCGACGGACAGAGACAGAGGGAGTAGGAGCAGATGGTTGCTGACAGAGGGAAACCTTCAACTGAATAAAGTAATGGTCAGATAGATGTAGAGGAGTAACTGTCTGTAAAGTAGCGGCGCACTTCCTGGTGAAAATGAGATCAAGTTCCTTACCGGCTTTGTGAGTCGGAGGGCTGTGAACCCGCTGTAGCTCAAAGGAGTCCATCAGAGATAGGAATTCTGCAGAACCTGGATTGTCTACGTGGATGTTCATATCACCGAGAACAAGCATGGGACAGTCATGCTCAGGGATGGAGGAAAGCAGAGTGTCAAGTTCCTCAAGGAAATCGCCCATTTGACCTGGAGGACGATAGATAACACACAGATATACTTTGACCGGTGCCGTTACTAAGATGGCATGGTATTCAAAGGAGCTGTATGTGACAGATGGTACCAGTTGAGTATATTTCCATTTGTCTGATATTAACAGCCCCGTACCACCCCCTCTCCTGGATGGGCGGGAGGTGTGGGAAAAGCATAGTTTGGTGGAGAGTGCAGCAGGAGTGGCAGTGTTTTCTGGTTTGATCCAGGTCTCGGTGAGAGCCAGAATGTCCAGAGAAAGATGGTTCACATAAGCTGAAATGAAGTCTGCTTTGTTCACTGCAGACTGACAGTTCCACAAACCTACGGTGAAGGAGTTGTTCGTGGGTGACGAGACATGATGTGTAGATCGGAGGTTTGCAAGGATCCGTTTCCTTTTGTGGAAGCGGAATCTGCGACGACTGGAGACAACTGGAATGGAGTGAAGACACATTGTGGCAAGATGAAGTTTGCACAGAAGATTAAGTTACAGGGAATAGGACATGGTGATTAGTTAGTTAGGTCGGTGTCCTTGCTTGGTGGACACGCGCAGGTCGACACGCTCGTCTTTACCCTAGTCAGTCTTAGACACGCGCAGGTCGACACGCTCGTCTTTACCCTAGTCAGTCTTAGACACGCGCAGGTCGACACGCTCGTCTTTACCCTAGTCAGTCTTAGACACGCGCAGGTCGACACGCTCGTCTTTACCCTAGTCAGTCTTAGACACGCGCAGGTCGACACGCTCGTCTTTACCCTAGTCAGTCTTCACACAAGGAGGGCTGAACAAAGGGCTGACGCTTCCGCTGACGCTTCAGTGTTACTCCTGCTAATAGGAACAATGATTGACTGCACCCGGCTGAGACCGCCCACCAAGAGTCAGACAGAAACAATAGGCCTGATAGGAGTGGCCAACGACCAATTGATTTCTGATGACCCAGCTGTGCTAGTA
>PYXC01001851.1:0-2500 GCA_015244755.2 Tenualosa ilisha | reverse complement strand
CATGTGTGTGTGCGTGCGTGCGTGTGTGTGTGCGTGTGTGTGTGTGTGTGTGTAGCGGCTCCAGAAAGATGTCCAGGAGGCAACGGAGGAGAAAAAAAAACTGCAGGATGAGAAGAACTTCCTACAACAGAGAGTTCAAGACCTCAGCTCACAACTCCAGGTACACACACACACACAGTCTTAAAAGTGTGCACACGCTCAGGTTTTTTGTGTGTGTGTCTGTCTGTCAGTCTAATTCAACTGCAGCTTCAGCAGGGGATTGTAGGAGGTGTGTGTTTGTGTGTCTAATTCAACTGCAGCTTCAGCAGGGGATTGTAGGAGGTGTGTGTGTGTGTGTCTAATTCAACTGCAGCTTCAGCAGGGGATTGTAGGAGGTGTGTGTTTGTGTGTCTAATTCAACTGCAGCTTCAGCAGGGGATTGTAGGAGGTGTGTGTTTGTGTGTCTAATTCAACTGCAGCTTCAGCAGGGGATTGTAGGAGGTGTGTGTTTGTGTGTCTAATTCAACTGCAGCTTCAGCAGGGGATTGTAGGAGGTGTGTGTTTGTGTGTCTAATTCAACTGCAGCTTCGGTAGAGGATGGCGTGAGCTGAGAGAGTGTTTGTCTTTGTGTGTGTGTGTGTGTGTTTGTCTGTCTGTCTGTCTAATCCAGCAGCTACTTGGCCAGAAGATTGTGCAAGCTGAGTGTTTACACACGGCTGGAGTGCAGACTGAGCGCGTGCAGATGAGTGAGGCACAGACACAGGTGCAGACTGAGCACGTGCAAACGGAACTTCGGGCGACTGAAGTGCAGACGGAGCATGTGCAGACTGAGGTGCAGACCCTTCTCATTGAACAACTGTCCAGTCTGGCCACCAAAGTGGAGTCAGTCCGGAGACTCAGGTACATGTACACACACACACACACACCAGCGAGAGAGAGAGCGAGAGAGAGAGCGAGAGAGAGAGCGAGAGAGAGCGAGAGAGAGAGCGCGAGAGAGAGCGCGAGAGAGCGCGAGAGAGAGCGCGAGAGAGAGAGCGCGAGAGAGAGAGACAGAGAGCGCGAGAGAGAGAGAGAGAGAGAGCGAGCGAAAGGAAGAGCGCGAGAGAGAGAGAGAGAGAGAGAGCGAGCGAGCGAGAGGAAGAGCGCGAGAGAGAGTGAGAGTGAGAGAGAGAAAGAGAGCCCGCAACTTTGCAAACGGGGCGTCTTATGTAGCCAGGCCCAACCCCCAGGTCATCGCTTACAGGAGCCCCCTACAGGACAACGAGAGAACAACGAAAGAATGCAGCAGGCAGGCAAAAAAAGGCAACCACCAGGGCGTAACACACACACACACACACACACACCAATGTGGAGTCACTCCAGAGACGCAGTACGCAGACACACACGCAGACACACACTCTCTCCAACGTGCTCTCTGAGGGTTGACGCTTCCCCAAATTTCTAACTATCCGTTGAAACAATACAGACTCCACGGATAGACGGAGCGTGTGATTGGTCGACTCTTTGTTTTGGCTTCTTGCTATCCACCGTACTGTACTGATGGTACTGTGCCTGTATTTCAGTGACGCTTGGCAGCAGGCATTGCTTTGGAGGCAGGTGTGAGAAGTTTGTGAATAATGATAGAATTGAAAGACAAAGACAAACAACTTTTTAATTATCGTCATGTGAGTAGACTAGTGCCACTCCAACCAGTGTCTGGTGGTGGAAGTTGGTGAACACGGAACACGGACACACGTTTGAGAACTGTGAAAGGTAGACTTCTCCATGAACACAACTGACGGTCTGCATTTTGATGGAAATTGCAAATTAGGCTTAAGGTACACACACAGACACCAAAGTGCACTTGGTGTCATTTGGGTACAACTCTGTGAGTGTGTGTGTGTGTGTGTGTGTGTGTGTGTTGCAGAGCAAGTAACTCTGGCAGCACAGTGGTAGACACACTCCTGGAAGCTGTCGATGTCGTCATTGGCAACCGCATCTCTGCCCCTGCTGTCCTGGAAACGCTGCATGTGGCGTGGGCGGAGTTTGAGCATGCTCAGGAGAGGCTGAAGACCTGCAGACAGGTGAGCTCACCTGGGCCACCCAGCATTCCCTAGCGCTAGTGTGTGTGTGTGTGTGTGTTTGTGTGTGTGTTACAAGGGTGGAGGCCATTATGAAAGAGGGAAGCAAGAGGTTGGAATCTTAACAAAAAATGTATTTATTAACTAAATGACAAACACCAAAACCAAACAAACACAATGAAACGTGTTCAAGTCAGTCATTAGTCGCGAATGAATGTTGTTTGGGCTGGAATGTCAGAATGTGGTGTTGGATTCTCAGAATCAAAGTAAGAATGACCTCCGAGGCCACACCCACAGGTGACACGCCCACAGGTGAGGCTAATCAGCAATTAGCTGCAGATGGCAACCCAGGGTAACGCCCCCATAATGTCAGCCTATTTCAGAGCCTAAAGGGCGTGTTGCAGGTGTAGAGAAATGGATCGAGAACTGAAACTTAAATGAGATAAAGATTTGAAATACAC
>PYXC01001850.1:190000-297355 GCA_015244755.2 Tenualosa ilisha | reverse complement strand
CCAACTGATCTTCTTAAGGCAGCTCTCCCTCTATTGGCTGAGACGATTCTTAAAATTATAAATGACTCACTCATAGCTGGGCATGTCCCAAAATCTTTCAAGACATCTGTTATTAAACCATCAATTAAAAAACCAAACCTTGATCCTGATGTCCTTGCTAATTACAGACCCATATCTAACCTCCCATTTGTTTCAAAAATACTTGAGAAAATAGTGTCTAAGCAAATCTGTAGCTTCTTAAAGGACAATAATATCCAGGAAACCTTCCAGTCAGGCTGGACAGAATCAGCCCTAGTTAAAGTCTTCAATGACCTCCTTATCGCATCTGATAATGGATATATATCAATATTAATCCTATTGGATCTTAGTGCTGCCTTTGACACTATTGACCATGGTATCCTACTACACAGACTTGAACACATGATAGGCATCAAAGACGCTGCATTAGCCTGGTTCAAATCATACCTCTCTGGTCGCTACCAGTTTGTACACGCTCATAATGAGTCATCAACCCATACCAAAGTAAAGTTTGGTGTACCCTAAGGCTCAGTGCTAGGTCCCCTGCTGTTCTCCCTGTACATGTTACCGTTAGGATCTGTTATAAGGAAACATGGTATCACTTTCCACTCCTATGCTGATGATACCCAACTTTACCTTTCTATGAAGCCTAATGACTATATGCCAATGACTAAACTTGATGCATGTCTCCTAGACATCAAAACCTGGATGACTAATAATTTCCTTTGTTTCAATTCTGATGAAACTGAAGTTATGATGATTGGCCCTAAACAGCTGACCAACACTCTACCCCATCACCAAAACTTACTCAGTGGCCTGTCACTGTCATGTAATGCAAAAGTTAAAGACCTTGGGGTAATTATTGACCAGGACCTCTGTCTAAATAGTCATGTAAAACACATTTCAAAAACATCTTTTTTTCACCTACGAAATACTGCTAAGGTTAGAAAGTTCTTATCCTTTGAGGATGCTGAAAAATTAATACACGCATTTATTACTTCCAGGCTCTCTCTCAATATATTTATATATATATATATATATATATATATATATATATATATATATTTCTATACACATATATGTATGCCCAAATTACACATTTGCTTTCTGATGTGTGAGCCTGGCCTAATTCACTATTTTCCTCTGTCCACAATTATCTTTGCTGAGTGTCATCCCTGCCTCATTCTGGCGAACTCCTCTCACCCTCCCCTCCTGAGTGGACTACAACCAACACCATGGGAGGCCCATGTCAGGACCGACTCCCCATCACAGAGGACCTTCCTGGACGCCGATGCTGGGCCCGACTCCCCTTCCTGAGGCTTTGTGATTGACCCCCCCTCACAATGGCGCTGTCAAATGGACCCTTACTGTTACCCCCATGACCCATCTCACTCCTTTGAGTTTGTCACTATGCCTGGCCGCTGCTACATTGTCCAGCCATAATTCCTGATAACCACCTATAGACTGACTACCATGTAATGTAAAAGTGGGATAATACTCTATTATGAACCTTAGCTAAACCATAGGCAACTTATAGTCTGTCATGGTTACTACTGATTGTAATTTTTCTCCATGACCCCTGGCAGTTGGGTTAGCCCCTTGAGTCGTGGATCTGCCCAAGGTTTCTTCCTAGATTAACTGAACATAAGGGAGTTTTTTCTTGCCCCTGTTGCTCTTGGGTGCTCCTTCTGTGAAGCGCCATGAGACAATACTATTGTAAAAGGCGCTGTATAAATAAAACTGAATTGAATTGAAACTGAAAAGGGTGAATAATGCGATTAGGTCTTCATATGTCACGCATGAATAATGTGATTATGATCAGAATACATCATATATCGGAATTCTATTATAATGACTTAATCCAAATTTGACCTTATTTGGGTAAAGGTAATTAGAATATTCCGTTCACATGATATTCATATTCATCATATTGGTGTAATATCGGATTATTAACGCTATGTAAACATACTCAGTGACACAAGTTGAAGGTTGTGGGTTGGATATAGAGACACAAAGTTGGAAATGGAATTCCATCTCTTTCGGTCAAGGTTGCATGGCTGCTCTAAAATGTTATATAGTTAGTCTGCATCAAATAACAAACCATGCACAGATGTATTTATAATGTTTTAAGGAACACCAGACAACATTTGACAACATTTAGGTTAATTTACCAGCCACATAGTCTCATAACCTTCACAGTCATAGTTGATGGCTCATTATGGGGTGAATGAAGGCTGTTTCTGCCCAGTCTAGCAATTCCTAGCGCACTAACAGTACTTTTGACAAGGTTTTGACTGTGAGCCGCTGTCAAATGGCACTTTTACTGAATTAAACCAAAATCGTGTTTATTACCTTGTCTGTCAACTTAACTCTACAAATACACAAACACAATTCATAAAGTCATGGTTACACATTTATTGTTCACAATTTACACAATCGGTGACTGTAAGGGAAGTTCCGCAGTTTAAAAAAATCACAGGCTTGTCTGATGTACATTTCACCTATCATAAGTGGGGATTTAACGTAGTTGGGGAAACCAAAGCCTTAGGAGGGTTCCCTTATGTAGTACTGTAGCAAAATACAACACTGAGTGGGGGTACTGTGTCAGCTCTGCCCTGGCCAAATGATTGCTAACTGCAGAGCCAAACTATTGGCTACAGGTTTACCATTGTCATGTAACCTTGACTGAGAGAATGTGAATCACTGGAAACGTCTGCTGTAGGTTTAGAAACCGTTGTAAAATCTGCGCGTCAAGCCCAAAGAGAATGTGTGAATGGAATTATCGTTAGATACACAACCTGCATCTGACGCACCATATCCAGTAGGCGTCAGGCTTGTCTCTGCACAGTGTAGTAACTGTAGTTCAAGACTCATGTCGCCGGGACCAAAAATGTATTATTTTCGGTCTATTGACTCCCATTCAAAAAATGTTTCAACGTTTGCTACCACAAAGTCCAACGGAAGGGGCGTGATTTGACCGCGGAATATGTACTCTTCTGTAGCTATAACTATTCGTTCACACTAGGAGCTATTAAAGTGGCACGAGCAAAAGAAGCAAATAATTTTCTATCGATAAAAGTGTCAGGAGCCACATAAGTGACAAGCATCAACGTTTGTGAGAGTAGAGCGACAAAAAAATTGAAAACTGCTCAACTTTATCGAAAATTTGTACGATCCGTTTTTGACTGTAAACGGCAGGCAATGTTCACATCATGAGCAACATGAGTGAACTCAAATAATTAGAACACGATGCTTTTTGAGCGCCAAACGGCAAGATGTTGCCGTTACAAACCTAAAATCTAACCTTTACATGTCATCCTAATAGTGTCAAATGCAGGCTTCCTGTAGGATCATTTTTTGGTGAAACCACAGAGGGGTTCTGCATTGTATTACATGGCCATAATAGGGTACAGTTCTAGCCCACGGCTTTAGCCACCACTGGTTCACTGGCATTTGGCTGGTCCATTTTTTTCACTGGTCAGCCGCCAGTGGTCCGCCAGCATTTTGCCCTTCTGTTTCTTCGTCGGTCAGCCATTACTGGTCTGCTAGCATTTTGCTCGTCCATTTTATTCGTCTCTCAGCCGCCAGTGGTCAAACAAAAGTGCAACAAAAAATCCAGTGGTCCACTAGCATTTTGCTTGTCAGTTTTCCGGCAGTCCACCAGCGGGCTGCGGCTTTGTTGCCATATACTGTATTTCTGCTATCCGACAGAGAACCGACGTGCAAAAAATTAAGTTGGACCACTTGTGTGTTTGTGTGTATGTCTGTGTGAATGAGAGATAGAGAGATTGTTTGTGTGTGCAAGAGAGTGAGTGAGTGAGTGTGTGTGTGTGTGTGCCATTTTCCCTGTCCAAACAAGCGAGAGTAGACGATAGGGCTTCTATGCTCTTTGATTTAGGGTCACTTCTTGAGCTTTTCCCCTCTAGGCACGACCGTCTGATTCCTCGTCTGTCGCGAGTTGCCAGTTTGAGTCCAGACGCGTGCAGCGGGGGGGAGTGCGGTTTGACGCGGGTCACACTGGTGCCGTGACCCGGATGAGAGTGAGTTTTAGGTGGGCGAGTGTAATGGTAGCCAGCTGCAGCTTGTCGACAGCTGTATGGTGTGCACGTCCGTAGACCTCCCACCCGACGCCTTAGACTCATGCTGGAAAGTGAAACTAGCACCCTGGATTTCAGACTCAGACTCAGCTATGTGCAAGGCTGTACCGTCCTGGTTGACACGGGTTACACATACACACAAACAGGGGCGCCAATAGAAATTTTGGGCAGAAAATAATTTTAGGCCCCCTCAAACATTGATTACAATATTAAAATGTTCTCAGGGGCTCCGTGTCAGTACCACACCCTTAGAATCATCCTAACCTTTACCCACCTGGTGGAGCCCCTGCACACAAACACACTCATATAAACACATACACTCAACCATGCATTTACATTACGTTAGAATGCAATTACATTTACATTTATACATTTAGCAGATGCTTTTCTCCAAAGTGACGTCATGTCGGTGTCACTGCGCGGGGAAGTCTATGCATCCTGCGGGGGGCGGCAATGATGCTTTTTCAGGATGGGTGGTGATGGTGGTAATGCAAGATACCATTTAGACCAGCAGAGGCGCACATGGAGTACATTACTCCCTCTAGTGCGGGGTCGGCGTCTAATCAACACTATTTTGTGAAGCTGTTCCTATGCGACTTCATTCACATGTACGCTTTACGACCTCATTTGACAGCCGCGATGGTCACACATTGAAACGCGTTTGCTTTCAATGCCACTGCCACTCACCGTCTTTCGGTCTCCGCCGCTCCACGACCATTGAGCTTCAGCTCTTTCCAGCAGCGAGTGAAGTCGACGTTGTCACTGCCAAACTCTGGCTTGACAATCCTGAAGACATAGCGCTGCCAAGTTACTCAACTACACCCACTATTGGCCACTCGGACTTTTTTATTTGTAGGCTTTATTCGTTTTAAGGAATTGGCTGTGTAGATTTTGCAGCATTATTCAATATTCAAGACATAATTGTAGTGGTAATTATATTACACAACCTCCCCTAACTGTCTTTGGCTTCGGCTGATAAGTAATAATATTAGTGGTATATTGTCCCCTTAATTGATGACATTTCTTGCTTGAATTAATTTTTATATTAGGCGTATTATTGTTGTTACTTAATTTTTATAGTTTTTTTTTTACTTTTATTTTTTTCACTTGTCTTTTTTTGTTCCTTGTTATTTTAATTATTTCATATGACTGTTATATCAGGGCATTGCTGAAAAAGAGCAGTCAAGTTTCCCAGAATAAAAAATGGTTGATGTGATGATGATGATCATGATCATGATGATAGGCTGCAACTTCTGGATTTTGCCCTCACCGTATCTTAGGCAACGCATTGTTGCGTAATAAAGGAATGCAGAATGCTGGCGATATAGAAAGCTCTGGTTTTGAGTGGGCCAGTCATTCTTGATTCAGTTCGACAGAGAGCAGTCATTTCTTTTACGAGTGGAAAAAGCATTCAGAGCAGGTGACCGAAGTAGCGCAGGAGAGGAAAGGAGAGAGAGGGTGAGCATCAGTCCCGTGCGACATTTGCGCAGATGTCGGCTACCTTAAAAGTGACGACCTTAGTCTCTCATCAACGGTAGTTAAAACGAAACTACAGAGCGAAGTTTTACCCACAAGTAAGAGGTGCTCGTGCTTTGTAGAGCCATGTGCAACACCCTTTTACCACTGCAGGCCTACTTGGTAGAGGTACTTTAAAGTACGCTGATGTAAGTTTGACCGTTCAGTCCTTTGGCTGTTATAAAGCAGGAGAACTGGCTGCTCAAGGAGGCTACTGCTTCTGCAGTGTAATGCATTCTGCATCAGGGCCAATGGAATGCTATTGAGAAGTCTAAGTATGGACCAGGGCGGGGTTCAGGTTGGGATGCCTGTATTCTGTGCATTTCTGCCATCCCTTGTAAGCCTAACATTTCCTTCATTGCTGGTGTGGTAGCGTGAAGGTTAAGGAACCTGGCTGGCATGCTATAGGAGCATGGAAATTGTGGGTCTGAATTCGAATCAACCTCCTTTGTGCCCTTGAATAAGGCGCTTAAAGTAATTGATAGTTGGCTTAATGACGAAATGACTGTGTGTTGAACCATAGATGTAGTAACCTAGATCCCGAATTCGCTACTGTAAATCTAATGTGTGAGAAGCGGCCTATCTAACGGCTCTCTGGCTGAGGACTGTGTTAACTGAGTCTGTGTTGTGCTGCATGTGTTTCTGCATCGTCATTAGCGAGTGCAGCTGAACTCCTGAGCAGGATGGCCAGCGATAACAGCTCAGCCTCAAGCCAACTCTCCCTGGTGAGACCACACACATACACACACATCCAGATTTAGATCCAAACTGATGTACTGGCAGAGATTAGTGCAGATCTGACCTGCACACACACACACACACACACACACACACGCACACAGCTTTATGGACACAGCTCCCAGTGGGCCATTAGGAACAATGTGCTGACTGCTTATCTGACTGACTTTGAAAGGGATCTATAATGAATGTGTGTGAGTGTCCAGTCTGGCAAAGCACAGGTAAATTACATATATTAGACACACACACTAAGAGTGTCTAGAGCAGGGGTGTCCAAACTACGGCCCGCGGGCCAACTGCGGCAGCAGCAACTTGTAAAAATATATTTTTGAATACGCACACATGAAACATGCGCTTGACTGCATTGCACTTCTTAGTTTCAACACTGGATGGCGATACTGTCTTGAACAAGGCATTTCCCGCCAAGAGAATTCTACTAAAAATGCCAACAACGACCAAAAATGGCTGAAGCAAAGAAACGTAAGATCGCGAGTGAGTGTAGAAAATTTCAAATACGGTGGGGAAATGAATATTTCTTCACTGAAGTCAACGGGAAATGTGTGTGTTTAATTTGCAATGAAAACGTTGCAGTAATGAAAGAGTATAATGTCCGACGACACTATGAAACAAAACATCCGACCTACACTTCTTACACTGGTGTTGAAAGAGAAGATAAAGTTAAGAAAATGTAAGCACGCCTGCAAGGTCAACAACAGTATTTTTTCCGTGCTCAGAGAATACAGAAAAATGCCACACAAGCTAGCTATGAGATAGCTCAACTCATCGCCCAACACGGAAAATCTTTCTCAGATGGTGAATTTGTAAAACAGTGTCTCACTAAGGTCGTGAAAATAATGTGCCCTGATAAACTGCAGGACTTCAACAATGTTAGCATGTCCAGAAACACAGTTGTGCGACGTATTGAAGACTTGATGTTACTGTAAGCTATTTCATGTCTCTCAGTCTGTGCTGATTTTCAGAGTTTACTTTCGTTATTTTCACTGCAGATTACAGTTACCCATTTGGTAACAAAATAAATGAAAATCCATTAATAGAAAGCTGTGATGTATGCTCTTACTTTTACTTTAACCATATTCAATTAAAAAGCATAGTCAACTAACGTTTAATTGATTTTGCTATTTTAATACAATAGAGGTGAAGTTAAATACCTGACCACTAGTGAGTGGCCCGGTCCTTTGTGTATTTTTCTTAATGTGGCCCTCAGTGAAAAAAGTTTGGACACCCCTGGTCTAGAGTGTCTCACACTAGAGTGACTCATTTGAACTTTCACCCCTCAGATAGAACTCCAGGTCAACCCAGTGGCTGGAGTCTCCCCCAGCATCATGGTAACGCATCTTTGTGTGTGTGTGTGTGTGTGTGTGTGTTTCCATGTTCATCTGGCGTTTCTTTTTGTTTTTTCAATGAAGTGCGTTTGTGCATTATCTGTATCCATTCAAAAGAAAAAAATGTGTATGTGTGTGTGTGTGTGTGTGCAGGATTATGACCTTCCCGCCAAGCCTTCCAGGCCTCCAGTGCAGTGCTGGACCACTGTGGAGCCCTCGAACCTCGTAGCCCTCAGCGATGGTTCTCGCCGGTAAAGTTACAGTTACAGAACTGAGTGAAAAACTAAAGCAGAGGGGGTTTCAATTGCAAAGTTTGAAAAATATTTTTCAATCGTTTATAAATATATATTAGTGGGTATTGGCATTGTTACTGAGCAACCCAGATAAATGCTAGATTTGGGCGTCATTTCCGGCCATATCTGTTTCCCCTTTAGTGTCAGCTCTGACCTGTCCCTTGACTGCAGCATCTCCCTGCAGTCTGTGACATCCAGCAGCCTGAGCCACACCACCGTCCCACCCTCCCAGCAGGCAGCCAGTGAGGACAGCTGCTCAGTGACTACCAGCTGCAGCCTCAATGAGTGCATTAATGACACTCGCTGTGCACTCCTGTTCGAGGCCTTCATCAAGCGGCACCGTCAGCGCCAGCAGCAGATGGAGAGCTGCCAGGCCAGCATGCACCTGGCGGTCGGACAGAGAATGGCAGCCATGGAGGAGGACCTGGCCAGGGAGCTGGAGTTACGGGAGCGTGTGCGTATCAAGGAACGCCGGTCCAACGTTCGCCAGGAAGGGGTGCCCGGATGGGTCCATCGCGCTCGCCTCGCCATTGGGGGCCTGAAGAAGAGGAGGCCGAATGAGAGGGCGCCATCATGTGACACAGAGGAGGAAGAGGTGGGCTCCATGGTCACTGCAAACCCTGAGGTTAACAAGCTGGGCAAGGTGGCATGAGAAGTATACTACAGCCACGTAGGGAAGGGAATCAAAAGCATTTGATTCATATTGATGTCGTTGTCAATTCTGCCTGTCAGTGCCATTTTTTATTAGCCTAGAAATGTAGACGGACCCTTGCGGTAGCCATTAGCTTTGCTCAGCGGGTACATCTCGTCATGCACCATTGGGGCCTCAGTAGGTCTTTCATTGGTCCTACCAAGACTTGGTAAGACCAATCACAGCGCTCTATTTGGGCTTAGCATGCTGATGACAGGGCTGCGATGGTGCAAAACGACTAAGTGGTCAAGGAATAGCGGCCCTTTGAATCAGCTTTTAAATAGCGACCAGGTAGGGATGGAATCAGTAGCGTTTGATCAATATTGATGCTATTGTCAGTACCCAATCAGTCGGCTTTGGCATTGACTTTGGAAGTGTTAGACTTGGGCTTTTTTTGAAGGTTGAGCAGAAAAAGGCACTCAAGTCATTCATTTCAAAGGACGTATTTGCTGTTTTGCCGACATTGCTCTGATTGGCCGTAACGCTATCCAGTTGGAAAGACAACCGCTGATTCTGCCTCTAGGATTGAGCTCTGTCTACTGGTCCTGGCCAGACTATACATTTTGATGTTATAGTCTGGCTTGTCAGGCTAATTCTTTATCAGTTATCTTCTGAATTCCTGAGGGAAAACATGTTCACTGGGTGGTCTGTTTCAAGCAAAGATAATTTAGTCACCGTCTGTGTTTCAAGTAGAAGACTCTGATTCTTGACTCTGGTCTGAAAAGCATCCCGACATTGATGAGAGAAACTAATCATGTCAGACGGTTCCATTGGACTGAAGCATTCAATTCTCGGTTTGACTTATTTCTCGATTCCCGCCCAGGTGGTTCTGGAGAGGAGAAAGGCGGACGCTATGGTGAGGGCAGATAAAGCCCTGCAGAGCCAGGTGGCAGAGGGACTTGGTGACATCCAGAGTCTGTCCTTGACCTACACGGAACATCTGAAGTATATCATGATGGAGGACAATGTTGACCTGGACAATGTGAGACACACAGACAAACACACACATAGAAACACACACACACACACACTCACAGAAAAACAGAAATACATATGCACACACAAAGACACACAGAAATACACACTCAGAAACATGCACAGATACACAGGCATACACACACACACAGGCTAAATCCCAGTCTTCTAGGATTGGAGACTGTGTGTTTACACACTACTGAATTTAATGTAGCTCTGCTCTCTCTCCCTCTGTGTGTGTGTGTATGTCTGTGTCCCGTAGTGTTTTAAGGAGATAAGAGCGATACTCAGCCCTAGCTCTGGTCTGGTAAGTGTCCACACACACACACACACACACACACACACACACACACTGGTGTGTCAACACTGGTATTGGAAGACACTAGCGAGTTAGCCTAAAACCCTGAGGCTGCTAGTTTCACACACACACACACACACACATACACACACTGGTGTGTCAACACTGGTATTGGAAGACACTAGCGAGTTAGCCTAAAACCCCAAGGCTGCTAGTTTCTCACACACACACACACACACTGGTGTGTCAACACTGGTATTGGAAGACACTAGCGAGATAGCCTAAAACCCCAAGGCTGCTAGTTTCTCACACACACACACACACACACACTGGTGTGTCAACACTGGTAGTGGAAGATGTTAGCGAGTTAGGTAAAACCCAGAGGCTGCTAGTTTCACACACACACACACACCACTGAATGTAATGCAGTTCCACTCTCTCTCCCTGTGTGTGTGTGTGTGTGTGTGTGGAGGAGGAAGAGGAGGGCTCTGTGGCCTCTGAGGACCCTGGGTTTGACCAGCTGGGCCGGGTGACAAGAATACTGTGCCGCTCCCAGGTAGGGATGGAATTCCTTAATTCAGAAGATAATACCTGTTTCAGGCTAGAGGGCCTGTGTGTGTGTGTGTGTGTGTGTGTGTGTGTGTGTGTGTGTGCGTGCACGTGCATGTGCATGTGTGTGTGGTCATGTAAGCATCCTCACTGTCTATTTCCAGCTAGAGGGCCTGTGTGTGTGTGTGTGTGTGTGTATGGTCGTGTAAGCATCCTCACTGTCTATTTCCAGCTGGAGGGCCTATGTGTGTGTGTGTGTGTGTGTGTGTGTGGTGTGTGTGTGTGCGTGGTGTGTATGGTCATGTAAGCATGCTTACTGTCTGTTTCAGGCTAGAGGGCCTGTGATTGACATGGAAGATACAAGGAGGACAAATAAGATCCTGAAGAGCGAGGAAGAGGAGGGCTCTGTGGCCTCTGAAGACCCTGGGTTTGACCAGCTGGGCCGGGTGACACGAATACTGTGCCGCTCTGAGGTAGGGATGGAATCAATAGCGTTTGATCAACGTTGATGCCATTGTCAATTCTGCCTATCAGTCCTATTCCTTATCAATTACCTTCTGAATTGCTTAATTCAGAGGATAATGCCTGTTTCAGCTAAAGGGCCTGTGTGAGTGTGTGTGTGTCAGTGTGTGTGTGGTCATGTAAGCATCCTCACTGTCTGTTTCCAGATAGAGGGCTTGTGTGTGTGTGTGTGTGTGTGTGTGTGGTGAGTGTGTGATCATGTAAGCATTCTCACTGTCTATTTCCAGCTAGAGTGTCCTTGTGTGAGTGTGTGTGAGTGTGTGTGTGTGTGGTCATGTAAGCATCCTTACTGTCTGTTTCAGGCTAGAGGGCCTGTGATTGACATGGAAGAGAAAAGGAGGACAAATAAGATCCTGAAGAGCAAGAAACACAAGAAAATTGGACTGATGAGACGGTGCGTGTCTGTATGTCTGCATGTGTGTGTGTGTGTGTGTGTGTGTGCACGTGCATCTGTAAGGAGCAGCTGGATTTAGGTTGTCTTGGAGTGATTCCTGAACACTGCATGACCAATGAAGACAGAGGGATTATGTGTGTGTGGATGAGTATGTTTGTGTGTGTGTGTGAATGAGTGTGTGTGTGTGTGTTGCTAATGGAGTCTCTTTTCTGCTTGCAGTTTCTTGTCGCGTCTCTGCTGTCTCTCATAAAGCCCACCATCAGCACTGCTGCCGCCATGATCACCAGTAGCACGGCACAGCCTATGGGTTTACCCCACTGTCACCTGTGAGAGTCCATCCATCAAACAGATCTGATGGATCTCAGGGATAGGGATTCATCCATCTATCCATAGGGATCCACAGGGATCTGATCTCATAGCTGGGCATGTCCCAAAATCTTTCAAGACATCTTAAACCATCATTATCATTAAACCATCAATTAAAAAACCAAACCTTGATCCTGATGTCCTTGCTAATTACCGACCCATATCTTACCTCCCATTTGTATCAAAAATACTTGAAAAAATGGTGTCTAAGCAAATCTGTAGCTTAGTAGTAATTATATCCAGGAAACCTTCCAGTCAGGCTTTAGAGCTAATCATAGAACAGAATCAGCCCTAGTTAAAGTCTTCGATGACCTCCTTATCGCATCTGATAATGGATATATATCAACATTAATTCCTGCCTCATTCCGGCGGACTCTTCACGCTCCCATCCTGAGTGGACTGCAAACAACATTACGGGAGGCCCATGTCAGGACTGACTCTTCATCGTAGAGACCCTTCCTGGACGCCCGTGCTAGGCCCGACTCCCCTTCCTTGAGGCTTTGTGACTGACCCCCCCTCACAATGGCACTGTTAAATGGACCCTTATTGTTACCCCCATGACCAATCTCACTCCTTTGAGTTTGACACTATGTCTGGCCGCTGCTACATTGTCCAGCCATAATTCCTGACAACCACCTATGGACTGACTACCATGTAATGTAAAATAGGATAATACTCTATTATGAACCTTAGCTAAAGCCATAGGCACCTTGTAGTCTGTCATGGTTACTCCTGATTGTAATTTTTCTGCATGACCCCTGGCAGTTGGGTTAGCCCCTTGAGTCGTGGATCTGCCCAAGGTTTCTTCCTGGACTAACTAAACATAAGGGAGTTTTTCCTTGCCCCTGTTGCTCTTGGGTGCTCCTTCT
Organism: Tenualosa ilisha; assembly: GCA_015244755.2. Lineage (NCBI taxonomy): Eukaryota > Metazoa > Chordata > Actinopteri > Clupeiformes > Clupeidae > Tenualosa > Tenualosa ilisha. The sequence continues at coordinate 284,687 of PYXC01001850.1, read as the reverse complement.
GTGAAGCGCCACAAGACAAAACAAGTATTGTAGAAGGCGCTGTACAACTTAAACTGAATTGAATTGAACTGATGCATCTCAACACATGCATGTGCCAATATGATGCTATTAGCATATAGGCATATTGGCAGTGCATGCACACACTCACACACACAGGCACACACAGGGCCATACACACACGCAGCACATACACATCGACAAATGCACCTAAACATACCTACACGTACTGTAGGCATACACACAGACACACATTCACATAAACCCATGTACACTAGAAACACACACACACACACACACACACACCAAACACAAATACAAACATGCACATGTACACACACACACATACACACACACACAAATACACAAACGTGCACATGTATGCACACACACACACTCATGTGTAACCTGTGTCAATCTCACCCCCCTAAACTTCACCCCCAATGTGGGTTTCAGCATCAGTGTACCACGTGTCAGCCTAGTACACCCAGCCTTGCACACGCCCAGACTTAAACTGGCAACTCACAGTGGACTGGGAATCGTGCACTAGCAAGTCAGCTAAAACCCCAGGGTACCAGTTTCATTTATTAGCATGACATTTCAGGTAGGAGGGAGGTTTAGTAGCATTCATAACGCAGCACACACAGACACACACACAAGCTACACACTCAGAAAAGTGCATCAAATAACACACAGTGACACACAAATGTGTACTGACACTCACAAGCCCACAAACACACACACACACACACACACAAACAAAGCAAAGCGGCAGGCAAGCACACTATATATTGGATAGAAACAAATTTGCACATGTACACAGTCACACAGAGTGGCAGTGTTACACACACATACAAAAACACACATGCAGTTAGTCATGCACATCACACATACACAGGGATGTTCTGGTGCATGTTGTTCATGGTCACCAATTGCTGTTGGTAGGGGGAACAAATGAGAAAATGTGGTAAAATCATAGACTGTATACGGGTACAGCATGGACCGAATAGTGGACCGTCTACACTGAATGAACGGGCGAAAGAAGCTCAATTTAGCTTTCATTTTCCTGGTTAGCGAAGGTTTCTCGTTTCTTTTCTTACTGTTAGCTGCTGCTTCACTATGCTATGCTATGCTACACCAAATGTACTCATTTGTTTGCCTACCAACAGCACTCAGTGACCTTGAACAATACGGCTATGAGTTTAAATGCTCCAGAATATGCAGTTTTAGCTCACTTCCTGATGTGCTTCACTCTCAGGGTAGAAGAGAAAATCCGAAGATCTTGCAAAATCTCGCCGCGTCTTTAAGGAATGCATAGGCTTTTTCTAAAAGATTTCAGCAAACCATTTGCTTTCATACGTCATGTCATATGGCATCTCCCTCGCAGCAGGGAAAGTGGGTTACGGTGAGGGGCACTAGTCGCAGAACGAAACCCCCTGCACACCACCAACCACTTCATGTTTCTAATCGATTCTCCCCCCTAAGTAACTCCTCCAACCAAGACAAAACTCTGGTAATTGGCGCTTCTACTGTACGAAATGTGAATCAACCGACTCCGTCGGCCACTTCAGTCACTTCAATCTCTGGGGCTAGAGCAAGCGACATCGAAGCCTACTTAAAAGTAATGAAGTGCCCCTGGATAGTTATCCATACTGGCACTAACGACGTCCGATTAAGGCAGTCGGAGATCACTAAAACGAGTTTTATTTCTTTGTGCAGGTTGGCACAAACGATGTCAGACTCTGTAACTTTCTCTGGTCCCATACCTATTAAACGCGGTGAAGAAATGCTCAGCAGAGTTTTTTCACTGAACCGATGGTTGTCAGGATGGTGTGCCGACAACAATGTGGGCTTCATCGATAACTTTAGCTCCTTCTGGGGAAAGCCTGGACTTTTGAATCGAGATGGTATCCATCCGTCTCGGATGCGTGCTGAGCTCCTTTCTAGGAACATTGACCGTCACTTAAACTCGGCTTGTTCCTGACGAACCAGAGTTTGGTCCAGGTAGCAGAATTACTGTCCTACACAGTTCTCTGCCGCCCCGCCGTCACCCTAGCAGCAGACAGACCGTGAGAGTGTCCGCGACTAAAACGTTTTCAAAACGACCCGGTAGAGGTATAAATTATACCAACCTCACAAAAATAAAACCAGAAACAAAAAAAGAATATAGCCAGAAATCACAACTGAAATTTGGCTTATTAAATATTCGTTCGCTCTCCTCAAAGACGACTTTAATAAATGAACTTATTTCTGATAATCAAATTGACATACTCTGTCTTACAGAAACCTGGCTAAAACCTGATGAATACCTCCCTCTAAATGAAGCTACCCCCCCTAGTCATCTAAATTATCACATACCACGTCGCCATGGCACGTGGTGGTGGAGTAGCCACAATTCACAATTCAAATCTCATTATGGCCCCTAAGCTTGATTATATTTTTAAATCTTTTGAAGTTTTTGTCCTTAACTTGATTCATCCTGATGGGAATGGTGCTAAACCCTTAACAATTGTGACATTATATAGACCTCCAGGCTCCTACACTGAATTCTTATCAGAATTCTCTGACTTCCTGTCCGCTCTAGTCATTAAAACAGAAAAGATAATCATATTAGGTGATTTTAATATCCACATCGATGTTGCAAATGATAGCCTGGCAATTAGTTTCCAATCTCTGCTTGATCACATTGGCTTCTCCCAAAATGTAAACACACCTATACATCAAGGTAACCACACCCTTGATCTTGTTCTGACACATGGAGTACAAATAGAACAACTTACAACCCTACCTCAACACTCTACACTAACTGACCACTACTTATTAACTTTAAAAATCACATTAGACTATGTAGCACCTAACTCAGTCTACTACTACACTAGAAACATAACTCCCAAAACTACAGATGACTTCATAGCAAAAATTCCGTCTCTCCTTGAGCCTCTGCTGAGCCAATATAGGCCTGTATTAGAAGGCTCTATGCCAAGCCCAACCCAAGTTGATCAATTAACTGACAGTGTTGTAAATGTACTATACTCCACATTCAACACAATTGCACCACTCAAAAAGAAAACTAGGAAACAAGAAAAAATTACCCATTGGTATACCACACAGACTCGCTTACTGAAACAAGCTGCTCGTAGACTTGAAAGGAAATGGTATGCCACTAAACTTGAAGTGTTCCGCCTTGCTTGGAAAGATAGCTTAAAAGAGTACAAGACAGCACTTAACAATGCCAAATCAGCATACTATTCCTCACTTATACACAATAATAAAGATAATCCAAAATTCCTTTTTGACACTATATGCCGTTTAACAAAAAGCAGGATTGAGGTGTCCCATTCCATTCCAATAACTCTAAGCAGCAAGGACTTCATGGACTATTTTAATGACAAAATTGAATCTATTAGACTTAAAATACACAACTCTCTTGTAACCTCAAATCCAGTTGGACCACATGTAATGGTTACAGCTAGCTCTAGTCAACCTGTAGCATACTTTGATTCATTCACACCCACCAATATATCAGAAATTACGTCTTTGATCTCTTTAGCTAAAGCTTTCACATGCTTATTGGACCCTATCCCAACTGATCTTCTTAAGGCAGCTCTCCCTCTATTGGCTGAGACGATTCTTAAAATTATAAATGACTCACTCATAGCTGGGCATGTCCCAAAATCTTTCAAGACATCTGTTATTAAACCATCAATTAAAAAACCAAACCTTGATCCTGATGTCCTTGCTAATTACAGACCCATATCTAACCTCCCATTTGTTTCAAAAATACTTGAGAAAATAGTGTCTAAGCAAATCTGTAGCTTCTTAAAGGACAATAATATCCAGGAAACCTTCCAGTCAGGCTGGACAGAATCAGCCCTAGTTAAAGTCTTCAATGACCTCCTTATCGCATCTGATAATGGATATATATCAATATTAATCCTATTGGATCTTAGTGCTGCCTTTGACACTATTGACCATGGTATCCTACTACACAGACTTGAACACATGATAGGCATCAAAGACGCTGCATTAGCCTGGTTCAAATCATACCTCTCTGGTCGCTACCAGTTCGTACACGCTCATAATGAGTCATCAACCCATACCAAAGTAAAGTTTGGTGTACCCTAAGGCTCAGTGCTAGGTCCCCTGCTGTTCTCCCTGTACATGTTACCGTTAGGATCTGTTATAAGGAAACATGGTATCACTTTCCACTCCTATGCTGATGATACCCAACTTTACCTTTCTATGAAGCCTAATGACTATATGCCAATGACTAAACTTGATGCATGTCTCCTAGACATCAAAACCTGGATGACTAATAATTTCCTTTGTTTCAATTCTGATGAAACTGAAGTTATGATGATTGGCCCTAAACAGCTGACCAACACTCTACCCCATCACCAAAACTTACTCAGTGGCCTGTCACTGTCATGTAATGCAAAAGTTAAAGACCTTGGGGTAATTATTGACCAGGACCTCTGTCTAAATAGTCATGTAAAACACATTTCAAAAACATCTTTTTTTCACCTACGAAATACTGCTAAGGTTAGAAAGTTCTTATCCTTTGAGGATGCTGAAAAATTAATACACGCATTTATTACTTCCAGGCTCTCTCTCAATATATTTATATATATATATATATATATATATATATATATATATATATATTTCTACACATATATGTATGCCCAAATTACACATTTGCTTTCTGATGTGTGAGCCTGGCCTAATTCACTATTTTCCTCTGTCCACAATTATCTTTGCTGAGTGTCATCCCTGCCTCATTCTGGCGAACTCCTCTCACCCTCCCCTCCTGAGTGGACTACAACCAACACCATGGGAGGCCCATGTCAGGACCGACTCCCCATCACAGAGGACCTTCCTGGACGCCGATGCTGGGCCCGACTCCCCTTCCTGAGGCTTTGTGATTGACCCCCCCTCACAATGGCGCTGTCAAATGGACCCTTACTGTTACCCCCATGACCCATCTCACTCCTTTGAGTTTGTCACTATGCCTGGCCGCTGCTACATTGTCCAGCCATAATTCCTGATAACCACCTATAGACTGACTACCATGTAATGTAAAAGTGGGATAATACTCTATTATGAACTATTATGAACCTTAGCTAAACCATAGGCAACTTATAGTCTGTCATGGTTACTACTGATTGTAATTTTTCTCCATGACCCCTGGCAGTTGGGTTAGCCCCTTGAGTCGTGGATCTGCCCAAGGTTTCTTCCTAGATTAACTGAACATAAGGGAGTTTTTTCTTGCCCCTGTTGCTCTTGGGTGCTCCTTCTGTGAAGCGCCATGAGACAATACTATTGTAAAAGGCGCTGTATAAATAAAACTGAATTGAATTGAAACTGAAAAGGGTGAATAATGCGATTAGGTCTTCATATGTCACGCATCAATAATGTGATTATGATCAGAATACATCATATATCGGAATTCTATTATAATGACTTAATCCAAATTTGACCTTATTTGGGTAAAGGTAATTAGAATATTCCGTTCACATGATATTCATATTCATCATATTGGTGTAATATCGGATTATTAACGCTATGTAAACATACTCAGTGACACAAGTTGAAGGTTGTGGGTTGGATATAGAGACACAAAGTTGAAAATGGAATTCCATCTCTTTCGGTCAAGGTTGCATGGCTGCTCTAAAATGTTATATAGTTAGTCTGCATCAAATAACAAACCATGCACAGATGTATTTATAATGTTTTAAGGAACACCAGACAACATTTGACAACATTTAGGTTAATTTACCAGCCACATAGTCTCATAACCTTCACAGTCATAGTTGATGGCTCATTATGGGGTGAATGAAGGCTGTTTCTGCCCAGTCTAGCAATTCCTAGCGCACTAACAGTACTTTTGACAAGGTTTTGACTGTGAGCCGCTGTCAAATGGCACTTTTACTGAATTAAACCAAAATCGTGTTTATTACCTTGTCTGTCAACTTAACTCTACAAATACACAAACACAATTCATAAAGTCATGGTTACACATTTATTGTTCACAATTTACACAATCGGTGACTGTAAGGGAAGTTCCGCAGTTTAAAAAATCACAGGCTTGTCTGATGTACATTTCACCTATCATAAGTGGGGATTTAACGTAGTTGGGGAAACCAAAGCCTTAGGAGGGTTCCCTTATGTAGTACTGTAGCAAAATACAACACTGAGTGGGGGTACTGTGTCAGCTCTGCCCTGGCCAAATGATTGCTAACTGCAGAGCCAAACTATTGGCTACAGGTTTACCATTGTCATGTAACCTTGACTGAGAGAATGTGAAACCGTTGTAAAATCTGCGCGTCAAGCCCAAAGAGAATGTGTGAATGGAATTATCGTTAGATACACAACCTGCATCTGACGCACCATATCCAGTAGGCGTCAGGCTTGTCTCTGCACAGTGTAGTAACTGTAGTTCAAGACTCATGTCGCCGGGACCAAAAATGTATTATTTTCGGTCTATTGACTCCCATTCAAAAAATGTTTCAACGTTTGCTACCACAAAGTCCAACGGAAGGGGCGTGATTTGACCGCGGAATATGTACTCTTCTGTAGCTATAACTATTCGTTCACACTAGGAGCTATTAAAGTGGCACGAGCAAAAGAAGCAAATAATTTTCTATCGATAAAAGTGTCAGGAGCCACATAAGTGACAAGCATCAACGTTTGTGAGAGTAGAGCGACAAAAAAATTGAAAACTGCTCAACTTTATCGAAAATTTGTACGATCCGTTTTTGACTGTAAACGGCAGGCAATGTTCACATCATGAGCAACATGAGTGAACTCAAATAATTAGAACACGATGCTTTTTGAGCGCCAAACGGCAAGATGTTGCCGTTACAAACCTAAAATCTAACCTTTACATGTCATCCTAATAGTGTCAAATGCAGGCTTCCTGTAGGATAATTTTTTGGTGAAACCACAGAGGGGTTCTGCATTGTATTACATGGCCATAATAGGGTACAGTTCTAGCCCACGGCTTTAGCCACCACTGGTTCACTGGCATTTGGCTGGTCCATTTTTTTCACTGGTCAGCCGCCAGTGGTCCGCCAGCATTTTGCCCTTCTGTTTCTTCGTCGGTCAGCCATTACTGGTCTGCTAGCATTTTGCTCGTCCATTTTATTCGTCTCTCAGCCGCCAGTGGTCAAACAAAAGTGCAACAAAAAATCCAGTGGTCCACTAGCATTTTGCTTGTCAGTTTTCCGGCAGTCCACCAGCGGGCTGCGGCTTTGTTGCCATATACTGTATTTCTGCTATCCGACAGAGAACCGACGTGCAAAAAATTAAGTTGGACCACTTGTGTGTTTGTGTGTATGTCTGTGTGAATGAGAGATAGAGAGATTGTTTGTGTGTGAAAGAGAGTGAGTGTGTGTGTGTGTGTGTGCCATTTTCCCTGTCCAAACAAGCGAGAGTAGACGATAGGGCTTCTATGCTCTTTGATTTAGGGTCACTTCTTGAGCTTTTCCCCTCTAGGCACGACCGTCTGATTCCTCGTCTGTCGCGAGTTGCCAGTTTGAGTCCAGACGCGTGCAGCGGGGGGGAGTGCGGTTTGACGCGGGTCACACTGGTGCCGTGACCCGGATGAGAGTGAGTTTTAGGTGGGCGAGTGTAATGGTAGCCAGCTGCAGCTTGTCGACAGCTGTATGGTGTGCACGTCCGTAGACCTCCCACCCGACGCCTTAGAGTCATGCTGGAAAGTGAAACTAGCACCCTGGATTTCAGACTCAGACTCAGCTATGTGCAAGGCTGTACCGTCCTGGTTGACACGGGTTACACATACACACAAACAGGGGCGCCAATAGAAATTTTGGGCAGAAAATAATTTTAGGCCCCCTCAAACATTGATTACTATATTAAAATGTTCTCAGGGGCTCCGTGTCAGTACCACACCCTTAGAATCATCCTAACCTTTACCCACCTGGTGGAGCCCCTGCACACAAACACACTCATATAAACACATACACTCAACCATGCATTTACATTACGTTAGAATGCAATTACATTTACATTTATACATTTAGCAGATGCTTTTCTCCAAAGTGACGTCATGTCGGTGTCACTGCGCGGGGAAGTCTATGCATCCTGCGGGGGGCGGCAATGATGCTTTTTCAGGATGGGTGGTGATGGTGGTAATGCAAGATACCATTTAGACCAGCAGAGGCGCACATGGAGTACATTACTCCCTCTAGTGCGGGGTCGGCGTCTAATCAACACTATTTTGTGAAGCTGTTCCCATGCGACTTCATTCACATGTACGCTTTACGACCTCATTTGACAGCCGCGATGGTCACACATTGAAACGCGTTTGCTTTCAATGCCACTGCCACTCACCGTCTTTCGGTCTCCGCCGCTCCACGACCATTGAGCTTCAGCTCTTTCCAGCAGCGAGTGAAGTCGACGTTGTCATTGCCAAACTCTGGCTTGACAATCCTGAAGACATAGCGCTGCCAAGTTACTCAACTACACCCACTATTGGCCACTCGGACTTTTTTATTTGTAGGCTTTATTCGTTTTAAGGAATTGGCTGTGTAGATTTTGCAGCATTATTCAATATTCAAGACATAATTGTAGTGGTAATTATATTACACAACCTCCCCTAACTGTCTTTGGCTTCGGCTGATAAGTAATAATATTAGTGGTATATTGTCCCCTTAATTGATGACATTTCTTGCTTGAATTAATTTTTATATTAGGCGTATTATTGTTGTTACTTAATTTTTATAGTTTTTTTTTACTTTTATTTTTTTCACTTGTCTTTTTTTGTTCCTTGTTATTTTAATTATTTCATATGACTGTTATATCAGGGCATTGCTGAAAAAGAGCAGTCAAGTTTCCCAGAATAAAAAATGGTTGATGTGATGATGATGATCATGATCATGATGATAGGCTGCAACTTCTGGATTTTGCCCTCACCGTATCTTAGGCAACGCATTGTTGCGTAATAAAGGAATGCAGAATGCTGGCGATATAGAAAGCTCTGGTTTTGAGTGGGCCAGTCATTCTTGATTCAGTTCGACAGAGAGCAGTCATTTCTTTTACGAGTGGAAAAAGCATTCAGAGCAGGTGACCGAAGTAGCGCAGGAGAGGAAAGGAGAGAGAGGGTGAGCATCAGTCCCGTGCGACATTTGCGCAGATGTCGGCTACCTTAAAAGTGACGACCTTAGTCTCTCATCAACGGTAGTTAAAACGAAACTACAGAGCGAAGTTTTACCCACAAGTAAGAGGTGCTCGTGCTTTGTAGAGCCATGTGCAACACCCTTTTACCACTGCAGGCCTACTTGGTAGAGGTACTTTAAAGTACGCTGATGTAAGTTTGACCGTTCAGTCCTTTGGCTGTTATAAAGCAGGATAACTGGCTGCTCAAGGAGGCTACTGCTTCTGCAGTGTAATGCATTCTGCATCAGCGCCAATGGAATGCTATTGAGAAGTCTAAGTATGGACCAGGGCGGGGTTCAGTTGGGATGCCTGTATTCTGTGCATTTCTGCCATCCCTTGTAAGCCTAACATTTCCTTCATTGCTGGTGTGGTAGCGTGAAGGTTAAGGAACCTGGCTGGCATGCTATAGGAGCATGGAAATTGTGGGTCTGAATTCGAATCAACCTCCTTTGTGCCCTTGAATAAGGCGCTTAAAGTAATTGATAGTTGGCTTAATGACGAAATGACTGTGTGTTGAACCATAGATGTAGTAACCTAGATCCCGAATTCGCTACTGTAAATCTAATGTGTGAGAAGCGGCCTATCTAACGGCTCTCTGGCTGAGGACTGTGTTAACTGAGTCTGTGTTGTGCTGCATGTGTTTCTGCATCGTCATTAGCGAGTGCAGCTGAACTCCTGAGCAGGATGGCCAGCGATAACAGCTCAGCCTCAAGCCAACTCTCCCTGGTGAGACCACACACATACACACACATCCAGATTTAGATCCAAACTGATGTACTGGCAGAGATGAGTTGCTGACCTGCACACACACACACACACACACGCACACAGCTTTATGGACACAGCTCCCAGTGGGCCATTAGGAACAATGTGCTGACTGCTTATCTGACTGACTTTGAAAGGGATCTATAATGAATGTGTGTGAGTGTCCAGTCTGGCAAAGCACAGGTAAATTACATATATTAGACACACACACTAAGAGTGTCTAGAGCAGGGGTGTCCAAACTACGGCCCGCGGGCCAACTGCGGCAGCAGCAACTTGTAAAAATATATTTTTGAATACGCACACATGAAACATGCGCTTGACTGCATTGCACTTCTTAGTTTCAACACTGGATGGCGATACTGTCTTGAACAAGGCATTTCCCGCCAAGAGAATTCTACTAAAAATGCCAACAACGACCAAAAATGGCTGAAGCAAAGAAACGTAAGATCGCGAGTGAGTGTAGAAAATTTCAAATACGGTGGGGAAATGAATATTTCTTCACTGAAGTCAACGGGAAATGTGTGTGTTTAATTTGCAATGAAAACGTTGCAGTAATGAAAGAGTATAATGTCCGACGACACTATGAAACAAAACATCCGACCTACACTTCTTACACTGGTGTTGAAAGAGAAGATAAAGTTAAGAAAATGTAAGCACGCCTGCAAGGTCAACAACAGTATTTTTTCCGTGCTCAGAGAATACAGAAAAATGCCACACAAGCTAGCTATGAGATAGCTCAACTCATCGCCCAACACGGAAAATCTTTCTCAGATGGTGAATTTGTAAAACAGTGTCTCACTAAGGTCGTGAAAATAATGTGCCCTGATAAACTGCAGGACTTCAACAATGTTAGCATGTCCAGAAACACAGTTGTGCGACGTATTGAAGACTTGATGTTACTGTAAGCTATTTCATGTCTCTCAGTCTGTGCTGATTTTCAGAGTTTACTTTCGTTATTTTCACTGCAGATTACAGTTACCCATTTGGTAACAAAATAAATGAAAATCCATTAATAGAAAGCTGTGATGTATGCTCTTACTTTTACTTTAACCATATTCAATTAAAAAGCATAGTCAACTAACGTTTAATTGATTTTGCTCATTTTAATACAATAGAGGTGAAGTTAAATACCTGACCACTAGTGAGTGGCCCGGTCCTTTGTGTATTTTTCTTAATGTGGCCCTCAGTGAAAAAAGTTTGGACACCCCTGGTCTAGAGTGTCTCACACTAGAGTGACTCATTTGAACTTTCACCCCTCAGATAGAACTCCAGGTCAACCCAGTGGCTGGAGTCTCCCCCAGCATCATGGTAACGCATCTTTGTGTGTGTGTGTGTGTGTGTGTGTGTTTCCATGTTCATCTGGCGTTTCTTTTTGTTTTTTCAATGAAGTGCGTTTGTGCATTATCTGTATCCATTCAAAAGAAAAAAATGTGTATGTGTGTGTGTGTGTGTGTGCAGGATTATGACCTTCCCGCCAAGCCTTCCAGGCCTCCAGTGCAGTGCTGGACCACTGTGGAGCCCTCGAACCTCGTAGCCCTCAGCGATGGTTCTCGCCGGTAAAGTTACAGTTACAGAACTGAGTGAAAAACTAAAGCAGAGGGGGTTTCAATTGCAAAGTTTTAAAAATATTTTTCAATCGTTTATAAATATATATTAGTGGGTATTGGCATTGTTACTGAGCAACCCAGATAAATGCTAGATTTGGGCGTCATTTCCGGCCATATCTGTTTCCCCTTTAGTGTCAGCTCTGACCTGTCCCTTGACTGCAGCATCTCCCTGCAGTCTGTGACATCCAGCAGCCTGAGCCACACCACCGTCCCACCCTCCCAGCAGGCAGCCAGTGAGGACAGCTGCTCAGTGACCACCAGCTGCAGCCTCAATGAGTGCATTAATGACACTCGCTGTGCACTCCTGTTCGAGGCCTTCATCAAGCGGCACCGTCAGCGCCAGCAGCAGATGGAGAGCTGCCAGGCCAGCATGCACCTGGCGGTCGGACAGAGAATGGCAGCCATGGAGGAGGACCTGGCCAGGGAGCTGGAGTTACGGGAGCGTGTGCGTATCAAGGAACGCCGGTCCAACGTTCGCCAGGAAGGGGTGCCCGGATGGGTCCATCGCGCTCGCCTCGCCATTGGGGCCTGAAGAAGAGGAGGCCGAATGAGAGGGCGCCATCATGTGACACAGAGGAGGAAGAGGTGGGCTCCATGGTCACTGCAAACCCTGAGGTTAACAAGCTGGGCAAGGTGGCATGAGAAGTATACTACAGCCACGTAGGGAAGGGAATCAAAAGCATTTGATTCATATTGATGTCGTTGTCAATTCTGCCTGTCAGTGCCATTTTTTATTAGCCTAGAAATGTAGACGGACCCTTGCGGTAGCCATTAGCTTTGCTCAGCGGGTACATCTCGTCATGCACCATTGGGGCCTCAGTAGGTCTTTCATTGGTCCTACCAAGACTTGGTAAGACCAATCACAGCGCTCTATTTGGGCTTAGCATGCTGATGACAGGGCTGCGATGGTGCAAAACGACTAAGTGGTCAAGGAATAGCGGCCCTTTGAATCAGCTTTTATGCCGACATTGCTCTGATTGGTCGTAACGCTATCCAGTTGGAAAGACAACCGCTGATTCTGCCTCTAGGATTGAGCTCTGTCTACTGGTCCTGGCCAGACTATACATTTTGATGTTATAGTCTGGCTTGTCAGGCTAATTCTTTATCAATTATCTTCTGAATTCCTGAGGGAAAACATGTTCACTGGGTGGTCTGTTTGAAGCAAAGATAATTTAGTCACCGTCTGTGTTTCAAGTAGAAGACTCTGATTCTTGACTCTGGTCTGAAAAGCATCCCGACATTGATGAGAGAAACTAATCATGTCATACGGTTCCATTGGACTGAAGCATTCAATTCTCGGTTTGACTTATTTCTCGATTCCCGCCCAGGTGGTTCTGGAGAGGAGAAAGGCGGACGCTATGGTGAGGGCAGATAAAGCCCTGCAGAGCCAGGTGGCAGAGGGACTTGGTGACATCCAGAGTCTGTCCTTGACCTACACGGAACATCTGAAGTATATCATGATGGAGGACAATGTTGACCTGGACAATGTGAGACACACAGACAAACACACACATAGAAACACACACACACACACTCACAGAAAAACAGAAATACATATGCACACACAAAGACACACTCAGAAACATGCACAGATACACAGGCATACACACACACACAGGCTAAATCCCAGTCTTCTAGGATTGGAGACTGTGTGTTTACACACTACTGAATTTAATGTAGCTCTGCTCTCTCTCCCTCTGTGTGTGTGTGTATGTCTGTGTCCCGTAGTGTTTTAAGGAGATGAGAGCGATACTCAGCCCTAGCTCTGGTCTGGTAAGTGTCCACACACACACACACACACACACACACACACTGGTGTGTCAACACTGGTGTTGGAAGACACTAGCGAGTTAGCCTAAAACCCTGAGGCTGCTAGTTTCACACACACACACACCACACACACACACACATACACACACTGGTGTGTCAACACTGGTATTGGAAGACACTAGCGAGTTAGCCTAAAACCCCAAGGCTGCTAGTTTCTCACACACACCACACACACTGGTGTGTCAACACTGGTATTGGAAGACACTAGCGAGTTAGCCTAAAACCCAAGGCTGCTAGTTTCTCACACACCACACACACACACACACACACACACACACACACACACTGGTGTGTCAACACTGGTAGTGGAAGATGTTAGCGAGTTAGATAAAACCCAGAGGCTGCTAGTTTCACACACACACACACACCACTGAATGTAATGCAGTTCCACTCTCTCTCCCTGTGTGTGTGTGTGTGTGTGTGTGTGGAGGAGGAAGAGGAGGGCTCTGTGGCCTCTGAGGACCCTGGGTTTGACCAGCTGGGCCGGGTGACAAGAATACTGTGCCGCTCCCAGGTAGGGATGGAATTCCTTAATTCAGAAGATAATACCTGTTTCAGGCTAGAGGGCCTGTGTGTGTGTGTGTGTGTGTGTGTGTGTGCTGTGTGTGTGTGTGTGTGTGTGTGCATGTGCATGTGCATGTGTGTGCAGTGCATGTGCATGCGCATGTGCATGTGTGTGTGGTCATGTAAGCATCCTCACTGTCTACTTCCAGCTAGAGGGCCTGTGTGTGTGTGTGTGTGTGTGTGTGTATGGTCGTGTAAGCATCCTCACTGTCTATTTCCAGCTGGAGGGCCTATGTGTGTGTGTGTGTGTGTGTGTGTGTGTGTGTGTATGGTCGTGTAAGCATCCTTACTGTCTGTTTCAGGCTAGAGGACCTGTGTGTGTGTGCGTGTGTGTGTGTGTGTGTGTGTGTGTGTGTGTGCGTGTGTATGGTCATGTAAGCATGCTTACTGTCTGTTTCAGGCTAGAGGGCCTGTGATTGACATGGAAGATACAAGGAGGACAAATAAGATCCTGAAGAGCGAGGAAGAGGAGGGCTCTGTGGCCTCTGAAGACCCTGGGTTTGACCAGCTGGGCCGGGTGACACGAATACTGTGCCGCTCTGAGGTAGGGATGGAATCAATAGCGTTTGATCAACGTTGATGCCATTGTCAATTCTGCCTATCAGTCCTATTCCTTATCAATTACCTTCTGAATTCCTTAATTCAGAGGATAATGCCTGTTTCAGGCTAAAGGGCCTGTGTGAGTGTGTGTGTGTCAGTGTGTGTGTGGTCATGTAAGCATCCTCACTGTCTATTTCCAGATAGAGGGCTTGTGTGTGTGTGTGTGTGTGAGTGTGTGATCATGTAAGCATTCTCACTGTCTATTTCCAGCTAGAGTGTCCTTGTGTGAGTGTGTGTGAGTGTGTGTGTGTGTGGTCATGTAAGCATCCTTACTGTCTGTTTCAGGCTAGAGGGCCTGTGATTGACATGGAAGAGAAAAGGAGGACAAATAAGATCCTGAAGAGCAAGAAACACAAGAAAATTGGACTGATGAGACGGTGCGTGTCTGTATGTCTGCATGTGTGTGTGTGTGTGTGTGTGTGTGTGCACGTGCATCTGTAAGGAGCAGCTGGATTTAGGTTGTCTTGGAGTGATTCCTGAACACTGCATGACCAATGAAGACAGAGGGATTATGTGTGTGTGGATGAGTATGTTTGTGTGTGTGTGTGAATGAGTGTGTGTGTGTGTGTTGCTAATGGAGTCTCTTTTCTGCTTGCAGTTTCTTGTCGCGTCTCTGCTGTCTCTCATAAAGCCCACCATCAGCACTGCTGCCGCCATGATCACCAGTAGCACGGCACAGCCTATGGGTTTACCCCACTGTCACCTGTGAGAGTCCATCCATCAAACAGATCTGATGGATCTCAGGGATAGGGATTCATCCATCTATCCATAGGGATCCACAGGGATCTGATCTCATAGCTGGGCATGTCCCAAAATCTTTCAAGACATCTTAAACCATCATTATCATTAAACCATCAATTAAAAAACCAAACCTTGATCCTGATGTCCTTGCTAATTACCGACCCATATCTTACCTCCCATTTGTATCAAAAATACTTGAAAAAATGGTGTCTAAGCAAATCTGTAGCTTAGTAGTAATTATATCCAGGAAACCTTCCAGTCAGGCTTTAGAGCTAATCATAGAACAGAATCAGCCCTAGTTAAAGTCTTCGATGACCTCCTTATCGCATCTGATAATGGATATATATCAACATTAATTCCTGCCTCATTCCGGCGGACTCTTCACGCTCCCATCCTGAGTGGACTGCAAACAACATTACGGGAGGCCCATGTCAGGACTGACTCTTCATCGTAGAGACCCTTCCTGGACGCCCGTGCTAGGCCCGACTCCCCTTCCTTGAGGCTTTGTGACTGACCCCCCCTCACAATGGCACTGTTAAATGGACCCTTATTGTTACCCCCATGACCAATCTCACTCCTTTGAGTTTGACACTATGTCTGGCCGCTGCTACATTGTCCAGCCATAATTCCTGACAACCACCTATGGACTGACTACCATGTAATGTAAAATAGGATAATACTCTATTATGAACCTTAGCTAAAGCCATAGGCACCTTGTAGTCTGTCATGGTTACTCCTGATTGTAATTTTTCTGCATGACCCCTGGCAGTTGGGTTAGCCCCTTGAGTCGTGGATCTGCCCAAGGTTTCTTCCTGGACTAACTAAACATAAGGGAGTTTTTCCTTGCCCCTGTTGCTCTTGGGTGCTCCTTCTGTGAAGCGCCACAAGACAAAACAAGTATTGTAGAAGGCGCTGTACAACTTAAACTGAATTGAATTGAACTGATGCATCTCAACACATGCATGTGCCAATATGATGCTATTAGCATATAGGCATATTGGCAGTGCATGCACACACTCACACACACAGGCACACACAGGGCCATACACACACGCAGCACATACACATCGACAAATGCACCTAAACATACCTACACGTACTGTAGGCATACACACAGACACACATTCACATAAACCCATGTACACTAGAAACACACACACACACACACACCAAACACAAATACAAACATGCACATGTACACACACACACATACACACACACAAATACACAAACGTGCACATGTATGCACACACACACACTCATGTGTAACCTGTGTCAATCTCACCCCCCTAAACTTCACCCCAATGTGGGTTTCAGCATCAGTGTACCACGTGTCAGCCTAGTACACCCAGCCTTGCACACGCCCAGACTTAAACTGGCAACTCACAGTGGACTGGGAATCGTGCACTAGCAAGTCAGCTAAAACCCCAGGGTACCAGTTTCATTTATTAGCATGACATTTCAGGTAGGAGGGAGGTTTAGTAGCATTCATAACGCAGCACACACAGACACACACACAAGCTACACACTCAGAAAAGTGCATCAAATAACACACAGTGACACACAAATGTGTACTGACACTCACAAGCCCACAAACACACACACACACACACACACAAACAAAGCAAAGCGGCAGGCAAGCACACTATATATTGGATAGAAACAAATTTGCACATGTACACAGTCACACAGAGTGGCAGTGTTACACACACATACAAAAACACACATGCAGTTAGTCATGCACATCACACATACACAGGGATGTTCTGGTGCATGTTGTTCATGGTCACCAATTGCTGTTGGTAGGGGGAACAAATGAGAAAATGTGGTAAAATCATAGACTGTATACGGGTACAGCATGGACCGAATAGTGGACCGTCTACACTGAATGAACGGGCGAAAGAAGCTCAATTTAGCTTTCATTTTCCTGGTTAGCGAAGGTTTCTCGTTTCTTTTCTTACTGTTAGCTGCTGCTTTCACTATGCTATGCTATGCTACACCAAATGTACTCATTTGTTTGCCTACCAACAGCACTCAGTGACCTTGAACAATACGGCTATGAGTTTAAATGCTCCAGAATATGCAGTTTTAGCTCACTTCCTAATGTGCTTCACTCTCAGGGTAGAAGAGAAAATCCGAAGATCTTGCAAAATCTCGCCGCGTCTTTAAGGAATGCATAGGCTTTTTCTAAAAGATTTCAGCAAACCATTTGCTTTCATACGTCATGTCATATGGCATCTCCCTCGCAGCAGGGAAAGTGGGTTACGGTGAGGGGCACTAGTCGCAGAACGAAACCCCCTGCACACCACCAACCACTTCATGTTTCTAATCGATTCTCCCCCCTAAGTAACTCCTCCAACCAAGACAAAACTCTGGTAATTGGCGCTTCTACTGTACGAAATGTGAATCAACCGACTCCGTCGGCCACTTCAGTCACTTCAATCTCTGGGGCTAGAGCAAGCGACATCGAAGCCTACTTAAAAGTAATGAAGTGCCCCTGGATAGTTATCCATACTGGCACTAACGACGTCCGATTAAGGCAGTCGGAGATCACTAAAACGAGTTTTATTTTTTGTGCAGGTTGGCACAAACGATGTCAGACTCTGTAACTTTCTCTGGTCCCATACCTATTAAACGCGGTGAAGAAATGCTCAGCAGAGTTTTTTCACTGAACCGATGGTTGTCAGGATGGTGTGCCGACAACAATGTGGGCTTCATCGATAACTTTAGCTCCTTCTGGGGAAAGCCTGGACTTTTGAATCGAGATGGTATCCATCCGTCTCGGATGGGTGCTGAGCTCCTTTCTAGGAACATTGACCGTCACTTAAACTCGGCTTGTTCCTGACGAACCAGAGTTTGGTCCAGGTAGCAGAATTACTGTCCTACACAGTTCTCTGCCGCCCCGCCGTCACCCTAGCAGCAGACAGACCGTGAGAGTGTCCGCGACTAAAACGTTTTCAAAACGACCCGGTAGAGGTATAAATTATACCAACCTCACAAAAATAAAACCAGAAACAAAAAAAGAATATAGCCAGAAATCACAACTGAAATTTGGCTTATTAAATATTCGTTCGCTCTCCTCAAAGACGACTTTAATAAATGAACTTATTTCTGATAATCAAATTGACATACTCTGTCTTACAGAAACCTGGCTAAAACCTGATGAATACCTCCCACTAAATGAAGCTACCCCCCCTAGTCATCTAAATTATCACATACCACGTCGCCATGGCCGTGGTGGTGGAGTAGCCACAATTCACAATTCAAATCTCATTATGGCCCCTAAGCTTGATTATATTTTTAAATCTTTTGAAGTTTTTGTCCTTAACTTGATTCATCCTGATGGGAATGGTGCTAAACCCTTAACAATTGTGATATATAGACCTCCAGGCTCCTACACTGAATTCTTATCAGAATTCTCTGACTTCCTGTCCGCTCTAGTCATTAAAACAGAAAAGATAATCATATTAGGTGATTTTAATATCCACATCGATGTTGCAAATGATAGCCTGGCAATTAGTTTCCAATCTCTGCTTGATCACATTGGCTTCTCCCAAAATGTAAACACACCTATACATCAAGGTAACCACACCCTTGATCTTGTTCTGACACATGGAGTACAAATAGAACAACTTACAACCCTACCTCAACACTCTACACTAACTGACCACTACTTATTAACTTTAAAATCACATTAGCACCTAACTCAGTCTACTACTACACTAGAAACATAACTCCCAAAACTACAGATGACTTCATAGCAAAAATTCCGTCTCTCCTTGAGCCTCTGCTGAGCCAATATAGCCCTGTATTAGAAGGCTCTATGCCAAGCCCAACCCAAGTTGATCAATTAACTGACAGTGTTGTAAATGTACTATACTCCACATTCAACACAATTGCACCACTCAAAAAGAAAACTAGGAAACAAGAAAAAATTACCCATTGGTATACCACACAGACTCGCTTACTGAAACAAGCTGCTCGTAGACTTGAAAGGAAATGGTATGCCACTAAACTTGAAGTGTTCCGCCTTGCTTGGAAAGATAGCTTAAAAGAGTACAAGACAGCACTTAACAATGCCAAATCAGCATACTATTCCTCACTTATACACAATAATAAAGATAATCCAAAATTCCTTTTTGACACTATATCCCGTTTAACAAAAAGCAGGATTGAGGTGTCCATTCCATTCCAATAACTCTAAGCAGCAAGGACTTCATGGACTATTTTAATGACAAAATTGAATCTATTAGACTTAAAATACACAACTCCCTTGTAACCTCAAATCCAGTTGGACCACATGTAATGGTTACAGCTAGCTCTAGTCAACCTGTAGCATACTTTGATTCATTCACACCCACCAATATATCAGAAATTACGTCTTTGATCTCTTTAGCTAAAGCTTCCACATGCTTATTGGACCCTATCCCAACTGATCTTCTTAAGGCAGCTCTCCCTCTATTGGCTGAGACGATTCTTAAAATTATAAATGACTCACTCATAGCTGGGCATGTCCCAAAATCTTTCAGGACATCTGTTATTAAACCATCAATTAAAAAACCAAACCTTGATCCTGATGTCCTTGCTAATTACAGACCCATATCTAACCTCCCATTTGTTTC
The DNA here is from genome assembly GCA_015244755.2 of Tenualosa ilisha. Classification (NCBI taxonomy): domain Eukaryota; kingdom Metazoa; phylum Chordata; class Actinopteri; order Clupeiformes; family Clupeidae; genus Tenualosa; species Tenualosa ilisha. Next base: position 264,780 of record PYXC01001850.1, on the reverse strand, counting down.
AAAAATACTTGAGAAAATAGTGTCTAAGCAAATCTGTAGCTTCTTAAAGGACAATAATATCCAGGAAACCTTCCAGTCAGGCTGGACAGAATCAGCCCTAGTTAAAGTCTTCAATGACCTCCTTATCGCATCTGATAATGGATATATATCAATATTAATCCTATTGGATCTTAGTGCTGCCTTTGACACTATTGACCATGGTATCCTACTACACAGACTTGAACACATGATAGGCATCAAAGACACTGCATTAGCCTGGTTCAAATCATACCTCTCTGGTCGCTACCAGTTTGTACACGCTCATAATGAGTCATCAACCCATACCAAAGTAAAGTTTGGTGTACCCCAAGGCTCAGTGCTAGGTCCCCTGCTGTTCTCCCTGTACATGTTACCGTTAGGATCTGTTATAAGGAAACATGGTATCACTTTCCACGCCTATGCTGATGATACCCAGCTTTACCTTTCTATGAAGCCTGATGACTATATGCCAATGACTAAACTTGATGCATGTCTCCTAGACATCAAAACCTGGATGACTAATAATTTCCTTTGTTTCAATTCTGATAAAACTGAAGTTATGATGATTGGCCCTAAACAGCTGACCAACACTCTACCCCATCACCAAAACTTACTCAGTGGCCTGTCACTGTCATGTAATGCAAAAGTTAAAGACCTTGGGGTAATTATTGACCAGGACCTCTCTCTAAATAGTCATGTAAAACACATTTCAAAAACATCTTTTTTTCACCTACGAAATACTGCTAAGGTTAGAAAGTTCTTATCCTTTGAGGATGCTGAAAAATTAATACACGCATTTATTACTTCCAGGCTCTCTCTCAATATTTTTATATATATATATATATATTTCTACACATATATGTATGCCCAAATTACACATTTGCTTTCTGATGTGTGAGCCTGGCCTAATTCACTATTTTCCTCTGTCCACAATTATCTTTGCTGAGTGTCATCCCTGCCTCATTCTGGCGGACTCCTCTCACCCTCCCCTCCTGAGTGGACTACAACCAACACTACGGGAGGCCCATGTCAGGACCGACTCCCCATCACAGAGGACCTTCCTGGACGCCGATGCTGGGCCCGACTCCCCTTCCTGAGGCTTTGTGATTGACCCCCCCTCACAATGGTGCTGTCAAATGGACCCTTACTGTTACCCCCATGACCCATCTCACTCCTTTGAGTTTGTCACTATGCCTGGCCGCTGCTACATTGTCCAGCCATAATTCCTGATAACCACCTATAGACTGACTACCATGTAATGTAAAAGTGGGATAATACTCTATTATGAACTATTATGAACCTTAGCTAAACCATAGGCAACTTATAGTCTGTCATGGTTACTACTGATTGTAATTTTTCTCCATGACCCCTGGCAGTTGGGTTAGCCCCTTGAGTCGTGGATCTGCCCAAGGTTTCTTCCTAGATTAACTGAACATAAGGGAGTTTTTCCTTGCCCCTGTTGCTCTTGGGTGCTCCTTCTGTGAAGCGCCATAAGACAAGACTATTGTAAAAGGCGCTGTATAAATAAAACTGAATTGAATTGAAACTGAAAAGGGTGAATAATGCGATTAGGTCTTCATATGTCACGCATCAATAATGTGATTATGATCAGAATACATCATATATCGGAATTCTATTATAATGACTTAATCCAAATTTGACCTTATTTGGGTAAAGGTAATTAGAATATTCCGTTCACATGATATTCATATTCATCATATTGGTGTAATATCGGATTATTAACGCTATGTAAACATACTCAGTGACACAAGTTGAAGGTTGTGGGTTGGATATAGAGACACAAAGTTGGAAATGGAATTCCATCTCTTTCGGTCAAGGTTGCATGGCTGCTCTAAAATGTTATATAGTTAGTCTGCATCAAATAACAAACCATGCACAGATGTATTTATAATGTTTTAAGGAACACCAGACAACATTTGACAACATTTAGGTTAATTTACCAGCCACATAGTCTCATAACCTTCACAGTCATAGTTGATGGCTCATTATGGGGTGAATGAAGGCTGTTTCTGCCCAGTCTAGCAATTCCTAGCGCACTAACAGTACTTTTGACAAGGTTTTGACTGTGAGCCGCTGTCAAATGGCACTTTTACTGAATTAAACCAAAATCGTGTTTATTACCTTGTCTGTCAACTTAACTCTACAAATACACAAACACAATTCATAAAGTCATGGTTACACATTTATTGTTCACAATTTACACAATCGGTGACTGTAAGGGAAGTTCCGCAGTTTAAAAAATCACAGGCTTGTCTGATGTACATTTCACCTATCATAAGTGGGGATTTAACGTAGTTGGGGAAACCAAAGCCTTAGGAGGGTTCCCTTATGTAGTACTGTAGCAAAATACAACACTGAGTGGGGGTACTGTGTCAGCTCTGCCCTGGCCAAATGATTGCTAACTGCAGAGCCAAACTATTGGCTACAGGTTTACCATTGTCATGTAACCTTGACTGAGAGAATGTGAAGCTCACTGGAAACGTCTGCTGTAGAGGTTTAGGAAACCGTTGTAAAATCTGCGCGTCAAGCCCAAAGAGAATGTGTGAATGGAATTATCGTTAGATACACAACCTGCATCTGACGCACCATATCCAGTAGGCGTCAGGCTTGTCTCTGCACAGTGTAGTAACTGTAGTTCAAGACTCATGTCGCCGGGACCAAAAATCTATTATTTTCGGTCTATTGACTCCCATTCAAAAAATGTTTCAACGTTGGGGTGCTGTTTGACGCGGGTCACACTGGTGCCGTGACCCGGATGAGAGTGAGTTTTAGGTGGGCGAGTGTAATGGTAGCCAGCTGCAGCTTGTCGACAGCTGTATGGTGTGCACGTCCGTAGACCTCCCACCCGACGCCTTAGAGTCATGCTGGAAAGTGAAACTAGCACCCTGGATTTCAGACTCAGACTCAGCTATGTGCAAGGCTGTACCGTCCTGGTTGACACGGGTTACACATACACACAAACAGGGGCGCCAATAGAAATTTTGGGCAGAAAATAATTTTAGGCCCCCTCAAACATTGATTACTATATTAAAATGTTCTCAGGGGCTCCGTGTCAGTACCACACCCTTAGAATCATCCTAACCTTTACCCACCTGGTGGAGCCCCTGCACACAAACACACTCATATAAACACATACACTCAACCATGCATTTACATTACGTTAGAATGCAATTACATTTACATTTATACATTTAGCAGATGCTTTTCTCCAAAGTGACGTCATGTCGGTGTCACTGCGCGGGGGAAGTCTATGCATCCTGCGGGGGGCGGCAATGATGCTTTTTCAGGATGGGTGGTGATGGTGGTAATGCAAGATACCATTTAGACCAGCAGAGGCGCACATGGAGTACATTACTCCCTCTAGTGCGGGGTCGGAAACACGCGGCCCTTTAGCGCCCCCATGCTTTGGAAAGAAAACTAAATAAAGAGAAAGAGAAATAAATATTTTGTGCGTTTAATTTTACTGTAATTGTTGTAGGCTTAAAGTAAACCATCAAGATGTAAAAATATGTAGCCTACATATGACATAAAATGTTATTCTGTTTGCCAACATAAAATGTGTGGCAGCTCGGTCTTCATCCTGGCAGCGCATTTCTGAATCTCCTGCTCAGACCCCGGTGATAGAGATATAGAAATACAGATGGACAAAAGCTGCAGTCGGTTTGCCTCTTGTGTAGAACGCGTGAACACATTCATAGAAGTCAAATGCCAAAACCTCCCAGAGTTGGAAGACCCAAATTGGCTAGAGTTGCACTTCATGATCGATATAAAAGCATCTAAATTCGTTAACACAAATCTCCTGGAAAGGAGCGCACAGCTGCTGGAGTAGCCAAGTTTGAGCGCAAGATGTAAGCTTATCCTCTACCTTGGCTAAAGATGTCAACTTTCTTTCCTCCCATCTCTGAATGAGTTCAGTAGATCAAAGAATATAGGCTTATCAAATAATGTCATCGGAACACGAAAAACGTTTGTGGAGATTCGACGAGTTGGAAAAGGAAAAGAAATACTGTCCCTTTCATGCCACTGGCTATTGATGCATCACTGTTAAACCTAACCTTGAGATGGAATTGGCCGATGTAACCAACTAAGAAAACTGGACATCTAAACCTGAAAGAAATTCCAGCGCATAACCACGAAAAGTGCGAGCTTGCGTCTGGAGTATGCAAATTCCATATCAACATGAAGGACGTGACATAGTTCAGACTTTGTTTGAAAATGGTTTATGATCTCCCAGTCTTCATATCAAAGTTGATTGTTTTATTTACAAAAAAGGGTTAAATTACTTTCTATTTTTTGGTGTGCTGATATTCATTTCATTTGCACAAACGTTAAATGAACATAAATCATTCCTTTTCAGCTTTAAAAATTGTTTTTCCTCCTTAAGTTCCATCTCATGTTGAATTGACTAAAGCACCCAACATAAAAAGGTGCTTTTATTCCACAATGCAGACGTGGGCCACCATAATATAATAGATTACAAGCTCAAGTAGGAAAATAGTCAAAGTAATAGAAAACGGAGTTGGCCTCGACAAAAGCATACAAGCATCAAAGTTTGCTTTTTTTGGCTGCCCCGACATTTGACCACACCCTATTTCTGGCCGAAAACGGCCTTTTACAGAAAAAAAGATAGCCGACCCCTGCTCTAGTGGATATCTACAGAACTGCCTTGGTGTTTCATTTACTCGTTTTCCGAATTCGCCCAACTTTGTTGATGGTCTCATCCACAGTTTCAACAAACGTTATATTTTATAAGTGATATTAACTCAGTACTGGTGACCGTTCGACTCCAACACAGAAAAGAGACAGATTTGTGTTCCTCATTAATGTTTGTGTTTATTATTTCCAGTCTGTTTCTCAGACCCGGTTCATATTCACAATCGAGAGAACAGAGTCCAGCTGGCAACTGGTCCACTGTTTGTCCTGTAAACCCTTCTGTCTTTACATCCTTTGCCCAAGGTAGTCACAAAGGGTTCAATCTCTGAGATCTACACACAACAAATGTCAAGTGGAATAGCATATCTCAAAAAAAAATAAAATAAATAGAAACTAGTTTTTCCACAAAGAGGGGCATGTTTCTTCACTATTAGTTTCCCCCTGTTCTCCTTGGACAGCTGGAAAAGGAGCTATGGTTCCCTTGACGGCACCAAGTGCCCACAAACACAGCAAGCGCTGTGGGCCCCGCGCACACACCCATGCCCACACACAGCCTTTATGTACAGAACACACAGCGTTACACATGCTGGCTCCAGACCTTGGCAGAGTTAGTCACTGCCGGCTCCTGCCTTCCTGTGTGTGTGTATGTGTGTACACAAGTTAACTTTGGACATCAGGAACACACACACACACACACACACACACACACACACACACACACACACACACACACACACACACACACACACACACAGGCTGAAGGCATGAGCTTGGTCCAGATGAAGGACATTTGAGCTGAAAGAGGGGTGAACCACGAGCAAAAGTCAAGTCTGAGAATCAAAAAAAAGGCGATCTGTGGATAGCTTAAGGTAGAAAACAAATGTGTATCTGAGTGAGTGTCCTTTTCTCTCTGGTCACAGGCCCATAATTGTTATAGTAGCATTTGAGGACGTGCTGAGGTGAAGCAGCGTTCCCTGTGGTTGAAGGTGAGAGGGTGGCGTCCCAGTCACAGGTCTGTGGAATAAACAAGGCAGAGAAGTGCAAGAGGGCTCACTGGTACTGTCTGTAGTCGCCGAAGGACGGGGCTGGCATGGGCGCGGGCTCCTCTGCAAACTGGGGGCCTGGAGCAAACACAAGAGACATCACATCACTTAGCCATTACACAGAGCCCATCAACCATGGCCTTCACTGCCTTGCCTGCAGACCTCTCACACTATTAAGCATGACATCTTATAGAGTCCAGTGTGAAAACAGGAAATGCTGTGATAGAATAAGAACTCTAAGAAAGAACCCTAAGGACCACCGCTTCCCTGCCTAAATTGTGGCCATCCATGTGACATCCAAAATATATCAAAGTGCATCACTATGGAATGCTTAGGCTCAATGGCTAACAGCTCAGACTGTGAGGTTTTGTGTGTGTGTGTGGTGGAGTCACTCACCTGTGGGAAACTGTGAGGATGCAAACCTGGTGAGCAGAATGCCGGCTCCTTCTATCAGCGCCAGCAGAATGCCTCCCATTGCAGCTGAGCCTACCATAGCTACAGGGCCATCTGCAAACGCACGCACCAGCGAACACACACACACAGACATATTAAGATAGAGCAGCATGCATTCTAGGAGCTACACACTTAGACATACTTCACTTAAACATCTGACTGCAGTATAAAAGCACATTTCTGTTCTGATTTATGCTGTACATTGGGCAAGGACAAAAACTACAGTGTGTGTGTGTGTGTGTTAGAAGCAGGAGACTCACTTCTAGCAGCGAGGATGGCGCCAGTCATGGCTCCACTCGTGATGGAGTTCCAGGGGTCCTCCTTGCCCCTCACCTGTACCAGTCCGCAGTCAATCATGGAGAAGAGGCCGCCCCACACAGCAAAGCTCCCTAACACACACACACACACACACCATCATTATACTTTAAGTTCCACAGCAAAGCTCCGTAACAGTTTCTCACACACCCACGATTCAATTTGATTCAAATAAGGACGTATTTGCTGTTTTGCCCATGTTGCTCTGATTGGTCGTAGCGCTATCCAGTTGGAAAGACAACCACTTATTCCACCCTGTCTATCGGTCGTGGCCAGACTACACATTTCGATGTTCTAGTCTGGCTCGTCAGGCTAATCCTGTGTTCATTTCAGTGCTTCAGGACTTTATCTTCATATGTGACAGTCATAGGTGACAATGTCTGTGCCTTTGCTGCTGTTTGCGGCCGCTGCTTCCAAAGGCGTGTACTTAATTTACACGCCTGGTTCGGTTAAAGCAGTTGGCTGATTCTCTTCACTACCACCTTGGTTTCATCATTCATGCTGCAGTCTTTTTCTCGTTAGCACAGTTTTTCTATACCTGTCTTGCACTCGCTCATCACGGCACTGATGAAAACTTTCAAAACACTGGTTTGCTGCAGCACTGAATCATGTGACAGAAAGGTTGAGGTAGAAAGCAATGCTTGTGGGCGCTTGAGAAACTCCCAGAGATGCAGTACGCAAAATGAAACACAGAAAAAAACGCTGTCATTGAGAAATGAGATTGTATGTAAGTGTTCATCGAGATTCTGTTTCTTAACGATACATCATGCAGCCCTTATACACACACAACACAGTTTTTCTTGGAGGGACACAGCAAGCTCCCTGCACATACCACCAGTAGCACATTATTCCTACAGTTACCTTTGCTCCCTTCTATACAGGCGATACCATTAGCCTACCCATCCATATTTGCTGAACAAAATAGACCGTTCAAGCACTGCTTTTGTTCATATGGCTGAAATGGTCCACAGGCCTAATCCATCAGCACCACGGCTTCTAACAAAGTCTAATCAAATGGTCTGTCTTCGGGATGGCTACAGGAGGGTCATGTTTGTTTTTTCAGTCACTCTGAGATAACCAAACCCAGCCTCCCTGTCCTTCAGAGGCATAGATGCACTGATAACCAAACCCAGCCTCCCTGTCCTTCAGAGGCATAGATGCACTGATAACCAAACCCAGCCTCCCTGTCCTTCAGAGGCATAGATGCACTGATAAAATGGGTTGCCATGTTTCAGGATCAGGGACACAAGATGAGGATGACAGCAAAGACGCCTGTTCCAGATTGACTGACACACACACACACCATGCAAAAAAAAAAAAAAACAAAGCACAAAAAAGTGTGAGTGTGTGTGTGTGTGTGTACACACGCAATGTATGCACACACGCGCACACACACACACATACATACACACACACACTTCATCAAAGTCCCTCTAAGGATAGTCCCTTCACTCGGCCACCATCTTGGAATGTCTTCGGGCAGCTGTTTGGTTTTACAAGACCAGGCCTTATCTAAATTAATGGAGAAATATCCAAAAACCTCCAGATTGGCAGGTCATACTTGTGTATTGTGCAAATCATTGTATAAGTCTGAATTGAACAACGTCAAAATCAACCCATAGATAGCTCAAATAAACTTGAGACGTTATTTAAAATAGCAATTTGCTCACTACACCGGCACCAACATTCGCAGCATGACGATCACCATGGTGACGGCGTCAAACAATGTGCCTGGTTACTTTCACTGCAGGACAGGACTTCCAGATTCTCAACTCCGCCGTCTTTGTGTTACGAATGGCCACAATGCATTTCTACGGGAGGACTTTTTAAGTGATGTGTCTCCTCTTACATAACTGTGTCTGCCTCCATTCCAACTACGTTTAACTGCTGCCTCTCTTCATCCATGTGCTGCCAGTTCAGTCAGGCAATGCCAATCCCATCAGAATCCAATGGAACAGCTCCAAATCACATACCGAATACCATGCAAGATGGCAGCAAAGGACACAAAACACTCTTTTTTTATTGGGCTAATTCTCCTTGATAAGTCACTGATAGCCCTGCCAGTCTGCTCCAGTCCCATAACATGGGGGGGGTCTCCCTCCCTGCATATACTCACCGCCCAGTTGTGGCGCTCTGGTCTTGATAGCCGTCATGCTACCCCTCAACCTGTGGCTCATTCCCTACGCACACAACAGAGACCTTACATCACTGACACGGTTTACAATACAATTCATTGTCAGAGGTGGTGCATTCCAGATGGCGAAACATTTCGATGTTCCTGAGAGAGGCTGCTGGTCTTACTTACTGCAGGTGAATTTCTGAAACCCTTCACCGCCTGGAAGATCCCTCCTCCGATGGCGCCCATCGTGAAGGCGCCGCCGCAGTCGTCCACTATCCTCCACGGACTAAAAGCAAAGGGGTGAATTTCGCATTAGTGGTATTAACAGCCATTTACGCTTTTCTGAACAACACTTACAATGAAATCCTCAGACAGTGCATCAGGACCATACAGGACATTGCGGTGTTGTTTACGGTGTTACTGTAATGTTCACAGCTATGTTCAACTTTCTCAGTGCAGTAGCTATTACTAGCCGCAAGTGCTGTCTCTTCGTGTTAAGAGTCAAGTTAGCAAGCAATCTTACACAATGACAAGAGGTCATTCAAGCAATAGACCATAAGACACTATTACTTTTACATTCACTGGGCCTATTTGAATAAATTCCAATCGACAATTTCTGTAGCAGACACAGCACTACAGACATTTCTAAAAATGTTACACAACGCATCCCTATGCGTCTCATCTGATCTAGATTGGGGGTGGTTGCTAACCGGTTAGCTAGCGTTGTTGGCTGGCAAACATTTTGGAATTACTTTTTTATAGTCTGACGCACGTCAGCTCAATAAAATTATATACTGTTGGTGATGGGGTCATTAAAATATCCAACATCCCAAAAGAACAAGGCTGTGATTGCTACCCAACAATCCTGTGCTAGTTAACCTTTCAGTTAAGTTACATAGTCATTGCGACAGCAAGGGCATTGCGGCCACGCTAACCTACCTGAAAAACAGGATTTGTACACTTGACGTGACTTAAACATAAACATACTTTATTTTCCACAATACCCCTCTTGTCTCCACTCGAACTCGACGAGGTCGACAGTTGAAATGAACATGGCAAGTTAAAATAATTCAAACGTGATAGCAGAACTCACTTACCACGGCTCCCTTGCGTACTCCTCCATTTTGTTCTTACAGTGTTCTGACTGACGTCAAAAGCCTATGCATGTCACGTGACATCACACAACCACGTGATCAATATGGCGGAATTTCGGAAAAAGATGTCGGTAAAGGAATTATGATAAAACAGCAAACACATGTGTTTATTGGGCATATAGCTGGATTAATGAACACTCATTGGATACAGTAACAGTAGAGACTTTCTTTTTTGGTCGTGAAGGACACCTGCAAGGATTTAAGGAACTTTATTTTGGAGAGACATGGCAGACGAGCGTAGACAGAAGCAATGCTCTGTTGTGCTTCCCACTGAGTCAATGAAGGTGATGGCAGAGTCGGTGGGTGTGCAGCTGCAGGAGGAGAGCTGCGTGGCCTTGAGCGAGGAAGTAAGTTATCGGATCAAAGAAATAGCGCAAGACGCTCTCAAGTTTATGCATCATGGAAAGAGACGGAAACTGACCACTAGCGACATTGATCACGCGCTTAAATTGAAAAACGTAGAGCCGCTGTACGGTTTCCAGTCACAGGAGTTCATTCCGTTTCGTTTTGCAAGTGGTGGAGGACGGGAGCTTCATTTTTATGAAGAAAAAGAGGTTGATCTTAGCGATATAATAAATACACCGCTCCCGAGAGTTCCGCTTGACGTCTCGCTAAAAGCTCACTGGTTAAGTATCGAAGGGGTCCAGCCGGCTATTCCGGAGAATCCTCCCCCCGCCCCGAAAGAGCAACAGAAGGCCGAGTCCACAGAACCGCTCAAAGCTGTCAAACCGGGTCAAGAGGAGGAGGGCGCCATTCAGGGCAAGGGGCAGGGTGCCACTTCCGCCGACGCCAAAGGGAAGAAGGAAGGCTTGATGCGAATCAAATCCCGTAGTACTCACGAGCTCTCCGTGGAGCAGCAGCTGTACTACAAGGAGATCACAGAGGCGTGCGTGGGCTCGTGCGAGGCTAAGCGCGCCGAGGCCCTGCAGAGCATCGCCACGGACCCCGGCCTGTACCAGATGCTTCCGCGCTTCAGCACGTTTATCTCGGAGGGCGTGCGCGTGAACGTAGTGCAAAACAACCTGGCGCTGCTCATCTACCTGATGAGGATGGTCAAGGCACTGATGGACAACCCCACCCTCTACTTGGAGAAGTACCTGCACGAGCTGCTCCCTGCTGTGGTCACCTGCATCGTCAGCAAACAGCTGTGTCTGAGGCCAGATGTGGACAACCACTGGGCGCTGAGGGACTTCGCTGCCAGGCTCATGGCGCAGAGCTGCAAGACATTCAGCACCACCACCAACAACATCCAGTCCCGCATCACCAAGACCTTCACCAAGAGCCTGCTGGATGACAAGACCCAGTGGACCACGCGCTACGGCTGCATCGCTGGCCTGTCCGAGCTCGGCCCCGACGTCATCAAGACCCTCATCCTGCCCCGACTGTCCCTCGAGGGCGCCCGTGTCAAGGCCGTCATGGAGGGGCCCGTCGTCTCCAACATCGACAAGATCGGAGCGGACCACGTGCAGAGCCTGCTGCTTAAGCATTGTGCCAGCGTCATCGCCAAGACCCGACCGTTGCCCGACGCCGTGGACCAGTACCGGGTCGACTACGGCTACCTGGGCCCTATGCTGTGCTCACACGTGGTGAAGGCCAGGGCTCAGGCGGCGCTACAAGCACAGCAGGTCAATCGCACCACGCTCACCATCACCCAACCTCGGCCCTCACTCACCGTGGCTCAGTCCGCCGCCACACGCCCCCCCAGCATCATCAAGGTGCCCAGCTCACTTGCGCTAATGTCCACGCGCCCCGGCACGCCCACCCAGCCATCGCCACCGGCAACCAAGTACATCGTGATGCAGACGAGCGCGGGGCCAGCGTCCACCCAGCAGGTGATCACACTGACCTCGGCCCAGTCGGGCTCACCCGTGACCAGCACCGTGCCTAGCACACCCACCACCCTCCAGCCACTCGTCAAGATGGAGTCGGGGGGCGGGGGGACGTCCAGGCCGCTCCAGAAGTACATAGTGGTGTCCCTGCCCACGTCCTCCGCCTCTTCGTTGGATAAGGGCCCTGGTGGAGCGCCACACGCCACCACATCCCCACACTCCCTGGAGCCCAGCGTGAAGATGGAGCGCTCAGAGTCGCCGGCTGCTAGCACACAGTCCCCGCACTGAGAGAAACGTGGACAGAGACTATCTCACACACACACACACATACACACGCACATACATATACCTAATGTTTTTTTATCCTGATGCGGTTTTCTCCATAAAATGATCACCCTGTCTTGTGCATCTAAACACACAAAAACACAGCGAAGCTCTTTGTGTAGACAGAAGAGCTTGAGTTGTTAGCCTCTCTTTTTATACAGGTGGATGGGGGAGGGATGGCATTTAGAATTTTGGAAATGTTCATGAGGGGTAAAAAAAAAGAAAGCGAAATATTTGACATATGGTGCATGAAACCCTGTATGGGAACACATTATAGTAATAAAAATTCATTTTTATAAAGGTGTGACACAAAACGGGCATTATTTTCAGACAAGAGTGACTGGTAGTATTTTCAGTTTTAATAAGACTACGTGTCAGAAGAGGACACGCAGATGAACATGACTGAGCTTTGTGACTCTAATCAAAGTAGTAATATATCCAACTCCTCAGCCCATGGGTAGTTATTCCTACATTCTCAAGGGACAGCATTTAATTATTGTTTGCATAGCATTGTCAAATAATGTGTGTTAATCTAATATAGCTAATTAGCTAATATTAGCTCACCTGTTTTGAAATAAATAATTCATAAATAAAAAAACAGTGTGCCTGTGAAGATCATGTGACCATCCCACTGTTGACACTAGTTGCCTGTTGAGTTGCTGCCTCCTGTCTCAGAGGGGAAGAGACGTTTCTCTGATCTTTCACTGGGGTAAAAGCACTTGAGGGTGAAGTAGGCCACTCTGATTCAAAACATTTGGCGGATTTGACATTACTTGGCTATCAATCCAGCTGCAGACGCTGCAGCCAGAGAAGCATTCTGGGTTGAAAGCCCCTTCATATTCTCATCCCCTTGGTTACTTTCATATTCTCATCCCCTTGGTTACTTTCATATTCTCATGCCCTTGGTTATTTTTGGTGTTTTCGACCCAAAATGCATTGCTGGCTGAAGCATGTGTGATGATAACGTCAGGTAATTGGTGGATTCGACATTACCTGACTTTATGAAGCCATCTGCAGCCAGCAATGCATTCTGGGATGAAAACGTTAAATATAAATAAATGGATAAGAGTATGAATGTGCTGTCAACGTAAAATGCATTGCTGACTGCAGCCTAAAATACATTGCTGACTGCAGCCAGCTTGCTAAAGTTCGGTAATGTGGAAGTCGCCCCCTGTCGAGTTCACCTAATGTGGAAGTCGCCCCCTGTCGAGTTCACCTAATGTGGAAGTCGCCCCCTGTCGAGTTCACCTAATGTGGAAGTCGCCCCCTGTCGAGTTCACCTAATGTGGAAGTCGCCCCCTGTCGAGTTCACCTAATGTGGAAGTCGCCCACTGTCGAGTTCACCTAATGTGGAAGTCGCCCACTGTCGAGTTCACCTAATGTGGAATTCAGCCACGTCCTCCCCCCAGTCCCCCAGTACTACTCACGACTGAGCTCATGACTCTTTGAAGGGCTTCTGCTCTCTCCTGACTTAATCCTGCTCTCTCAATCCTGCCCTGTGGCCGGTGGGAAATAAATAAAGCTTTTCTGCTAAAATACAATCACAATATTTACATTTATCTAGTTTCAGTGCCAGGTTTGCGCTTTTTCCCTTCATGTTCTGTCTCTCTTTCTCCACTTTTTTTCTCTTCCTCCATCACTCTGTTATCCATTTCCACTTTGTCTCTTTCCCTCCTTCCCTCTCCATCTCTCATCAGTCGCTCTGCTCATGTTCTGAAAGGCTATGTTTCCCTTCCTCTTTCAGTTGTTTTCTCCATCTCTCTCTCTCCATCTCTCTTTCACTTTCCCTGCCTTATTCTCTCTCTCACTTCATCTTGTTCTCTCTCCCTCCCTCTCACTTTCTATTTCTCTCTCCCCTGCCTCTTCCATTTCTTTTTCTCCATCCTTCTCTCGCTCTCCCCTCCGTCCCTCTCTCTCTCCCCCTGACCAGTGTGTGTGTGTGTGTGTGTGTGTGTGTGTGTGGAGGCAGACAGGACAGGCCCCTGGCCAACGGCCCATTATTAGGAATGGAGGAGGAATGATGTGAAGGCCAGCACTCCTCTGTGAGATGCCCATATATGGCCATTTGGAGGATGCAGGGTGAGGCAGGGCAGAAGAGACATAAACTGCCTGGTTGCTGTTCCAATCAGTTCTGTCTTGTGGGAGAGCAGAGAGACTCTCCTAAACAGCACCCAGAGACTCTCCTAAACAGCACCCAGGGTTGCAAACAGAGACTCTTCTAAACACCACCCAGCGCACTGCAGCGTCTGGCCTTGATGGAGCAGAAGATGGAGAAGCTCCTGGATGGAGAATTTGGGGGGGTGGGGTAGCTATGAACTCAGTCTGATCAGAGAGAGAAGCATGTCCACCCCTCAGGTCATCACCATGGTTACTTACCCCCTCAGACTGATTCAGCCCCATGGATCCAGGAAGGAGCTTCACAGGGTCACATGACACTGTTTTTAATGTTTCTGCAGCCAGGGGCCCGCTAGGGCTCTGGGGCAAGAGAACATGAAAGCCTTTCCCAGGATGTTTGCACACTTCTGGCACCCTATTCTGCTTCACAATCTCCACTGCATTTGGTCCAGTCAAATCCCACATAAAATAAGGCGAGAATACAGAGAAAGGCTTGTCAATGTAGATCTTTCCAACATCTGCAAAAATAGGTTTGCCGGGGGATGGGAGGGGTGGTGGTTAAAGCTTATTAAACTCATTCTTCATTCACAGCTAAACCATTATCATTGAACAGTTATAACTGCAGCCATCCAGTAATCTATGAAATAATAATCATATGTAATTGCAGGCAATCACACACAGCTTGTGGTGATGCTGTTTGAGACTGCCCCGCCCACACCTGACTAATGACATCACAGCCATAGTAAGGGATCAGTCAAAAAGTCCAACAAAGGTGCCCCCATCCCCAAATATTTGCACCATATTTTAAAACCCCCATCCCAGTCCTATACCCCTGAACCAAGCCCCCTCTCCAAGACAGATCCATTTGAACAGGTTAAGTATGGTGACTTGGAGCTTTTATACACTCTGTGTTTGGAGTTACTGTAAACTGTTGATGTGTGTGCTTGTAACTGACTGACACGGGTCTGCTTTTGAGCCATTAGCATATGTCTGGTCTTCTGCTGCTACTTATCTCTCCTCTGATACTTTAGCACGGCCATTTTCCTCCTGATTAGGGCAACATTCCAGTGTGTGATTAACAGATGTTTCTTAAAAGCCTGTTGTTGCTGCCCCTGATGCTTTCAGTGACTCCATGTTTCCAGTGAGGTATTAGATCACAGCTCTCCCCTCCGTGGCTCTGGGCCGGCGTGTGCTGTAGCTCTTTATTAGGACCTGTTTGTTTCACACGTGGCCCCTGCTGCACCGCCATCCACTGTGTTATATGTCAGAGTCCTTCCCACTGCAGTCAGGACGCAAATGGAGTCTTGCCCGGGTCTGGCTCTGATTGGGCCCAAGGTTGGCTGTGAGCCTGCCCAAATTGTGCACGGCGTTGACCCGGCTTGGTCGACTCCAGGGGTGTAAGTCACCTTCTGTGGAGAGCTGTCCCATCACTGTTGAGTCCCACGCAAGTCTTAGTTTCAGTGGAATCCCTTTTCAAAATATATTAATTTTTTATTATGGAAAACACAATTTAGAATATAGAATCCAGAATACATCTCAACAGGACATATCTACAGTACATCTTAACAAGGTGTATGAGTAGTTTTTCAGTCTTTAAACCCTTAACAAGGTGTATGATCAGCTTTCAGTCAGAGGCATAGAGCTGTAGAGACAGAAACACCTGGCAGAGCTGAGAAATGGGCAGTAAAGTACCTATGTAACATACAGTATATAGTCCTTATCAAAGAATAGACACGTTTATTGATTTATATCACATCAGTGAGAAAATGTACTGCTACTATAAATCACAGAGGAACAGCTGGAGACACTCTTGTCTGATAAAATAACAAAATGATAGAATTGACAGTGGAGTGAACTCAAAAGCATGCTCCGATTAAGACATCACGTAGCTGAGAGGAAAAAATGTCACCCAGTAATACAAGCACAGCTCATTTGTACAGTCCAATGAGAAGCCTGGAGATACAGCTGTGTCAGTTCCAATGTAAGAAAACTTCAGACATTTAAGAAAAAAGCCATTTTGAACGGCATAAGACCATCCAGCAAAGAGTACTAAGTCATTTGGTAAAGTAAGAGTAAACCCCCACACTCCCACCCTAATGGACTCATTTCAAAAGGACATCATCTACCCCCTGCTCCTCTCCTCCCTGCAGGTGGTCTTTAGCGTAGAAACCTGGCCTGACTCCCCTCTGAGATTTGGCAGCAGCCTAGGCCCAGTCGGTAGCCATCTCTGCTCTGATAAACACACTGGGGGCCTAAGAGCCCCAGCCTTGTGAGATCCCTGATAAGGTGCCAGAGAGAGAGAGCACCCCTCCCGCCTTCCCCCTCTGGCCGGTGAAACTCCAAGTGGCCCTCATGCATCTCAATCTATCTATCTATCTATCTATCTATCTATCTATCTATCTATCTATCTATCTTTCCCTTCATGTTGTAGAGATCCGCAGACGTTACATACCAACACTATCCTCAAACACATCTTTAGATGCATCCGATAACTATCCTCAAACATGATGACTAATGCTTCTCAAAGACTTAAACAAGCCACTTATCATAGTCTCCCATTACACACACACACACACACACACACACACATCCACTTATTATTTCCCCATAACACACACATTCTTCCCAACATAAATTACTTGCCTCGTATACTAGTGCAAAATAACAGGTGAGGCGTTACCATGACTCCAATAACAGGTGAGGCGTTACCACGAGTCCAAGCCAAAGTCCCTTCAATCCGTCCCACCCCCACCAGCCCCCTCATGACACCAAGGCCCTCCAGAGTCCCCTAAAAGCAGAGAAAGAGGGGTTTTGTGTGTGTGTATATAAGTTTACGTGTGTTTGGATGTGGATGTGTATATCTGTATCTGTTTACTTGTGTGACAAATAGTGTGTGTGTGTGTGTGTGTGAGTTCTAGGGAGAGAGTGAGAGAGGGCCAGGTGAAGGCTGGATGCATCTGCTAGTTCTGTCCCTCTGTGGCCTCCTGTGTTGGGCTGGTGTGCTGTGGAGGACACTGGAGGAGACATTCAGCAGGACTCTCCTTCATGACCCCTTTCAGTTCCTCCCTCCTCAGCACTCGTGAGATGTCTTCTGCTCCTCCTCCTCCTCCATGGTCTGACACACACACGTCCACGTCTGCTCCTCCTCTTCCTCCTCCTCCTCCTCCTCTTCCATGGTCTCACACACACACGTCTACGTCTACGCCTGTGTCCTGTCCTGGCAGCTCATCTGTCTTCTCACTGCAAGAGCTTTGGTAAGGGCACCTGTACACACACACACACACACACACACACACACAGAAATGATCTAATCTTATAATAGAGAATTGCAACACATTTATTCTGTATTTACTTATGTGTGTGTGTGTGTGTGTGTGTGTGTGTGTGTGAGTGTGAGTGTGATTGTGAGTGTGAGTGTGAGTGTGTGTGAGTGTGTGTGAGTGTGAGTGTGTGTGCGTGTGAGTGTGTGTGAGTGTGAGTGTGAGTGAGTGTGAGTGTGAGTGTGAGTGTGTGTGCGTGTGTGTGTTTCACACCTTCTTGAGTGTCTTGATGTCGCTGCCCCTGATGGAGGCAAGGAGCTGGTCGCGGGAGTTTTTAGCAGCACCCCGCCCGCCTGTCCGGTCCTCTACCTTTCTCTGTGACACGGGTGTCAGTGAGTTCTTCAGAAAGTCTCCATCCAGCATGGGTGCAGGTGGAGGAGGAGGGGGTGGAGGTGCCCCCCCTGGCGGCGGGGGAGGTGCAGGCGGCCCTCCTCTGCCCTTTTTGGGAGTCATCTTGGGTGAGGGTATGGGGGACGGCTGCGGCGAGGGCCTGGGCGAGGCTTTGGGCGAGCGGAAACCCCCCTTGGCCTTCGGGACCTCCAGCGCCCCCTTCTGGTCCCCGTTGGCCTGCGCCTGCTTCTGCTCCTGCAGCCTGCGCTGCCGCTGCCGGTCCATGTTGCGGCTGAGGATGTTGGTCATGGTCATGCGTGGGCCGGCCAGCTCAAAGTGGTAGCCCAGCTTCAGAAGCGTGGTGTTCTCCTTCAGGATCTTGGTCATCTCCATCTCAGACTTGCCCCCGCAGATGTGCCGCTGGTTGTGGAAGCGGAGCTCCGTCAGCGTGCTGTTGTGCTGCAGCGCTTGGATCAGGGACATGATGCCCTTGCTGGTCAGCAGGTTAGAGTCCAGGTTGATGCTGGTCAGAGCCTTGTTGACACGCAGGGTTCCGGCGATGGCGTAGGCGACGTGGTCGTCCGCCCGGCAGTTGGCCAGGGCGAACGCCTTGATGTGTGTGTTACCGCGGAGTCCCTCGGCAAACTGGATCAGTGTCTTGGGCTTGATGACCTCAGAGTTGTTGACATTGAGCTCCGTCATGTCTGGGTCGTTGTTTCGGACTTTCTCCAGCGTCTCATCAAACATGCTGGACGACTCCTCTTCCTCCTCCTCCTCCTTTGTCTTGGGTTTGGGTGTTTTTATGTCCGCCACACAGTTCCCCACTTCTTCCTCCTGCCCAGGGCTCGCTTTGGACGTGTTCACAGCACCCTTCTCTTCCACCTTCTCCTCCTCCTTCCCTCTCTCTTCCTTCCCGTTCTCCTCAGTAGGAGCGTTCTGCTTCACCTCCTCTCCATTCGCACTCATCTTCATCCCCTCTTTTTTTTCTTTCACCTCATTCTCCACCATTCCTTTATTTTTCTCCTCCTTTCCTGGTTCCTCCTTCTTCTCCTTCTCTTTCTCTTTCTCCTCCACCTTCTCTTCTCCATCATCCTTTGTTCCCTTGGCCTGGGCATCTGTTTTGTCCTTGACCTCTGACCTCCTCTTCTCCTCAGGTTTGTCTGCCTCATGACTGTGGCTCTGCTTCTCCTCCAGCTTGGACACCAGGCCCCTTGTCTTGCTGTCCACACTCCTCCGCACCTCCTCTTTCCGCGGCCTCTCCTTGCTCTCCTCCTTGTCACGTTTCTCTTCCAGCTTGGAGATCAGCCCTTTCAACTTGCTGTCGTCTCTCTTCCTCCCCTCCTCCCTCCTCTCCTTCTCTCGACTCTCCTCCTTCTCCTTCTTCTCCTGTTGTTTGGAGATCATCTGCTTGGTCTTGCTGCTGCTGCTCTCCTTGGCGTCTTTCCTCTCGTTGAGTTTTGCATCGATCGCTCTCTCCGCCTTCACCTCTGCGTCCCGGCTGGCCTCCCTGCGCCACCTGTGAGAGGAGCCCGTCCCCGTCTGCTCCTCCTTGGGGCCGTCAGACGCTGATGCTGCGGGGCCTCTGCTGTTCCTGGCCTCTGTCTTGTTTACCCTTGAACAGGAGACACTGTCCTGTCTCTGGATACCGTCCTTCTCCTGACTCCAGCCCATCTTACGCAGGTACTCCTGCTTACGGCTCTCCTTCTGATCCGCCTGGAACACACACACACACACACACACACACACCACAGCTAAGTGGCTATGGCCAAATGTGAGCCTCAAAGAGCTAGCCTTCACCCCAGCGATCACTCTCACCCTGACTAGGCATGGGGTGTGGTGGATTCAGTAGTAATCTGGGGAAGACTAGAACCATGAAATGAGACGCAGAGAGTGACAGACTCTCTCTCTCTCTCTCTCTCTATATATATATATATATATACAGTATATCTGGACTGTCTACTGACACCCTTCCCCATTGCACAGTGTCTGCAGGCTGCTTGATGGATCTGATGTATGCTTTGACCTCATGGAGGACATAGATGAGACATGCGATGAGGACCCGCGGTCACATGAGTGTGAGCAGTGAGCAGTGTATGTTACATAAGTGTGTTTGGTGCGCCGCTCTCAGCTCAGCTTTGTTTGTTTACACTGGGAGCAAATCGAGGCGTTTTACAGCGCAGAGAGAAATGCGCCCAGTGACTGGATGTTTGATTTGCGAGTCCCTGAGTGTTTTGCCGTGCAGAGCTCTGGCCTGGCAGACCTGGCCTTAAAAGGCAGTGAGTGTGGGGGCAATCACCCGCAGCATTCCTGCAGGCAGTAATCACAGACTGCACCGCTCCGCTCCGCTCCACTCCGCAACGAACACGCCACCAGAGCCAGAGGAGAGAGGAGAGACTCTACCACACACACACACACCCACACACACAGAGGAAAGGGCATCTTTTACTGATGGACATGTAGAACAGATGCGGGGAGATGTCCCATGCTGTTTACTGGAACATGTTCCCTCTCCCACCCCTGAGAGGAACCCCTGAGAGGAACCCCTGAGAGGAACCAAAGTCACTTTTAGCACGGCTAACATCATGAGAAGGGTTTTAATGAACCCCTGAACACAAGATGGAGGATTTGAAGAGCAGCAGGTCAGGCTGGGGTCAGCAGTGATGGAGAGAAAAGGCAAAGCCAAAAGACTTGAATCCATCCCACTCATTGCATCATCACTTCATCACCTCATCTACTCATCCCCTCATCACTTCATCACCCTCATCCCCTCATCTACTCATTCCCCTCATCCCCTCATCTACTCATCCCCTCATCACTTCATCACCCTCATTCCCCTCATCTACTCATCCCCTCATCTACTCATTCCCCTCATCTACTCATTCCCCTCATCCCCTCATCTACTCATCACCCTCATTCCCCTCATCCCCTCATCTACTCATTCCCCTCATCCCCTCATCTACTCATCCCCTCATCCACTCATCACCCTCATCCCCTCATCCACTCATCCCGTCATCACTGCTTAGGTAGCCTACCTTATGGAGTCAAAAGATTAACCTCTTACAGTGTTTGTATGTGTGTGTCAGACTGGCGAATTCTGACAAGAAATCTTCTTCAGTTCTGTGGGCCATATCAGTTCTGTGGGCCATATCAGTTCTGTGGGTCATATCCAGTATCCAGTGCATGGTTTTATCATATGAGCCAGAATGTTTGCTCCAAATGTTCTGCTTCACATTGTGTCATGTCAAAGGAGCACCACCAGATCAGGCCTGTAAGAAGGGGCCAAGCCTTTCCCAAGCCCCCAACACACACACACACACACACACACACACACACACACAGACCTAGGGCCTGATGATCCCAGGCCCCTAACCCTAACAAACCCACACACACAGACCTAGGACCTAATGATCCCAAGCCCCTAACCCTAACAAACACACACACACGCACACACACAAAGGCCTGGGGCCTAATGATCCCAAGCCCCGCCCCTCACTCCACACACCTTTTCCTTCAGGATTAAAAAAAGTATCTATCTATCCATCTATCTACCTATCTCACACACATACACACACAACACACACACATAGGTCTAGTGATCCTGAGCCCCCTAACCCTAACACACTTACACACACACAGGCCTAACAATCCTGAGCCAGTAAGCCTAACATGCACACACACACACACACACACACACACACACACACACACACACACACACACACACACACACACGCACACGCACGCGTGCACTCACGCGCACACACACAGGCTCAAGTCCCAAACCTTAACCCTAACCATGGGTCTATCAATCCAGTGTCTCTCACACTGAGCCTTATGGGAATGGCTGCCAGCTGATGCATCTGTTCATCACCACATGTAGAAAATCAGCCAGGGTTTACACTGGTACTGCTTCAACAACTGACAAACGCTGACAGACACTGACAAACACTGGCATCCTTGTTGATCCATTTGGAGGAGATCTTCATTTAATCAATCAAACATGGCTATAGCCTATATAAAAATATATTTATTTATACTTAAATATAAATATTAATACTTATATCCAATATATAATGTATGCTAATACCGGCATATATTGGACCTGATAGTCCTTATGCACAGGGCCTGCCAGTCAGAGTACACTGATTCTGAACGCAATGCGTGTACACTACTTGCTCGTGTCAGATGTGCAGAGAGTTGGCCATACCTCAACAGATGCATTCCTCTGCAGGGATTTCCTGGAGTCATTACTGGCTGCGTCCACCTTTGCGCCCCGCGACTTGGCGGACTGTGAATCCGTTTGGTCCACGAGCGTAACCTCGCTGAGGTCGGGCCCCGGCACCTTCATGACCTCCTTCTCCACCTCCTCGAGTTCCTCGGGGGACAGGTTGGACAGCAGGTTGTCAATGTCCGGGTCCTCGCTAACCATGCGCCCCAGCTTGGTCAGTCCCCGAACTTTCCTCCGGTTTAAGTAGTCTTGCGACATCTTCGCGGCGCAAACAAATCTTCTCCAGAGAGACTGAAAACTTACTCCACCGGGACAGACCGTATTCCTTGCTAGTGTTCTCAGTATTCCAGTGTGGATTTTTTTGAATCGCAGAGAACGCTCAGGTGAATCCAATCCTGCCGGGCCGGTACGGGACCAGTTGGTTGGGAGCGGAGGCTGACTCGCGCGACGCCCTTGCCTCCCATCATCCGTCTGGGATGCTGAGGCATTCCAAGAAATCCTGCGCAAGCACATGCCCAAATTTAGCGCGGAGTACCCAGTCCTTTAAAGGAGATAGGGTGGGCGAAAGTTTACCCAAAACCGCACAGCGCTGCACTGCATCAGAGCGCCGCTTCCTCTTACTAAGAATAGAAAGAATTAGGTTTGATAGGGTCTGTTTATTTTTCTCTCCAGAAAAACATCTGATGTTAGCATACAGCCATTTTAATTTTCATTTTAATGCGCACATAACTGACCTTTCGCTGTTGAAAGCCTACTGCTTCTACAGTTTGAGTTAATCTAGCCAGCTATGGTACACTGCATGCCAGTTACATTTGGAATTCAGTTTGATGAAATCAAATAACAAATAATCAAATCACATTTCTGAGAGAGGAAAT
Organism: Tenualosa ilisha; assembly: GCA_015244755.2. NCBI lineage: Eukaryota > Metazoa > Chordata > Actinopteri > Clupeiformes > Clupeidae > Tenualosa > Tenualosa ilisha. The sequence goes on along the minus strand of PYXC01001850.1, from coordinate 241,983 downwards.
ATTTGAAGTATGAGGCAGATCTGTCTGTGGTGATAAACTGACACGACCATCCTCTGGAACATAAAATAGACCGTTTACAGTCTCATATACACTCTATTCAAGACCAATAGATATAATATCAGCATCAAGCATCAAAAAGTTCACGAACTGTTTTCAGAAACTTAAGTTAAAAATTGTGCAGTTATCTATATATGGAGTGAAAAGTCAGAGTGTGTTATTCTCAAGTCAGTCACATGGGCACAGCTAGACATTTTGGGCTCTATGACAGAAAATAATTTTGGGCCCCCAAACACTGATTATAATACAGTATGTAATATAACCCCTCCCAAGACTGCATCCCTGACAAAGGACATCCCTCACACACACACACAAGACCAAACACATCTCACACACACACAAGACCAAACACATCTCACACACACACACAAGACCAAACACATCTCACACACACACACAAGACCAAACACATCTCACACACACATACAAGACCAAAGGACATCTCTCACACACACGAACAAGACCAAAGGACATCTCTCACACACACGTACAAGACCAAAGGACATCTCACACACACACATACAAGACCAAAGGACATCTCTCACACACACATACAAAACCAAAGGACATCTCACACACACATACAAGACCAAAGGACATCTCACACACACACATACAAGACCAAAGGACATCTCACACACATACAAGACCAAACACATCTCTCACACACACACACAAGACCAAAGGACATCTCACACACACATACAAGACCAAAGGACATCTCACACACACATACAAGTCCAAACACATCTCACACACACACATACAAGACCAAAGGACATCTCACACACATATACAAGACCAAACACATCTCACACACACATACAAGACCAAAAAACATCTCACACACACGTACAAGACCAAACACATCTCACACACACACATACAAGACCAAAGGACATCTCACACACACATACAAGACCAAAGGACATCTCAGACACACATATAAGACCAAATCGATTTATTGAAAAGAAGGGAAGGGTTGTTACCAGACCGGGTCAGTCTTGCTGCTGCGGCTGTTCTTTAGGTCCAGCCTGTTAATGCAGAGGTTTATCATGTTATGTTGTCTTCCTCCCGTAGCCTGGGTCAGAGGAGTCCCTTCGTCTAACAGTTAGACAGGTGAGTAAACACCTTTGACTGACAGCTGAGCAAACACTTGTGACTGGCAGCTAGACAGGTGAGCATATACCTGTGACTGAGCGCCCCCTACAGCCCACAGAGCAGCAGACTGGGCCCGACCCGGCCCAGATCTGGCTCCAACTGTGTTTATAACCAGAACAGATCTTAAATCATCTGGACCCAGGCTAGCGGGCCAGTGTTACATTCCTTTGGAGATATTATTTGGGATCATTAACAAAAACAAAGCATTTTACATTTCACCCCATACGTCAGAAAAACAAGACAAATCATCATCATCATCAGATCACTGTCCCAGCACACATGCTTCTACTGAGGAACACTGTACAAGGGCCCAGTAGAGACAGCAATACTCTTGAAAGATCAAAATTTGGTGTCAGATCAGGTCAGAGCTTTGATGAAGGTCCGACGGAGTCCGTCTGCTCCATCATCTCTTGCCCCGTCTCCTGTTAAAGGGGAACTCCAGCACATTTCAACCCGCAGTTCTGTTGTTGGACGGCTACACATCGTACAAAACTGACGAAAATCCAAAAGAGTAAGCTAGCCTCCTAATATCTTAACTGCCTAAAAATCGTGGGTATGGAGACAGGCATTAGCGTCTGTGTTAGCATCTGCACCCGCAGCTAGGGCCTGTAGCTGCTCGCTAATTCACACATTTCTGATTTTTGTTGTTTCTGTACCGAAAAAAGTCCATAAAGTCGTCAACAAAACCCCGACAGAAACATGCTGGGGTTTCCCTTAGAGGCTGCATTAGGAGGTCTCATTTAGACTGAATCAGTGGGCAGTTGATTAGTAGAACACACTAAACGCATCCTTCCTTCTGTCCACAGGAGCACCAGAGGCAGGAGACCAGAATCAGACAGGTGATTCACAGAAGCAAACAGATCCACTTTATGTAGAGTAGGTGAGTGTTTCTGCAGAGAGCTCTGATATGAAGTCCAAAATGGTGTGAAGTCTTCAGCGGATGTCCGTCTTAAAGAGTGAACCTTGGGAAACAAGGGGTCCTCACTCAGCGCACATGAATGGGCAGAGGCAGGCTGCACCGCACATACTGACCTAAAGATGGTGCTGTTTCAAATATATCTGAAGGGCCACTCACTCCGATACTCCTGCACATGTTTCCGCACAGGTGTGTAAATCCAGGTACCTCAGAGTGGTTAGAGAAGAGAAACACTACAACTGACTCATGAACAACAGACTGACAGATGGCGGATTTAGAAATAAGACATGTAGAGAAGCTGGTGATGTCATAAGACAATCAGTCAATGAAAGGATACTTCAGACACACTGTGCTGTTCCTGCTCCCACTGCCCCGCCCCACACACACACACACACACACACACACACACACACACACGCACACACACACACAGCTGTGCTTGGATGCAGTAGGACACACAGAAGAGTAAAGAACACCCAACTGCTAGAGATTTTTGTACAAACTGACACAAAACCCAGCCCTGGTTAATTAATTAATTAATTAATTAATTAATTAATTACAAGTTAATAATGACTTAATCATCACTGATATGTTCTGTAAAATCTTAAATATTTAGCATTTCTCCTGATCATTGTTAAATAAACTATATACAGCGGGAGGACTGCATGGGGGTTGGGCGCTGCAGTAAGGCAATATGACAGACCAGAGGAAGAGGAGGAGCCAACGCCTGGCTGGTCTGGTGACCAGAGTTCAGTGTTGTGATTGGCCAGACTGAAAGGTGACACAGAGATAAGCTTCTGAACCTATCACACACACATACAGGAAGGGGTCCAGATGGGCTCAGAAGTGATACTATAGGAAGTGTGTGTGTGTGTGTGTGTGTGTGAATGATGTCTTCAGTTAGCCAAAGGTTAGATTTCTGAGCTAAGGAAACACAGGAGCTTTAACTCTGTGACGTGTGTTTAGACTAGGGAGATAGCTCACACACTGAGAGTCACACCATCTGACTGGTTGGTGTGTGTGTGTGTGTGTGTGTGTATGATGTGTGTGTATGTTTAGACTAGGGAGATAGCTCACACACTGAGAGTCACACCATCTGACTGGTTGGTGTGTGTGTGTGTGAGAGTGTGTATGATGTGTGTGTATGTTTAGACTAGGGAGATAGCTCACACACTGAGAGTCACACCATCTGACTGGTTGGTGTGTGTGTGTGTGTGTGTGTGTGTGTGTATGATGTGTGTGTATGTTTAGACTAGGGAGATAGCTCACACACTGAGAGTCACACCATCTGACTGGTTGGTGTGTGTGTGTGTGAGAGTGTGTATGATGTGTGTGTATGTTTAGACTAGGGAGATAGCTCACACACTGAGAGTCACTCCATCTGACTGGTCGGTGTGTGTGTGTGTGTGTGTATGATGTGTGTGTATGTTTAGACTAGGGAGATAGCTCACACACTGAGAGTCAAACCATCTGACTGGTTGGTGTGTGTGTGTGTGTGTGTGTGTGTGTGATGTGTGTGTATGTTTAGACTAGGGAGATAGCTCACACACTGAGAGTCAAACCATCTGACTGGTTGGTGTGTGTGTGTGTGTGTGTGTGCGTGATGTGTGACGTCTGTGTGTTTAGGAACGGGAGTTAGCTCACACACTGAGTGGTCACAGCATGGAGGACTAGAGATGCAGTGAAGTTAAAGCTTGTGTGTTCACACACCTGACTCACCATCTCACACACCCACACACACACACACTCACACACGCCCCTACACAGGTCAACAACAAACAAACACTCAGATTCACTAAACAACCCTACACACTCTTCAACACAAATACACAAACTAACAAAACAACCTCAGCGGTCCAAAGAGTCGCCCCTGGGTCAATGGGGTGTCGTGTCTGAACCACTTGCCTTCAGCCTGAGAGGCAAAACCAGGACTGTGTGTGTGTGTGTGTGTGTGTGTGTGTGTTTCATCCCCTGTTGAGAGTCCATGTGAATGTGTTGCGGAGCTGGAACTAGCTCCTAAAATAAACAGATTAGACACAAAGTAAGGTGGGGTGTGTATGTGTGTGTGTGTTTGTGTTGTGTGTGTGTGTGTGTGTCAATGTTTGTGCGTATGTATGTATGTATGTATGTATGTATGTATGTAGCTCTGTGTATATGTATGTCTATGTGTGTTTGTGTGTGCGTATGTCAGTGTATCAATGTGTAAGTGAATGTCTGTGTGTCTCTCTACAGTTATATAGATATGTGTGTGTGTGTGTGTTTGTGTGTGTGTGTTCCCCTTCATCACTGTCCAGGGTACTGAGGCGGGGAATAGGGTGGAGGAGCTGAAACAGACACAGAGAGAGAGAATGAGTACCACAATACACACACACATGCATGTACATACACACAGATGCACACATACACATACACATACATACACACAAACACACACGCGTGCATGCACATATGCACATACGCACACACGCATGCACACACACATACACACATATATATATAGAAAGCAGAGTCGAACCCCTATATCTGTATCTGGTTTCAGTTACACACACACACAGTTGTAGTTTTAAATTCTTGCAAGATGTGTTGAGTGCATCTCATTTATCATGAGGAAGGACAGAAGGAGAGAGAATGAGTGGAGAAGCTTAATGAGCTACAACACACACACATGCCACACACACACACACATGCGCCACATACACACACATTGACAATTACATTTATGCATTTAGCAGATGCTGTTATCCAAAGCGACTTACAAAACAGGATAACATTCAAACACGTGCACACAAAAAGAGAGAGGAGACAAAGAGGGAGTGAAGAATGAAGCTTTGGAACAGATCCCCGTAGATGCAGGAGTTCCACTTATATATGCACATACACACACACACACACACACACACACACACACCACACACACACACACACACACACACACACAGAGGTGCGTACCATGAAGCTCAGAGTGTGTATCGTTTTCTATGACCCCACCCCACACACACACATATACGGCGGTGGTAGCGTAGTGGTTAAGGAACCTGGCTAGCGTGCAAGTAGCCTGAAAAAGATGTGGGTTTGAATCCCAGCTACCACCGTTGTGCCCTTGAGCAAGGCACTTAACCCTAAGGTGCTCTAGGGGAGACTGGCCCTGAACAATTGATAGTTGACAAAGTTGTAAGTCGCTTTGGATAAAAGCGTCTGCTAAATGTAAATGTAAATACATACACACTGGCTCAGACTGTGGGTGTCACACATATACCTATTTACATTTATACACACATACAGGCTGAGAGTGTGTGTGTCACTAACCCTGCTGGCTATAACTGAGGTCAGCAGAGGGGTACAGTGGATAGGGCCTCTGTGTGTGTATGTGTGTGTGTGTGTGTGTGTGTGTGTGCATCTAACTCACCCTGCTGGCTGTAACTCAGGTCAGCAGAGGGGTACAGTGGATAGGGCCTCTGTGTGTGTGTGTGTGTGTGTGTGTGTGTGTGTGCATCTAACTCACCCTGCTGGCTGTAACTGGGATCAGCAGGGGGGTACGGTGGGTAGGGCCCAGGGGGCATCATGGGGTATTGCTGTGGCATACCGGGGTGGTACTGGGGGGCCATGGGGTAGCCCATGGGGGGGTTGGGGTAGTCATGGTGACCCAGGGGTTTCCCAAAGGCATCATACATGGGCTCCACTGGGTAGCTTGTCATAAGAATCTGCTGACCTGAGAGAAACACATACACACATCAGAGTCAATTACAACACACAGTTAAAGACACACACATACACACATGTGCACACACACACTCACACATTCTTATGCATAAAGTCAAATTCAATCATGCATGTTCGCATACAAAGCACACATAACATAAAATACACACACACACACACACACACACACACACACACACACACACTGTCGTTGTGCAGGCCAGATCAGCTGCTTGAAGCATGTGTGTATTCATGGCTTTTAGTCCACTGTGTAAGGAACAGGAGATTTAAACTCTCTAGAAGATGAGGACTGTGTTAAGTGTCTAGGAGATGAGGACTGTGTTAAGTGTCTAGTAGATGAGGACTGTGTTAAGTGCTTAGTAGATGAGGACTGTGTTAAGTGTCTAGGAGATGAGGACTGTTAGTTTAGATGATGTTAGTTCTAGTAGATGGACTGTGTTAAGTGTCTAGGAGATGAGGACTGTGTTAAGTGTCTAGGAGATGAGGACTGTGTTAAGTGTCTAGTAGACGTGGACTGTGTTAAGTGTCTAGTAGATGAGGACTGTGTTTAGTGTCTAGGAGATGAGGACTGTGTTAAGTGCCTAGTAGATGAGGACTGTGTTAGTGTTAGGAGATGAGGACTGTGTTAAGGTCTAGGAGATGAGGACTGTGTTAAGTGTCTAGGAGATGAGGACTGTGTTAAGTGCTTAGTAGATGAGGACTGTGTTAAGTGTCTAGGAGATGAGGACTGTGTTAAGTGTCTAGTAGATGAGGACTGTGTTAAGTGTCTAGTAGATGTGGACTGTGTTAAGTGTCTAGGAGATGAGGACTGTGTTAAGTGTCTAGTAGATGAGGACTGTGTTTAGTGTCTAGGAGATGAGGACTGTGTTAAGTGCTTAGTAGATGAGGACTGTGTTAAGTGTCTAGGAGATGAGGACTGTGTTAAGTGTCTAGGAGATGAGGACTGTGTTAAGTGCTTAGTAGATGAGGACTGTGTTAAGTGTCTAGGAGATGAGGACTGTGTTAAGTGTCTAGTAGATGAGGACTGTGTTAAGTGTCTAGGAGATGAGGACTGTGTTAAGTGCTTAGTAGATGAGGACTGTGTTAAGTGTCTAGGAGATGAGGACTGTGTTAAGTGTCTAGTAGATGAGGACTGTGTTAAGTGTCTAGGAGATGAGGACTGTGTTAAGTGCTTACTAGATGAGGACTGTGTTAAGTGAGGCAGCCTATTTAAAGGTTTTAGGAAACGCAAAGCTAGTTGCTTGCTAGCTTGCTAGCTACTTGTTGTCAATGGACACATGGTGCATTTGGATGTGACACTGCTGTTACAACTACAAAACATGACAGCCAATCAAATGAGAAAGCACTGCATCATCAGCCAATCATAAAGCAGAATACAGTCACATGTCTGCCAGAGTGCGTACTGTACCATCCTGTGATTCTGTAAATACAAAAATAATAAAAGCACAAAAAAATATCTATAAGCTCTTGCAGATCTATTAACACATCAAATGTGTACCCATATATATTGTGTACTGTGTGTGTGTATGTGCATGCATGTGGTGTGTGTGTGTGTGTATGTGGTGTGTGTTAGTGATGTTCTCGATCCACCGGCTGACCAGAGGAGCACAACTCATCTCCAACCTTTGACAAAAACGGCTATCACACATGCACACACACACACACACACACACACACACACACATACATACACACACATACATACATACACACACACACACAAACACACACATACATACATACACACATTCTACTGAGGCATCATTGGTTCTTCAGCTCTAAGTGCTGGTAATGATGACAAACACTGAGGAAACTCACTTCCATGGCAGGAGATTCTTCAGTAAAGTGTGTGTGTGTGTGTGTATTGATATATATATATATCTGTGCGTGTGTGTGTGTGAAGACTGTACGCCTGCGTGTGTGTGTGTCTGATATATTTTTAGTATGTATTAGGGGTGTACAAACAGAAACATTGCCTATATGTTCTATTTTGTGCCTAAGCTGTGATACTCTGCTGCTTTTAAACAGCCCATGGAATGTTGAAGCGGTTATGACACTAAGAATCAAACAATGTATACACACTATGTGTGTGAGTGTGTGTGTGTGTGTGTGTGTGTGTGTGTCTGCCATTGTAAGGTGTGCACCCTCTGACATTCTGCATTTGATAGTTGTGTGTAAGTGTTGTGTTTGTATGTGTGTGTGTTTACTGTACGTACTGTCTGTGTGTGTGTGTGTGTGTGTGTGTGTAAGGTATGTGTCCCTTGTGTAGTCTGCCCTGGTAAAAGTCACAACATGACTATGATGCTTGTGTAAGTGTGTGTGTGTGTGTGTGTTTACCATTATAAGGTGTGCATCCCCGCTGCTGTCTGTGCTGGTAGAGGTAGCAGCCATGGCTATGATGTGTGTGTTTATGTGTGTGTGTGTGTGTGTGTGTGTGTGTGTGTGTTTACCATCATATGGCGTGCGTCCCCGCTGCTGGCGGCGCTGGTAGAGATAGCAGCATTGGCTATGATGTGTGTGTTTATGTGTGTGTGTGTGTGTGTGTGTGTGTGTGTGGTGTGTGTGTGTGTGTGTGTGTTTACCATCATATGGCGTGCGCCCCCGCTGCTGGCGGCGCTGGTACAGGTAGCAGCAGGAGCACATGAAACAGCAGACCATGGTGGCGATGATGGCCACAAACAACAGAATGGACGAGGCGATGCCTGCTATAGTGGTGGGACTGGGGGGAGAGAGGGAGAGAGAGAGAGGGGAGAGAGAGAGAGAGGAGAGAGAGAGACACAGGAAAAAACTGTAAGAGAGATATAGAAAGCTAGATAGATTCCTAACTTTCTAAAGACAGAGGTAGAGGAAGAGGAAGAACAAGAACGTGTGCTGCTTGTGAGGCACTTTGGGGCTGGACACTATAGCACTATGAGGCATCACAGACCTCTGAGGATGCAGGAGGAGGAGGAGGAGGAGGAGGAGGAGAAGCAGAAGGAAGAGGAGGTGTATCAGCACTGTCTCAGCAGACTGGCATCTCCAGGAGGAGAGCAGCTAAATGGGACAATGCACAGGACACTCCTCTAATGAGAAGACACACACACACACACCCACACACAAAGAGCTCAGCTAACACACACACACACACACAAACACAAAGACCTCGGCTAACACACACACACACACACACACACACACACACACACACAAACACACACATACACACACACACACACACATGCTATCACAGTCCACTCTGTGCACTCTGTGTTGCCTAAAAGTCAGGTGATGGGATGGGGCTTGGAGGTACACAACAATGCAGGTGTGTGTGTGTGTGTGTGTTTGACAGCATCAATTCAACAAATTCAGTTTCTGTGTGTGTGTGTGTGTGTAGCAACGGCATAGATTAAAAAAAGAATCATGAATGTATGTATATGTGTGTGCATGTGTGTGTGCGTGCGCGTGTTTGTGTGTGTGTGCACGCGCATGTGTGTGTGTGTGTGTGCGGTGCTTGTTCTCATTTGTTTGTTTTCCAGTCTCACATTACAACCAGATGCACATACTCAGAGCTGTCCACTGCACACAAACACACTCCCACGTACACACCTGCATCTACACACACACACACACACACACACACTGAATGGACTGCCAGAGGAACCTGAGAACTCGTTTGCTAAAGTCTGACAGAGGAGTAATAGATTCTATTTCAGCCAATCAACAGGCTCAGATCGGATCTCTTAGGAACACACACGCACATGCACACACACACACACACACACACACACACACACACACACACACACACACACACACACACTCACACAACAGGATGTGCCTGGTTATGGAGCTGAGATATAAATAATCTTTAACCCTTAAATGGCTCTCCCCCCTGCCCCGCAGTTAGAACGCTGGCCAGACACAACGCATTCAGGGGAAAATGATCTACGCAAGAAACACACGGCAGCGATCAGAGAAGCTGACGCCGGTTCCGTCTGACCGAGGCTGGAGTGTGACGGCGCATAAGTAACTCTGCATAAGTAACTCTGTGTGTGTGAGTGTGTATGTCACAGTAATGAGTGTGTGTGTGTGTGTATGTCTGTGAGTGTGTATGTGTGTGTGTGTGTATGTTGCAGTAATGAGTGTGTGTGTGTGTGTGTGTGTGTATGTCTGTGAGTGTGTGTGTGTGTGTGTGTATGTTGCAGTAATGAGTGACTCCAGGCTACAGGAAATGAGATTAATCAGCCACTTGGCCTTGTTTCTGTTGGCTGCATTAAAATCTAACCTAACTAGATCCTAACTAGTGCACATGTATGGGGTAAAGGCCATGCACAAATCCAACCTAACTAGTGTATGAGTGTATGTGTGTGTGTGTGTGTGTGTGTGTGTGTGGGTGGGTGGGGGGGGGGCAGAAATCCATCCACCTAGTGTATGTGTGTGAGAGTGGAGTGAGATATCACCATGCTAACTAGTGTATGTGTGTCTGAGTGGAGTGAGATATCACCATGCTAACTAGTGTATGTCTGTGTGAGTGGAGTGAGATATCACCATGCTACCTAGTGTATGTGTGTGTGAGTGGAGTGAGGTATCACCATGCTACCTAGTGTATGTGTGTGAGAGTGGAGTGAGGTATCACCATGCTACCTAGTGTATGTGTGTGAGAGTGGAGTGAGATATCACCATGCTACCTAGTGTATGTGTGTGAGAGTGGAGTGAGATATCACCATGCTACCTAGTGTATGTGTGTGAAAGTGGAGTGAGATATCACCATGCTAACTAGTGTATGTGTGTGAGAGTGGAGTGAGATATCACCATGCTAACTAGTGTATGTGTGTGAGAGTGGAGTGAGATATCATCATGCTTCTCTGTGCTGTTTCTTGGGCTTAACCTTTGTTTTAGAGTTTGAACATTAAGGATTATTCTGGTGACACTTTAGACTAGTGTTCACTTTAGACTAGTGTTCACTTTAGACTAGTGTTCACTTTAGATTAGTGTTCACTTTAGACTAGTGTTCACTTTAGATTAGTGTTCACTTTAGACTAGTGTTCACTTTAGACTAGTCTTCACTTTAGATTAGTGTTCACTTTAGATTAGTGTTCACTTTAGATTAGTGTTCACATGTTCTCTATTAACTGGCAGCTTCTAAGGCAGTAGTGCAACAGGAACAGTTATTCTCCTTCAATAACATTTAGATGGTCTATTCATCAGAACAAAACCCAAAATTACAAGTACCTAATTATGTCTTTTTGATTGAGAATAATGTTAATAATGTTCCTGTTGTACTACTGTTTACTATACTAATAGGTGTTCCTGTTGTGCTATTGTTTACTATGAATAAGCAGCATTTAGGAGTTTACATGGGAGAAAGTTTAGTAAATGGTAACTTGTAATCACTAACAAATGGCTAGTATGTAATTAATTTGCATGGTAATAAGCTGCTAATTAATGGTGAATATATGTACCCTAATCTTACTGAAACTGTTATATTTTTGATAAACTCTGTTGCCATGAATGGCGGGAAAAAAAGAAAATACCAAAACTCACCACACAAGAGCACCCAGACTCACAGCGCCCCCTAAACTGAGCCCCAAGGCCACAGATTTGCTGTCATTAACTGAGACAAGTGACAGGTAAAGGTGCAGGACACCCCTAATAGTGAGAGCCGACACACAGGCCGACGGTCAGACGGTTGACAATGAGTGTCTGATGGCCCAAATTCACTGGTATGACAACAGCTTCACTGGGAGTCTTCTGGCTCATCCACAGCTGATTTCACATGTTGAATGTCGTACCTGTTGTAGAGAGGCTGAGAGCCACTGGCAGCCATCAGTATCTGACTCAGGCAAGCAGAGGGGATCTGGCCACCCCTTTGATACTGCAGCTCTTCTTGCAGTCTCTTTCCGCTTGTGGAAGTAATTCACTTTGTTTTGTTTGTTTCCTTTTGAGCAGAAATCTCTCTGCAGCGCTGGGCGCCTGGGTACTCTGTGGGCCCCTGGGCACTCATACAACTGCATGGTTCAATGACATGAGACAAGGGTGTGTGTGTGTGTGTGTGTGTGTGTTGGGGGGGGGGGGCTTCTTTCAATTAGCCCAAAGCATTCTATTTAGGGAGTGTGTGTGGTTCTTCTGGGATCAAAGTTCTCTGGGACAAGCGTCAGACTCTGTGTCCACTCCATGACCACACACACACTTACATACACACACACACACACACACACACACAAGATGCATGAATTCCATTTTCTCTCACACACATCCACTTGCAGAAGCATCCACACACACTCAAGAGCCTGTCTCACGTAGAGAGACGGCTAGATAAGTCCCGACTGGGAGAGAGTACAAGAGGGGTTAGAGATCAGAGGTCGGGCGTCAGAGGTCACCTGAACTGGAACAGCATGCATCGCTTCTGCTCGCGCTCAGTGATGGTCTTGAAGGGGTCCATGCAGCAGTAGCGGCGATGGCAGTTCCCACAGCACGACGTGATCATGGGGCAGTCAAAGCCGTTGTGCCACGTGCCATTCTTGTCTACGTACCACAGGCAGTCCTCATTGCTACTCGCTGCACAAACACACACACACAATTATATAGAAACAAAGGAATAGATAGACAGACAGACAGACAGACTAACAGACAGAGCTACTGATCTTGGTTCAGCTGCGGTATCCCAGAATGCCGTCGGGGAGCGTGAAGGGCTCAGCAGGTTTGGGTGCAGTGTTGTTTGTGGACACATGATTTAGCACGGCTCTGATGATCTACGTGATTAAGCCTTAATCTCCCCCTGGCCATCACCGCTCAACCCTCTCAGCCTCTACTAGAAGAGACACACCAGTCACCAAACCACATCCATCCTGTGGCTCCCACAGATGGCTTTTGACAATCAAATATTCCTAATCATTGGCTATCCTGTCTAGGTGTGAGTATGTGTGTATCCTATCCTAGCTCTCTACAGTGGAAGGCAGAGGGTGTGTGTGTGTGTATGTACTTTTCAGTGGAAGGCAGAGGGTGTGTGTGTGTGTGTGTATTCTCCTCAGTGGAAGGCTGAGGTTGTGTGTGTGTGTGTGTGTGTGTGTGTGTGTGTGTGTGTCTTTAGTGGAAGGGAAATGTTGAAAGATGATTACTACGCCACTCAAAGCCCACTAATGCTGCTGTGCTAAAGGGTGCTGGGCTCAGTGCACAACAACCGCCCCAGACACACACACACTCACACACACACACACACAAGCACAAACAGCCACTGTCCAAAGCTCTGCTTGTCCTATCAAAACACCCACATCAACCAGGAAATGCCAAAGTCAACAAGTGGCAGGGCCTCACTGCACAAGACCAGCAGTGAAGGGCGGTGGGGTCGGCACGGCCGGATCCATGCCGACCCCGGGAGAGGCATTTTTGAGGCTGCAGATGACACGCGGGTCACACGGGGCAGGGAGGCACCACCTGCTCGAGGTCTCGAGCCTCGGGATTAACGGTGGAGCTCGAGCACATGAGGTTAACCCACTAGCTGGCTTTCCACGTCAGCTCCAGTAAAAAACCCATAACTATTTTTAATGGCAAATGTAATGGTACAACAGACTGAAGCGATCTAACGCATGATGATGGCGATGTCATCAACAGAAGCCGCTCTACTCAGATAGCCTTCACGTTACTCATTAAAGTTTATTTAATTCTTTTCAATAATGAAACACAGCAACAACAAATGTGGTACTCATTTCAAGACACGTGATGTAGCCTTCACAGCCCGCATACTGACCTAGGCCTATAGCATGGCTAGAATGCCAATGTTCTACTGGAGTATATTTGCAACATTCCCCGAGATTCCCAGCTGTTTATGGACACTTTTAATAGTATCTGATAAACCCAGTAACATCGTTAATGTCACAGCGAGCCAGATTCTATTTTTTAAGTTTTCACTGACGGCATTCTGTGACATTTCCACGGCACTCCATGGCTACAGCGGTAATAGACAAGTATCTTTTCAACAGCTTCCTATAGGCTATGAGATCCGCGGGTCATTAAATACCCAATAGCAGGTGCATCCGCTCAAAGTAAATATCCGTCATATATTATGTAGTAATATATTCGTCGCGACGGAGATGCAAGGCACCGCGCGCCACCATTAATGCGGAATATAGGCTGCTTTCACGTGCATAATGTTGTCATGACTCTTGTCGCGGCCTGTGAGGGAATGTCACCGTCTTACCCACCCGGCCAAGAGGACAGCAGCAGAGAAAGGACCGAGAGCACCACCGCGGCCGGCGACATCTTGAAGGCAATCCGATATACCGAAGAATGAAATGGCGATCAACGCGGACAGCAGCGGGACCTCAGTGCTCCGTCATGAAATGGACCGTGTTGAAGAGCATGCTTGGGCAGCGGAGGAGCGCTCGCTCGGTTCGTGATCCACATGAGATGTGATGTGTGTCGGATGATACACGGGCCGTGACGCTACAGCCTCTCGCGGCGTTAAAGGAGACGAGCACCAAGTAGCGCGGGCTGTGCGCGCCACCCGAGTTCGCACAATTTAAACGCAGCTCGTCTTCCACATTCCACGAGCTGCTCCTAACCGAGCCAGCCAACAATCCATCACAGCGCCCTCTGAGACTGACATCACCGTTAACTAAGAGAAACAAAAACTGTAGGCCTGCGGATTTGGAAAAATATTGCTATTACTGATATTGCTAATATTGATATTGGGCAAATTAGGCTACCTAAAAACCTCAGTTTTATCAATGCCAGCCCAATACTATGACGGTACTCCTAAATTCTCTCTTCTCACAGTCTGATGATTCAAGGGAGAACACATGCGAATATCAGTGTACAGTAAACATCAAAGGGTACAATGTCAACATCAGAGATTTAAACATTACGTGGCTGAGCAAAACAATCAGACAACCCCTTTGCATTCAATAATGAAAGTAATGACCGAGTAATACAATAATAAAAGGTCAAGAAATTACTAGAATCTTGAGTTGGAAGATGAAAAGGAATCCCAGCGATTCCTCAGATGATGTGCACTCTTACCACCAGCAAGATACAATTCCACAGGAATGTCCAGATCTATGAGGAAGTCTTAAAATAATAAACACCTCACTTTTACTTAATGCAGGCCTTTGTGTTCAACGAGTTCATTTCTAAAAATGTCCATTTCTATCTGAAATACAATAATATTCCCCCAATGGAAGCACTTCCTCTATTTAATGAGCAATGCCTTACATTTGACATGCTTAGAATGACTGTAAACTTGCACACTGATCTGGAAGAGATGGTGTTCCGCAACATTCCTCAAAGTAATTTAGATAAAAGCCTCAGATTACAAACACAGCAGATGCTGTGAATCCTTCTGGATACATCACAGCTCCTGTTGACATAAACATCTTAACCCTCTTGTCTACATCAGCAGCACCTCACACTGATCACCCTGATGATGAGCTTTGGTCCCAAGGGCTCACATCGGTGACCCTGATGGAGATGACCTTTTGTCCCAAGGACTCACACCGATGACCTTTGGTCCCAAGGGCTCATACTGATGACCTCCAGCTACTGAGGGCACATGCTGACGACTGCCGCTCACTGAGGGAACAGCGGCTCTACCTGATGAAGCTGGGGGAGTGTTCCAAGTAGGCACCTTCAGTGACAGAGCTCACCTGAGTACATTTACCTGGAGATACCAGTGGTGACAGAACTCACCTTAGTACGTTTACTTGAGTTAGTGGTGGTGATCGAGCTCACCTGAGTAAGTTTACCTGAGTTAGTGTCCTGGTGACTGAGCTCACCTGAGTAAGTTTACCTGAGTTAGTGGTGGTGACCGAGCTCACCTGAGTAAGTGTCCTGGTGACTGAGCTCACCTGAGCCTGATAATAGAGGAGTCTGGGTTTTTCGTCCCCTTGGCTAAACAAAGCCAACGGCCACTTGTGTTAGGAGATGAGGCACTTCTCTCCAGGTTACCTTCCCCAGGGTCATCACATCACCACCTACTGTACCTGGGGTTCATCCCTGCTCTCAGAACTGGAGGAACAGCAGCTTAGAACCCAGAATGTGGAACAAAAACAGGAAATCAGCCAAAATTCTGCTCTCAGAAATGTTTGTGTTTGTTGGCCTAATCAGGAGACAGAGGAAGACAGTACAGCTATAAATTGTGTGTGTGTGTGTGTTAAAATATCAGAGGCTCACATCATATTGTGTGTGTGTGTTAGAATATTACAGGCTCAGATCATATTGTGTGTGTGTGTGTGTTAAAATATCAGAGGCTCAGATCATATTGTGTGTGTGTGTTAAAATATGAGGCTAAGATAATATTGTGTGTGTGTGTGTGAAGAGCAGAGCTCCCACTAGTGGCAACGCACAGCCACTGCGTCGCACTGCACAGAAGTTGAAGAGCACCAGGAGACGGAGACTGGCGGTTTATTTTCAAAATACATCTCAAAACTACAAGGACAACCAGTGAGCTCCGTTCCACCATGGCAACAGTGTCAATCAACTGGACAGCCGCCCGCCCCATCCGCCCGCCCACCAATGGGAGAAGAGGACCACTAGGAGCTTTTCATCATGAGAAATACACAAGTACAATATAAGGCCGCCAACAATTCATGAAAACCGCAAGTCTGAAGTTCATTTGGCATCCAAATGTCTCTTTGTCTTTTTCTTCTCTAGAAGTTCCAGAACATTCCAAATCAGAGAGGATTCTGGTCGCCTTGAGCGCCCAGTGGAGATCCTCTCCCAGTCCGCTGCTGACAGGTCAACAGGTCATCTGGACAGATGGACTGCTCATCCCGACCCGACCCATCCCACCCCACCCCACCCCAGTTCTCCAGGAGAGAGGGGAGCATCCCCCAAACCCCCCGGCCCCCAAACACCTCCTGAATCTCCAGTCTGTCTCAGAACTCAAGGAGTTCCACAACCCCACCATTAGTGACCCCTCCCCTCCTCCAGGAAGTGCTGAGTCGCCCAGCGGTTCTGTCCATGACATGATGAAGAGGAAGAGGAAGATGATCACCATGCCCCCAACACTGCTTCTCTGGAAAGGTGTCCACTAGAGGCTCTCTGTGTGTGTGTGTGTGTGTGTGTAAGATATAGTAAGAAGAATTCTGCATGTGTGTGTTAGGAGGAGTTTTGGGGCAGGGTGTGTGTGTGTGTGTGTGTGTGTGTGTGTGTTGGGGAAGCAGCGGTCTCACAGGCCGATGCCTTGGAGGACTCTCCTCTCTGCCTCGTTCAGGTGTCCTGAAAACATGCTGTAGCAAGGCTGCTGAGAAAACTGAGTCAGGAAGTCCGTCAGGTACGCCTGCAACACACACACACACACACGCACGCACACGCATTACTTTTCAGGGAACTATAGGAGTTCATTTTCACACAGACACGACGCACACACAAATCTGGGGCCGGATACAGTCAAGGGGTAGACTATCGCCACACTAGAACCATAGATCAACGCTGACACACACACACACGCACGCACACACACACACACACACACACAGACACAGACACAGACACACACACAAGCTCATACACCATCAAAGTTTGGCCTGGGTGCTTTAGCTAACAACCTGGTTAGAGTCTGGAAAGGTAAGATCATAAGGTCATAAAAGGTCACTGGGCCATTACCTGAAGGTCAATCTGATAGATGGGGTCCTTTAAGGCGTCAGGGTCGTCCTCATCATCGTCGTCATAGTAATCATCATCTGAGCAGCACAGGGACAGAGATGGGAATGGGAGGGGCACAAAAGCAAGAGGAGTGGGTGCCACTCAGCTGGGGGGTGGTGACAAATGTGTGTGTGTGTGTGTGTATTGTCTTACCATATTTATTGGAGGAGATGAGGTACGAGAGCAGCTGTGTGTGTGTGTGTGTGTATTGTCTTACCATATTTATTGGAGGAGATGAGGTACGAGAGCAGCTGTGTGTGTGTGTGTGTGTGTGTGTGTATTGTCTTACCATATTTATTGGAGATGAGGTACGAGAGCAGCTGTGTGTGTGTGTGTGTATTGTCTTACCATATTTATTGGAGGAGATGAGGTACGAGAGCAGCTGTGTGTGTGTGTGTGTGTATTGTCTTACCATATTTATTGGAGATGAGGTACGAGAGCAGCTGTGTGTGTGTGTGTGTGTGTGTATTGTCTTACCATATTTATTGGAGGAGATGAGGTACGAGAGCAGCTGTGTGTGTGTGTGTGTGTGTGTGTGTGTATTGTCTTACCATATTTATTGGAGGTGATGAGGTACGAGAGCAGCTCTGTGTGTGTGTGTGTGTGTATTGTCTTACCATATTTATTGGAGGAGATGAGGTCAGAGCAGCTGTGTGTGTGTGTGTATTGTCTTACCATATTTATTGGAGGACATGAGGTCTGAGAGCAGCTGTGTGTGTGTGTATTGTCTTACCATATTTATTGGAGGAGATGAGGTCTGAGAGCAGCTGTGTGTGTGTGTGTGTGTGTATTGTCTTACCATATTTATTGGAGGAGATGAGGTACGAGAGCAGCTGTGTGTGTGTGTGTGTGTGTGTGTGTGTGTGTGTGTGTATTGTCTTACCATATTTATTGGAGGAGATGAGGTACGAGGCAGCTGTGTGTGTGTGTGTGTGTGTGTATTGTCTTACCATATTTATTGGAGGAGATGAGGTACGAGAGCAGCTGTGTGTGTGTGTGTGTGTGTGTGTGTTTGTTTTTTTTTTATTTATGAGTGAGGTCTGTGTGTGTGTGTGTGTATTGTCTTACCATATTTATTGGAGGAGATGAGGTCAGAGCAGCTGTGTGTGGTGTGTGTATTGTCTTACCATATTTATTGGAGGAATGAGCAGTGTGTGGTGTGTGTGTATTGTCTTACCATATTTATTGGAGGAGATGAGGTCTGAGAGCAGCTGTGTGTGTGTGTGTGTGTGTATTGTCTTACCATATTTATTGGAGGAGATGAGGTACGAGAGCAGCTGTGGTGTGGGGGGGGGGGGGTATATGGGGAGAGGTGAGGGGCTGTGTGTGTGTGTGTGTGTGCTTCTGTGTGTGTGTGTGTGTGTGTGTGTATTGTCTTACCATATTTATTGGAGGAGATGAGGTACGAGAGCAGCTGTGTGTGTGTGTGTATTGTCTTACCATATTTATTGGAGGAATGAGGTCAGAGCAGCTGTGTGTGTGTGTGTATTGTCTTACCATATTTATTGGAGGAGATGAGGTCTGAGAGCAGCTGTGTGTGTGTTGTGTGTGTGTATTGTCTTACCATATTATGGAGGAGATGAGGTACGAGAGCAGCTCTGTGTGTGTGTGTGTGTGTGTGTGTATTGTCTTACCATATTTATTGGAGGAGATGAGGTCAGAGCAGGTGTGTGTGTGTGTATTGTCTTACCATATTTATTGGAGGAGATGAGGTCTGAGAGCAGCTGTGTGTGTGTGTGTGTGTGTGTGTGTGTGTGTGTGTGTGTGTATTGTCTTACCATATTTATTGGGGAGATGAGGTACGAGAGCAGCTGTGTGTGTGTGTGTATTGTCTTACCATATTTATTGGAGGACATGAGGTCTGAGAGCAGCTGTGTGTGTGTGTGTGTGTATTGTCTTACCATATTTATTGGAGGAGATGAGGTCTGAGAGCAGCTGTGTGTGTGTGTGTGTGTGTGTGTATTGTCTTACCATATTTATTGGAGGAGATGAGGTCTGAGAGCAGCTGTCCATGCAGCCCTTCGTCGTCTTCATCCTCCTCCTCTTCCTCCTCCTGATCCTCCCACATCCCCCCTGAATCTACACACACACACACACACACAGTACATGAACACCTTTAGGCTGCTTCCACTCTGTCCAAACCAATGGGAACACTTCCATAAACACCAACAGTCGGGTCCATATTTGTCTGTTCTGGTGGGATGGAGGTGAAGACTTCCACATGTTCAGTCCGGTCCGGTGGAGTTGTAGAATGTCTAATCAACGTAGATCCGTTTTCAAACAAACTACAACATGCTGAGAGCTCGCGTCCTTGACGACACACCAATATTTGCAGGCAGAATGGTCACAAGATGGGTCCACCTGCTTTAGTCCACATGATGTGGTGTAGTGTCTGAATGGCTGGTCTTTGGACGCAGGGACATGAAGGACCAAGAAGGACCAGTCCGCTCCTCCTTCAGCGGTGGGAAGAGAAAGCCCAGATACATCACCATGTTTCATTTTTCATTTCATTACCAAGGAGCACTCAAGAGCAACAGGCGCAGGGAAAAACTCTAACCGTTATTTACAGAAGAAGCCTTGGGCAGATCCAAGGCTCAAGGGGCCAGCCCAACTGCCAGGGGTCATTCAAGAAAAAGTAGTCAGTAGTTACCAGGCGTGATCGACTACAATTTCTCCACGGTCCAGTCAAGCCATAGGTGGTTGTCTAAAGTTCTGGCTGGACAGCGTAGTAGCAGCCAGACATCAAGTTAAAGTCAGGGAGTGAGATCGATCATGGGGGTAACATTGGGTGGAGTGCCATCGTGAGAGGGGTTGGTCACAGAGGGACACTAGTCAGGTTAGTTCTGCCTCAAGCCGCCACTCACTAGCCTCCAGAGGGCCCACTAGTCTTTCTCAACGCAACATCCAAGACTTCCCAGCGTCCTCCTGGCACCTCTGGACTGCTGTGTCTGCTGCACACACACTGCAGCTCAGTGACCTTGGCCACAGTCAGTGCCTCTCAACATCCAGGCTGAAGCCCACATTAGGTGGTGACAAAGGTCAGTCTGGTCAGTGTGGCACTTGGGTTAGTGAACGTTCTAAAGACGGTCAGCTGACAATCCTGACAACTTTCTTGCTGTTTGCTGGGGCACTGGAAACAGCTTCAGAATCCCTGAGGCCTTAGCGGTAGAGTTTCGTGTTGCCCAATCCAGGTGTCTGATTATGACAGGATGCTCCAATCTGTGTGTGACGTTCTAAAGTTCTGTGGGGACAAAGCCTCTGGAGCTTTGGAGTGTGTCCTCTACACACTAGTAGTCTTTCAAACACCTGTGTGTGTGTGTGTGTGTGTGTGTGTGTGTGTGTGTGTGTGTGTGTTTCCTACCTTGACTCCAGTCGCCAGCAGAGTTGCGTGTGGCGTTGGCCTCCACTACAGAGGAAAGCTCATTAACGATCAGCTTAAAGATCTTCACCAACAACGGTATGTTGGTCCAACGCTCTGGGTCTGACAGACAAAACACACACACACACACACACACACACACAGATGTAAATCAGTGTGAAAGTGTGTGTGCTGTCCGGGTTTCATAAATGAGCATTCATGACAGACACACACACACACACACACTTAAATCAGTATATGTGGCCAACAGATGTTTGCTGGTTGATCTAAGTTTGATAAATGACCACACACTGAGACACACACACACACACACACACACACAGTTGTCTAAACAAAGAAAACAAAAAGTTTGCTAGAAAACCATAGAAAAGAGTCAACATGAAAGATCATTTTGCTCTGGACACACACAACACACTCACTGTTTTTACTGAGCAACACTGGTGTGTGTGTGTGTGTGTTGCGACATGTTCTTACTCTTTGCCGATTTGGAGCGTGTGCGAATGCCCTCGTCCTGACTGAAGATCTCGTCTCCCTTGACGATGATGTCCTGCAGCCTCTTGTCGTTGGTGTTGAGACCGTGCTGCAACAACTTACAGAGCGCCACCGTGCTGTAGGGAGGACCAATAACACTCATCTGTGTGTGTGTGTGTGTGTGTGTTGCTTTTATTTCATCCTCAAACGCGTCATCAAACTCATCATCTGTCTGCCATCCTTTCACACCAACGTTTTTGGATCAGTTTCAAACCCAAAGCCGCACCTCCGCTGTCTGTTAGCTGTTAGTAGGAGCAGTAGCTTTATTTGTCAACTTCTTCACATGTCCAAGACATACAAAGGAATCCAAATATGTTTCTCACTCCCCCTGTGGTGGGGAGAGCAAGAGGTCCCTGCGTCAGAGACGCGCCACCTGTGTTCCAGTTTGGGGAGTGAAAGACACCATACAGCAGAACATGAGGAGAGAGGAGGAGGAAAAAAGGCACCTCCAGACTGCGCTCCAAAAACACCTCACACACATGAGCACATAGAACACAAGATGCATGACCTGCAGCAGGGAAGGGGGGGATAAGAGTCAGCATGGGCAAGCAGCCAACCTGGCGCTGGTCACAGACCCGCCTGACACACTGGGGATATGAAGCGGCGAAGGTGTGGGGTGGTGGGTGAGGGTGGTGATGGCATATCAGTACAAGTGTGTGTAGAAGTGTGTGTGTGTAAGGCCTGAGAGTTGCTTCTCCTGGCACCCAATCTATGAGCCTCAGTTCGCACGGTGACACAGCAATAACACAGCCAGTAGCCATGGAGACAACCTTGATCAGAACCCAGGCAGAGACAACAATCCGCCGGTGTCTTTGGGAGGTGGGGGAAGGGAGACGAGAGCGTCTCCCCACCTTGATCTCCAGGGGAGTCGTTTTCCAGCGACAACCTTGGCCGAGCCCTGTACTGACTGGGAGGCCGAAAGCAGATAGGATTGGGGTTGTTTGGGTTTTAGGGTGCTGCTGATGTGAGACTAGAACACTCTTGCCTGTTCTAGAAAGGAGACTGGTCCAATACAACTTCAAAGCTCAAGTCCCTAGTAGGTCAAAGCCTATTGGCTATGTTATACCAGCAGTCAAGTCCGCCTCTGGTCAAAGCCTATTGGCTATGTTATACCAGCAGTCAAGTCCGCCTCTGGTCAAAGCCTATTGGCTATGTTATACCAGCAGTCAAGTCCGCCTCTGGTCAAAGCCTATTGGCTATGTTATACCAGCAGTCAAGTCCGCCTCTGGTCAAAGCCTATTGGCTATGTTATATCGCCTCGCCAGTCAAGTCCGCCTCTGGTCAAAGCCTATTGGCTATGTTATACCAGCAGTCAAGTCCGCCTCTGGTCAGCGCACAGGGGAAATAAGTAAATAAATAAATAGCCTAAATCAAACCTGACTTTACCTCACTAGGCTACCGTACAGTTTGATCATTGTAGTAAAACCATGTGGAGGTTTGGGGTGTAGCGCACGGTGACTGTGCTGTCCTGTGACTGGGTCTTTTTCCAGTGCCACAGCCTGCACTGGCCTCATCCTGATTCACCACTTCAGACTGGGTCTTTCGCCAGTGCCACCTTCACCAGTGTTGCCATCTCTGATTCATCAGTGTGTGTGTGTGTGTGTGTGTGTGTGTTTTTGATTGGCTCACAGCCCCCCTCACCAAACACCACTGTGCTGTGGTTGCTCTTGCCAAGGTAGACAAAGACAAAACCACAGACACCAGGCAGCAATCTGATTGGCTCTTACTAATAAAGGGCAGGACGTCCAGTTGCAGACCCACATTCCTTCCTGTCACACTCTCCGCCACGCTCATCTGTGCAACATCTCTGAGCTTCAGCTCTACTATACTGGCTGCAAAGCTGCTGCTGGAGGTACGTGTGTGTGTGTGTGTGTGTGTGTGTGTGTGTGTGTGTGCGTGTGTGTCCTCACCTGACTTTGCCCTCGTACTGGCCGTAGAAGAGGTGCTGCCTGCTCATCCACTCGGCCATGACGAACTCCAGGGCTGGTTTCCCCGTGGGGCCCGGCAGGCTGCACAGGAACTCCAGCAGGGGGTCCAGTTGGGAGTGGACCAGGTGTGCAAACACCATGATCAGAGACTACAGGGATAAACGACACCGCAAACGGCTCAGTAAGCAGGGCTCTCTCTGCAGGTCCTGCAGGGCCTACGGCAGTGTGGGGTGCTGTGTCGCCCCCTGGTGGTGTCTGACCTGCATGACGCTGAGAGTCTCTGCCTGCTGCATCTTGCTCAGGATGGCCCTGAGGATCTGGTCCAGCTGCTCCCCGAGCTGGGTGCCGGCCCGCGAGATCAGCGTGGACACCAGGCGACCCACGAAGGCGGCCGTGAACTCGGACGTGCGCGGGTCCAGCAGCTGGTTGACCACCTGCATGACGTACCACAGACCGCTGTGGCCCTGATCGTCACGCCAGCCACCCACCTGCTCCAGCGCCACCGACACATACGCACGCAAACACTCACCTCCGTTCTGCACGAGAGAGAGAGAGAGAGAGAGAGAGAAGGAGAGTGTGTGAGAAAGTGTGTGTGTGTTGAGAGTATGTGTGTGTTGACCGTATATGTGTGTGTGTGTTGAGTGTGTGTGTGTGCGTGTGTGTGTTGAGAGTATGTGTGTGGGTGTGCGTTGAGAGTATATGTGTGGGTGTGTGTTAAGTGTATGTGTGTGTGAGTGTTGAGTGTATGTGTGTGTGTGTTGAGAGTATATGTATGTGTGTTAAGAGTATATGTGTGTGTGTGTTGAGTGCATGTGTTGAGAGTATATGTGTATGTGTGTGTTGAGAGTATATATGTATGTGTGTGTGTGTGTGTGTGTGTGTGTGTATGTGTGTGTGTTGAGAGTATGTGTGTGTGTTGAGAGTATGTGTGTGTGTATGTGTGTGTGTGTGTGTGTGTGTGTTGAGTGCATGTGTTGAGAGTATATGTGTATGTGTGTGTTGAGAGTATATATGTATGTGTGTGTGTATGTGTGTGTGTTGAGAGTATGTGTGTGTGTGTGTGTGTGTGTTGAGAGTATGTGTGTGTGTGTGTGTATATATGTGTGTGTGTTGAGAGTATGTGTGTGTGTGTGTGTTGAGTGTATGTGTGTGTGTGTATATATGTGTGTGTGTTGAGAGTATGTGTGTGTGTGTGTGTTGAGTGTATGTGTGTGTGTGTATATATGTGTATGTGTTGAGAGTATATGTGTGTGTGTGTGTGTGTATATATGTGTGTGTGTGTGTGTGTGTGTATATATGTGTGTATATATGTGTGTGTGTGTGTGTGTGTATATATGTGTGTATATATGTGTGTGTGTGTGTGTGTGTGTGTGTATATATGTGTGTATATATGTGTGTGTGTGTGTGTGTGTATATATGTGTGTGTGTGTGTGTGTGTGTGTGTGTGTGTGTGTATATATGTGTGTGTGTTTGTGTGTGTTGGGGGGGGAGGGAGGATATGCTAGAGTAAAACAGAGGGTAGAACCATGAGGCAGTGCTCTAGTCCCCCAGAGGGTAGAACCATGGTTGAGGCTGTGCTCTAGTCCCCCAGAGGGTAGAACCATGGTTGAGGCAGTGCTCTAGTCCCCCAGAGGGTAGAACCACGAGGCTGTGCTCTAGTCCCCCAGAGGGTAGAACCATGAGGCTGTGCTCTAGTCCCCCAGGCTAAGCTCAGTGGCGCCCCCTGTCTGACCTGCATTGTAGTGTTGTCGTCTGTGCGCAGGGTGCACTGGGCCACCACAGGGAACGCCTGACAGATCAGCATCTGGGACAGGGGTGGCTTAGTGTGTCGCACCACCGTCGTCAGGATGTCAATGGCCGTCTGTTGGACACACACACACACACACACACACACACACACACACACACACACACACACACACACACACACGGGGATGAGGGGAGGGAGGAGGTGGGAAACTTCTCTGCTCAACAGGCTTGATTTAAGAAGAACCAGTGGAGCAATCAGTGGCATGATGGCACAAACCTTCATGTAAATGTATATCTACTCATTTCACTGGAGCACACACACACACACGCACACACACACACACACACACACACAGAGGGAGGCGGAGGTGGTGAGGTCTCACCGCACAGAGTCCGGAGGGGATCTTGTCTGGGGGGGCCTGCATGATGCTGACAAGGGTGGGGATGAGACGCATCTGCATGGGGTCCTGACATGCCTCAATCTGGGCCAGCTCCTTAAAGATGTCCTGGGCCAGGGACGCCACCACTGGGTCTGCAGGGAGGAGGACAGGGGTTAGTGTGAGGAGGACACAGGGGTTAGTGTGAGGAGGACACAGGGGTTAGTGGGAGGAGGACAGGGGTTAGTGTGAGGAGGACACAGGGGTTAGTGGGAGGAGGACAGGGGTTAGTGTGAGGAGGACACAGGGGTTAGTGTGAGGAGGACACAGGGGTTAGTGTGAGGAGGACGACACAGGGGTTAGTGTGAGGAGGACACAGGGGGTTAGTGTGAGGTGTGTGTGTGTGTGTGTGTGTATACTGTTGCTGTATTTGAGGAGGCTCTTGGCTCTAAGTGTGTGTGTGTGTGTGTGTGTGTGTGTGGGTGTGTGTGTGTACCGTTGCTGTATTTGAGGAGGCTCTTGGCTCTAGCGTGTGTGTGTGTGTGTGTGTGTGTGTGTGTGTGTGTGTGTACCGTTGCTGTATTTGAGGAAGATGGCGATGGTGAGGGGGCAGATCTTGCTCTCGGCGTTGGTGGTGAAGGCGGGGTCGACCGTGCAGACGATGCAGAGGGTCTCCATGACGAGGGTCAGAACCTCAGAACTGAACTGGGCCGCCAGCTGGACCAGCCCGTCCAACACACTGGGCAGGTAAGGCTGCAGCACATGGGTGCTCTCAGACAGCTTCAGCTGGTCACAATATCTACAGGACACACACACACACACACACACATTGGAACAATACAAGCACCACCACATCTGGTCTCTCTGATGGTTAGACCTAGAGGGCATCCCTGACAAGATGAGCCTTGTGCATGGGTGGCCCCAGCGTCTCCGAGCGTCCTGACAGGTCGGGCCAAGCGTGTGTGTGTGTGTGTGTGTGTGTGTGTGTGCGCGTGTGTGTGTGTGTTTTTACCCCCAGATGGCGCGTACGGCGGAGATGCGGACGGAGGGGGGTTGGCTCTCGTGGAGGCCGCTGACGGTGGCCTGAAGGAACTGCTGGATGAGCTCAGGAGACATGGCCGCCGTGAAACGACTCGCCGCCCACAGGGCGCGACCCAGCAGGAACGGAGACACCGCTGGAGGGAACACACACACACGCACACGCACACACACGCACGCACAGCAGATGATTCAGAACTAACCATGTTAAAAAGTAAGGTCAACACCAAGTAAAGAGGTCGGTCACACACACACACACACACCACACCCACACCCACACACCTGGCAGGTTGAGGTCGGCCAGGATGACGCTGGCGAGGAATCCGTGCATGTCAAACTGCACACGGCCGTTCTTCACGTTCTCAGTGATGATGGTCTTCACTGAGCCGAGGGCCAACATGCACGCCTCATGGAGTTTCCACCTGATGAACCCCACACACACGCACGCCACACAGACGCACACACACACACAGACACACGCACGCAAGCACACGCATGCACACACACAGACACAGACACACACACAGTTAAAACACTACTTTTGTTCATAGTTTCATCCAAACCTACCTTATATTTATTGTGTGTGTGTGTGTGTGTGAGTGAGAGAGAGAGAGAGAGAGAGAGGGATTGGTGTTTGTTGTCTCTGCTCCTGGCCGGTTCGGCCTCCTGTGTGTGTGTTGTGCACACACACGTGTGTGTGTGTATGTACCAGTGCTTGTTGCTGCTGTTTCGGGCCTGTCTGGCCTCCTGCGTGTGTGTGTGTGTTTTAGGTATGTGTACATACCAGTGCTCGTTGCCACTGTTCCGGGCCTGTTCGGCCTCCTGCAGGTGTCTGGTTGCCGCAGCGGCGAGAGCAGCAGCACTCTCATTCTGGAACTCTGCTGCCACTGCCTAGATACCACACACACACACACACACACACACACACACACTTAGATCTGGTCTATTAGTGTCTCAGAGAGACATTAGTGGTAAAGGCACTAGTGTGTATATGTGCTGGTCTCTGGAATGCAGTTAAACTGCTGCTGCTGTTTCTCATGTGTTTTATTTCCCTGCTAATCTGCTGCTAATCGCTAACAGGCGCTAACAAGGTACTAGTCACGTCTTACAACGCTTCCAGCTCAGATTATTTACCTCTTACATGACAATTGAAAAACAGCATTATTTTACAGACAGATAAGAGCCTCACACACACACACACACACACACACACACCACACACACACACACACACACACACACACACACACACACACACACACACACACACACACACACACACAGAGCATGCCCTCACCAACAGCAGGTCTTGCGCTGATATTCTGACGGAGTAGGAGAATGTGTCGTCATCCTCGTCCTCCACAAACTGCTGAGGGTTGGCTGTCCACACCTTAATCTGGACACACAGCACAGCACTGTTAGACTGAATGGGAATGTTGATGAGCTTGTGTGTATACACACACACACACACACACCTGGTTCTCAGTGATCTGCATTTAGAGTATGATGTAATAGATGAGCTCAGGTACACACACACACACACACACACAACACACACACTGGTCCTCAGTGATCTGCATGTAGAGTATGATGTAATAGATGAGTTCAGGTACACACACACACACACACACACACACACACACACACACCTGGTCCTCAGTGATCTGCATGTAGAGTATGATGTAATAGATGAGTTCAGGTAGGGCCTTCCTGACGGTACTCTTCAGCTTGTTGTTCTCCAGGAGTGTGTGAACAAACTCAAAGATGCTGAACACCAGGTTCTCAAAGCCCAACACCTCACCTGGGGGGGAGAGAGAGGGAGGAGGAGAGGGAGAGAGAGAGAGAGAGAGAGAGGGAGGGAGAGAGGGAGGGAGAGGAAGAGAGAGAGGGGGAGAGAGGGAGAGAGAGAGAGAGAGAGGGAGGGAGAGGGAGAGAGAGAGGGAGGGAGAGGAAGAGAGAGAGAGGGAGAGGGAGAAGGAGAGGGAGGGGAGAGAGAGGGAAAGAGAGAGGGGGAGAGAGAGAGGGGAGAGAGAGAGGGGGAGAGAGAGAGGGGAGAGAGAGAGGGGGAGAGAGGGAGGGAGGGGAGAGAGAGAGGGGGAGAGAGAAAAAAAGGGAGGGAGGGAGAGAGAGAGGTAGGGAGAGGAAGAGAGAGAGAGAGGGAGAGGGGCAGGGAGGGGGAGGGAGAGGTTTAGATCACACATCTTAGGAGCACTGATGTAGTGGACACACACCATCAGAGAGAGGGAGAGACCTATGGGGGGGATACCCACCATCTGAGTCCACTGGGTCGTCCACCTCCTCTGTGTAATTCACCTCAGTCCTCACATAGGTGAGCAGCTCGTTAAGGAAAATCTACCAGCACATGAATACACACACACTACACTTGCACATGTCTGCAAACATACACTCCAATCTACAAAGGTAAACACACCTGTCCAGGAGCCTGAGCAGAGTGTGTGTGTGTGTGTGTGTGTGTGTGTTTGTGTTTGAGGATATAAGGAGGCGCTCTCGGTGAGGGTGTTCCAGACGATGGGCAGGATCTGTTGCATGGACGACACCATGGGCTTGGGGAAGTTCTTCACCAGAGCCGTCACTGCCTGACAGAGACAAGCACATTTTACTAATGTACAGGAACACTGGAACAACATTTCACTAACGTACAGGAAGAACATTTCACTAACATACAGAAACACAGCAACGACCAGAGCCGTCACCGCCTGACAGAGACAGGAACACAGCACACACTTTCCTAACACTAAGGAACACAGTACACACTTAACTAACGCTAAAGAACACTTTGCTAACACACAGGAGGCCATTTGTACCATCAGGCATCTGGAGGGCCTGTGTGTGTGTGTGTGTGTGTGTGTGTGTGTGTGCCTTACCTTGAGCACCTCCATCTTGAGGCCGCTGTCTGATGAGGGTCCGTCAGGCATCTGGAGGGCCTGAATAAACGCCTCAGTGAACTGCTGGACCACTGGGAAGATTAGAGCCTTTGCTGCCCCCTGCAGGACACAAAAATGTTATATCCTATTGGATCTTAGCGCTGCACTATTGACCATGGCATCCTACTACACAGGCTTGAACACATGACAGGCAGCAAAGATTCTACATTAGTCTGGTTCAAATTGTACCTCTCTGATAACTACCAAATTGTACACCAAAGGAGCTCAGTGCTGGGGCCCCTGTTATTCTCCCTCTACATGCTACCTAAAGTATGGTGTGGCCCAAGGCTCAGTGCTGGGGCCCCTGTTATTCTCCCTCTACATGCTACCTAAAGTATGGTGTGGCCAAAGGCTCAGTGCTGGGGCTCCTGTTATTCTCCCTCTACATGCTCATAGCCATCATGCCACACCAAAATAAAGTATGGTGTGCCCCAAGGCTCAGTGCTAGGGCCTGTTATTCTCTCTCTACATGTTAACTTTGGGTTTTGTTATAAGGAAACATGGCATTACTTTCCACTTCTATGCTGACAATACCCATGCCTTTCCATGAAGCCTGATGACTGTATGCCAATAACTAAACTTGATGCCTGACCCCGAGACATTCAAATGTGGATGACTACTAATTTCCTGTGTTTAAACTCTGAAGTTATAATGATAGGCCCTAAACATTTCACCACCAAAACTTACTCAGTGGCCTTTCACTGTCACGTAACACAAAAGTTAAAGACCTTAGGGCAATTATGGACCAGGACCTCTCTCTAAATCATGTAAAACACACTTCAAAAACATCTTTTTCCACCTGTGAAACATGGCTAAGGTTAGGAAGCTCCTATCCTTTGAGGATGCTGAAAAATGAACACATGAATTCGTTACCTCCAGGCTTGATTATTGTAATGCTCTGTTCTCTGGGTGTAGGAATACCTGTATTAAAAACCTACAGCTAATACAAAATGCCGCACCCTGAACACTCACGAGGACTAAAAAATATGAACATATCTCTCCTATCCTCGCTTCCTTACACTGGCTTCCTATTAAAAATCTAATCGATTTAAAATTTTTAAATACTCCTCCTAACCTATAAAGCCCTCAACGGCCTTACTCCAACATATATTAAAGACTTACTTGTCCCTTACCACCCTTCCTAGAACCCTAAGATCCCAGAATGCTGGTCTTCTTGTAATCCAGAGAATATCAAAATCTACAATAGAAGGAAGAGCCTTTTGCTACCAAGTGCCCCCTCTTGTGGAATAATAATCCAAAGCCTTAGTTAAGACACTCCAACTAAACTAAAATAATGGAACAGATTTTTTCACTAATCCTTGCTTGTATCACTTGCAGTCAGGGCGTGGTGAAAGTCTGACTAGAAACTTCTCAGGATATCTCATAACCACAGAGAGGTGCGTGTGTGTGTGTGTGTGTGTGTGTATAAACTGACCTTCTCAACCTCCTCTATGGCACAGATGAGGTTGGCACAGGTGGTGAAGATCTCCACGGCTCGGGAGCGTGTACGGATGCCATACACCTGCAGTCACATCACACATCAATCAATCAATCAATCATCAATTGATCAATCACCTACCAATACCAACAAGAAGATCCACTCAAGCTTCAATTTCCTTCCACTACTGATGAGGCTGGTTTAAAAAAAACAAACAAAAAAACAATTCAGCAATTAATATCGATTCTCGCTTAAAAAATGCAATAATGATTCATTATTTAGTGGATCAGTGTTTTGTCCTCAGTATGTCCACTTCATATATCCATTATTGTCCTCAATATGTCCACTTCATATATCCATTATTGTCCTCAGTATGTCCACTTCATATATCCATTATTTTCTTGACCATGCAAGAGATGCACGTCAGAGAGTGGTCGATTAAAACAGAGGCTGCTCCACTGAAATCAGTGTTAGGGCAACATCCACATGGCAGCGTGTGGCAATGTTTTGTATTTTAAAAGTTTGGTGTCTGCAAATGAGTGTAGGCTTTAGTGTAAACCAGCATTTCTCAACCGGGGACCCGGCAAATAATCAGAGTGCAACATTTGAAGCTGCTTTATTATTTATCGATAATTATTTATTCGATTCACTATTTAGCACTCTTACAGGGGCCTTAAAAACAAGCACTATTTAGCACTCTTACGGGAGCCTTAGAAACAAGTTGGCTGCTCTACATTCATATTCTTTTGTGACTTAGTTCTTCCTGCCATGTGGAGACACACTGATGTAAACACACAGGCTATGAATAGTGCTTCACTTACTCATTTAGTAATAACTAAGTCATGAGTAAGAGAAACTAAAAAGGCTTCAGAATCGATATTGAATCAAATTGAATCAAATCATGAATCAAGTTGAATTGTGAACTTGTTAAATCGGAATCAAATCAATTCAGAAAATTTGCATTGATACCCAGGCCTACTATTGACAAAACCACCACATAACTCATTCAACCAGAAACCCCGAGATAATTCTCAAAGCTGCGCACACGCACACACACACACACGCCCCCAACCTCTGCCATGGTGAAGATCTTGTACATTTCAGGTAGAATCACCGGGGCAACCAGAGGCATCTGTGTGTCTGTGACCTCGCGGGTGAACTCTGCAAATCAGCGACAGACACACACACACACACATTAAGACACACATGTCAAGACACACACGTGCACACAGTAGTCAAGAACACATACACACACACTAGTCAAGAACAAGCACACATCAGTCAAGAACACACACGCACACATCAGTTTGTGTAAACAAAAGCAAAAGCACACACACCTTTCAGCTGTGTGTCTGGGTTTCTGAGTGTGTGTGTGTGTGTGTGCATGTGTAACAGTAAAAATCCTCTGTGCTGATATCTCCTCTCAGTAGTGTGTGTGTGTGTGTGTGTGGGTGTGTGTGTACCGATGAGAACCCTCATGGCTAAACGGCGTTCACATCTCCATTCATGAGCAGTGTGTGTGTGTGTGTGTCTGTCTGTGTACCTGTGAACCCTCACTGCTCCGTGCACTGCGTTGACATCTCCACTCATGAGCAGTGTGTGTGTGTGTGTGTGTACCTGTGAGGACCATCATTGCGCCGTGCACTGCGTTGACATCTCCACTCATGAGCAGTGTGTGTGTATGTGTGTGTGTGTGTGTGTGTACCTGTGAGGACCCTCATTGCGCCGTGCACTGTGTTGACATCTCCACTCATGAGCAGTGTGTGTGTATGTGTGTGTGTGTGTGTGTGTGTGTGTGTGTGTGTACCTGTGAGGACCCTCATTGCTCCGTGCACTGCGTTGACCTCTCCACTCATGAGCAGTGTGTGTGTATGTGTGTGTGTGTGTGTGTGTGTGTGTGTGTGTGTGTGTGTGTGTGTGTGTGTGTACCTGTGAGGACCCTCATTGCTCCGTGCACTGCGTTGACGTCTCCACTCATGAGCAGTGTGTGTGTGTGTGTGTGTGTGTGTGTGTACCTGTGAGGACCCTCATTGCTCCGTGCACTGCGTTGACGTCTCCACTCATGAGAGTGTGTGTGTGTGTGTGTGTGTGTGTGTGTGTGTACCTGTGAGGACCCTCATTGCTCCGTGCACTGCGTTGACATCTCCACTCATGAGCAGTGTGTGTGTGTGTGTGTGTGTGTGTGTACCTGTGAGGACCCTCATTGCTCCGTGCACTGCGTTGACATCTCCACTCATGAGCAGTGTGTGTGTGTGTGTGTGTGTGTGTGTGTGTGTGTGTGTGTGTGTGTACCTGTGAGGACCCTCATTGCTCCGTGCACTGCGTTGACATCTCCGCTGATCAGCATCTCCATGAGCAGTGTGAAGAGCTGAGGCCACGCCTCCGGCCAATCCCAGTGAGCGATGGCCGACACGGCGTATGCCACGCTGGACCGCACCTTACTGATGACCTCACGCAGACCGCCCGGCAACAGCTCCCGGATCGCCGCCTTCGCCTGGACGTCACACACACACACACACACACACACACGCGAAAGACATGACACAGTAAGGCTAATCAGGTTGAAAGAGTACATTTGTGTACATTCTTCGTAACATAGTGCTCATCGTGTTCTGCTGTGTGGGTTTGTGTGATCATACCCGTTCAGTGGTCTCAGGAGGTCTGAACTTCTCCGACTGGGAGCACCAGTGTGTCTCCACATACTGCTTCAGAATAACAGATGCCAGCTGTGCAGAGAAAAACACACACACATATGCACACACGCACACAGGCACACGCCCCAAGTCAAGTCAGTTTGTATAATAGAAATATTTGCTGATTCCTGTCCTCATGATCCAGCCAGTGTTGTTTGTGTAGCACCTCTACAGTCAGACAGACAGCAGTATCTCTACAGTCAGACAGACAGCAGTATCTCTACAGTCAGACAGACAGCAGCACCTCTACAGTCAGACAGACAGCAGTATCTCTACAGTCAGACAGACAGCAGTATCTCTACAGTCAGACAGACAGCAGCACCTCTACAGTCAGACAGACAGCAGTATCTCTACAGTCAGACAGACAGCAGCACCTCTACAGTCAGACAGACAGCAGTATCTCTACAGTCAGACAGACAGCAGTATCTCTACAGTCAGACAGACAGCAGCACCTCTACAGTCAGACAGACAGCAGCACCTCTACAGTCAGACAGACAGCAGTATCTCTACAGTCAGACAGACAGCAGCACCTCTACAGTCAGACAGACAGCAGTATCTCTACAGTCAGACAGACAGCAGTATCTCTACAGTCAGACAGACAGCAGCACCTCTACAGTCAGACAGACAGCAGTATCTCTACAGTCAGACAGACAGCAGCACCTCTACAGTCAGACAGACAGCAGCACCTCTACAGTTAGACAGACAGCAGCACCTCTACAGTCAGACAGACAGCAGCTGCACGATGACAGAAATGAGCAGAAAGGTTTGAGAACCTCAGAAATATTTTTTCCACCATCCCAACTCATGCTGACATTTTAGTCAGTCTCTTTAGTCTGCATTACTTCAGTAGCACTAATTCAGGTCTGTATTGGTGTAGGAAGAAATTATGTGAACTATTTACATTTTGGAATCTCCATGAAAAACTATTGCATCGCAATACCATAACACATACAAAAATGTGCTGCTTGTGAAATTCTTGCGTTTTTGTCTTGTGTTAGAAAGTGTCCTTTATCTGCTCTGCAGTTCACTGTTCAGTGTTAGATGCCAGAAAAATGCACTTATCTGTTGTGCACCTTTTGACTTTAGTGTTAGGAAATGTCTCATCTGTTGTGAAATGTTTTCTTCACCATGGGAAAGTGAGAAAAGCGCTTTTGATTCCTCTGTATGTCTGGCACATGTGGAGAAACTGACAAAAGCAGACTTAGACTTTTAATGACGCGCTTTTCAAACCTGCAGCTGTGCACAGCATGCGGTGAAAGATGGTGCGTCTGTGCCGCTCTGAGGCAGCCTTGAACTAGTTCCAAAAAGACAAACACCTGACTGACTGTGTGATGGGTGACGTGTGAGCTCACCTGGCGGATAGCGAGAGCTCCCTGGGGGTCGACTGTCAGCTCAGCCAGGTGAACACCAAACTCTGGCGGAGAGGAGAATAGAGAGGAAAGAGAGGCAACAGGGAGAGGACAGGAGAAAAAGAGGAGGAGGCGAAGAGAGAGAGACGAGAGAGGGGGAGAGGAGGGAGAGGAGAGTCAGTAAATACTAGGACATGAATGTCCGTAAGGCACAAGTCATTGGTACCCCCCCCCCCCCCACCTTCCCTTTGGGGGCAGCCGTGGCATTCTGGTTGGGGCTTCAGACTTGAAACCGGAAGGTTGCCGGCTCAGTCCCTGACCAGTAGACTACGTCTGAAGTGCCCTTAAATGAGGCCCCTAACCCCTCACTGCTCCCTGGGAACCACTGAAGCAGGCAGCCAACTGTACTGGGTTAGTGTGGGTTTCACCCCACTGTGTTAACTGTGTGTGTGTGTGTGTGTGTTTCACTATTTCACGGTTGAGATAAATGCAGGGACTAAATTCAAAAGTATCAAAAGAAAACTACACTCATACTCCAGGAGAACGGGGCAGAGAACAACATTCAGACACACTGCACACACCCTGCACACACACTCTCATCTCATTCACACACACTCCACACATCCTGCACACACACTCTTCTCATTCAGATACACTGCACACACCCTGCACACACACTCTCATCTCATTGAGACACACTGCACACATCCTGCACACACACTCTCATCTCATTGAGACACACTGCACACACACAATTCAATCTCCTCCCCTCTGACAGACACTACAGATCCTGTGCATAAAAACAACCAGACACAAGAACAGCTTCTTTCCCACTGCCGTCACTCTCCTGAACTGTAGATAAGTTGGGTCATTCCCACCTTGGCCATTCAGCCACTTCTCCAACACATGACATATTTCATATTTCATCATTCCACAGGACCGGTTGGGGGGGGGGGGTCTACTTGCGTGCTTTAGCTTTTGTTGCGTTTCAATGACAACCAATATATATGTTAACTTATTAGGCCTTGATAGGTCATTAGATGTCTTGTCTGCCATGTGCATGTGGTAACATGCATGAATGCACTGTATGAGTGTGCATGTGTCTGACATACACAGGGAGAGGGACAGAGAGAAACAAAAGACCTTTAGATATTTAGGGTGTGTATGTATGTGACTAATCATGTGTACTTTATATTAAGAGCAACACTATTTTGATATTTCAGTACAAACTGTCTGATGTGTGATGTGCTTATTCTTGCTGAGGTATGGAGATACTGGAAATACAAGCAACATTGCATCAGAGCCTAGTTGGACCAGTCAGTTTTT
Source organism: Tenualosa ilisha (assembly GCA_015244755.2). NCBI lineage: Eukaryota > Metazoa > Chordata > Actinopteri > Clupeiformes > Clupeidae > Tenualosa > Tenualosa ilisha. The sequence goes on along the minus strand of PYXC01001850.1, from coordinate 205,757 downwards.
CAGTCTATGTTTAAATAGCATAAACCCCACTTTGGCAGACCGCAGTGAAATGGTGTCGCCTGCAGGCTAGAACAGCCTAGAACCCAGTGTCTGTATCCTACTATACGCTGAACATGTCACCACCCTTGGAAACCAAGGACACCACTAAGTGTTTCCTAAGGTCTCTACTCAGTCACTATTTGATTGAGTTCATTCATTACTGTTGAAATGAAAAAGGAGAAACACCTGTTCTAAGGGAATATTGATTCAAATGAATTAAATTCATGAATTTTGGATTAAGTGGTTACTGCATGCATTCTCTCTATAAGTGCACACGGGCTAACAGTCGGCCTCTGGTGCGCGGGTACTAATTAGCCTGGGCCTACTTAAAACGGTACCGTGTCAAAGTAAACTCTTTGGATTCTCCATGAAAAACTGTTGCATCGCAATCACCAACAACTGATTAGTGACTGATGACTTCTAGATGACACACTGAGTTTGGCTTGTAATATTTATGGGAAAAGGTAACTGTGACTGTCAAGTTTGTGTCTAAAATTTTAATTTCAGAATTTTTTGGCAAGTTGTCTTAACATATCTGTCTAACATGAGTATCGATAACGTGAGCCAAAACGTCAGTGTTAACGTCAATTAAAACGTCAAGTTTAGCATTCTTTTTGGAATGCGCTATACAGTCAAGATGCTACTACATTAGATGTGAGGTGATTTTTTTTCTGACTCGTGAACTTTGTGAAAAAGATCGATTCAGTGCAACCTGATGCGTCCTGCTGTCGAAAGAGGGTGAGTGGTCACACAGACTTACCCTCATCCTGCTGTCGAAAGAGGGTGAGTGGTCACACAGACTTACCCTCAGTATCCCACGGCTCTAGATGGCTGCCAATAACTTAACTGGAGAATTTGATATTGAAAGTTGACAGCATGATATCCTGGACGAGGTGACGGTTTTGAACTACCGTAATTGGGTTGGTGAACAGATACCAACTGGATTAAATAGCAATTTATCCAGTCGTATGATGACAACTCTTGATTTGTTTTGCCGTGCACTCAGATGAGGGCGGATCTACTGCGGAAGGGAAAGAGACGGGACAGGGAGAGCCTGCGCAAAGACGCACAGTTCTAGTTTACATTAGAAGTGGATTTAATCTAGACTGGCGGCAGCAACCAAGTATGGGAACGGCAGTAGGCATGGCCTGCATTGTAAGCACTGGACTAGTGGGACTTGCGCAATACTTGCAATCCTGCGCCCAAATTCAGGCCCTGTTCCAATATGCATCTGCACACTACTTTTGCACTTTACATCCCACTCCATGTGTACTTGACTATTATGCACAATTTGTACATCTGTATTATGTATATATTATGTTGATATGTGCCTATATGTATATTGTTGTTTCTTGTACAGTATTACTATACTGAATGTATAGGCCCACTACTACATGTCTATCTGCTGAATGTATAGAGTCAACCTCTACTGAAGTCAAATTCCTTGTGTAAGTATAGTTGGCCAATAAAACTGATTCTGATTGTTTCCAAGGCAGTAGCTCAGTTACCGCGTCATTTTAGTCAGGTTACAGGAGTGATGTATCCTATTAAACATGCTACAAGCAAGCATGTTTTGAGAATTCACAACTTCAAAAAGGACCAGTCCTCTTCCTTTAGATCACCCAAGCCTAAACAAGCAATACTTAATTATATTTGGATCAGATTTTCAACTTGTTTGTCAGTTTGATAGAAATAGTAGATCTGTTAGCTGCAGTATTGAGAATAATTGGATGGAGTTCTAACAGCTCTGCCCATTCAACAGGTGACAGTTTTTTTGTTTTTTGACTGGGGTGTGAAGAGGATTTCAAGATATTTGCCAAAAATGACTTCAGAAAAGCATCTAATACTCTGCTTCTGTCACTTGCAGCATTGTGCCTTTCTGTGTGTGTGTGTGCTTGTGCGTGTGTATGTTGGGAACAATCAATCAGCTCCAGATGCCTGCTATAGCGACATCCAGGGAGCAGAGAGGGGTTAGGGGCCTTGCCCAAGGGAGCAGAGAGGGGTTAGGGGCCTTGCTCAAGGAAGCAAAGAGGGGTTAGGGCCTTACTCAAGGGAGCAGTGAGGGGTGAGGTGCCTTGCTCACAGGAGCAGTGAGGGGTTAGGTGCCTTGCTCACAGGAGCAGTGAGGGGTTAGGTGCCTTGCTCAAGGGAGCAGTGAGGGGTGAGGTGCCTTGCTCACAGGAGCAGTGAGGGGTTAGGTGCCTTGCTCACAGGAGCAGTGAGGGGTTAGGTGCCTTGCTCACAGGAGCAGTGAGGGGTTAGGTGCCTTGCTCAAGGGAGCAGAGAGGGGTTAGGTGCCTTGCTCAAGGGAGCAGAGAGGGGTTAGGTGCCTTGCTTACACATATGGCTTTCAGACATTCTTACACTATGTTCCCCTACAAGTCCCTCTCTCTCACACTCACTTACACACACACACACACACACACACACACACATACAAACTCCCCGAGTTGGAGCCTCCCATTAACACAGCAGTGCAATGCGCCTCACACACACATAACTCATTGGTGTGACAAGCCACACAAACGTCACACACACACACACACACACACACACGGATCTAATCAGGGGCAGACTCAGCCGGCAAACAATGCTACTGCTGACAGCATGCACTCTCTCAGCTGTCTCCCTCCAACACCCACTGAGCCTATTCTCACCCCACACACACACACACACACACACACACACACACACACACACCTACAGTGGAGGAGAGGTACTTTTAATGCAGACCCACTCTGGCTGTTCACCTATATGCTGATCTAAGCTCATTTAGAATGACACCCAAGGACGGCAGCTAAACTCCCTGCCGAAAGGCTCACACACTAATGATTTACATACTGTAAATATTTCAGTCGCTAGTGGGACTACGGAGTGACTTTCGAAGGGCAAATGTACTTTCTTTGTGGTCTCTTCAAATCTCCTAGTTTGGTTAGGGGATGTACACTAAAAAGAACAGTTAAGCAGCTTCCTTTTGTTTTCTGTTGTCAAAATAGACTCGTAAACTCACAGTCTCCACATTAGCGGTCAAAACAGCGCATCCAACAGAGAGTGAAGTGTGAGGGAGTTTAGTGAAGGGGTCCCTCTCGGCAGGGCGCTGCGTCAGTGGTGATGCTGCAGCTGGCGTCTGTCTGCGGAGGAAACTCCACCAGCGCATCCATGCCGAGGGAGGGGAGCGCGGGAACACTAGTCCCGGGAACGCGGCCAGGCGACGGAACACATGGGCGGCCAAATCAGGGGGGCAGAGAGGCTAGTCTGGTCCACTAATGCTAGAGATGACTTACTTACAGAATCACAAACACTAATGGATGTCAGACACAAGTGGGTTGCTCTTTAGTGAAGTTTTTGTGCCACCTTATGTTACTGATTAGCTATGAGTGACGTGCATCAAATAAAACCCCAGCATGTCGTTCTTCAATTCGCAAAATTGTCATTTCAGTTCATCAAAACTATTCTTCATGGAACATCAATAAGGGATGTAGGTTCTGTCTAACATTTACCAGCTTGATAGACTCGAGTTAGCCACAAGCCTTCCATTTTACAGCCAGATCTTAATGAGACACCTACATAGCCAGCATTTAACGGTAATTGAAATGTTTGTTAAATGAGATGCCATAATATGCCTGTTAGCCGGTTAGCTACAGTGAATGCACTGGCCACGCTGGTCTCATTCCCCCAAACTTGTTACTGGCTGCAGTTGACACTAGCCATCTTTGCATCTGGACTGTCATCCTAAACTGCTTGTTTATGACATGGCGCTATAATTATGTCCTACTTGGCTAAATGCTGTTGTACATTTGTTGTCCTGTGAAAAGTTATCAAGCACAATGGCAACAGCTGCGCAGGGCCTTGTTTCCTCACTGCTATTCGCATGGTGTCATCTCCATCAGTGTCGGCAGGAAGCTACAACCCAGCTAACATGCGAGATCGCGCCTGCTTACCCTCCGTCACTTCCAGCACTTTGACCTGCTCCTCCGCGGCAGCTCGGACTTCTTGGACAGGCGACAGGATAGCGGTGAGTGTTTCTATGAGGGCCTCCTTCAGTCCCTGTTGAACCGGGCCGGCGGCCGCAGCCGGACCCGAACCCGAAGCGCTCATGCCCGCCATATTTCCAACCGTATAGCGCGAGCCGCGAAAGCACCGGGGAACCGTAAGAATGCTGCACCAGAGCGCGCCAATGCACGACCAGGTGGGCGGGGTTTGACGATGACAACTTATTTCCTTTCCCGGTCCTGCTTCCTCCGTGACCGGACCTGGAGCGCCGCCCGGTGGGCAGGCGGTAAAATAACCAGTCTTACCTCCATCCATTTCGTTCGTCTTTTGGGAGCAGGCCAGGGTGTTTGGTAGCGTTGCACAGTATCATGTTTCCAATCATGCCCTGTTACTTCATATGTAATTCCCCAAACACTGAGTATTAGGTTTATCGTTTGAGTGAACCAGTGCGCCTGCCCACCTCGAAAAGAACATGATATGCAGAGTAGTAATAATTAGTGCAAATGAAAAGTGGTTAGTTACCAAATTCCAGCCAGTGGCCTAGAACTGATATGTTCTGCAGTGCAGTAATGCACAGGGGGAATCTCTTAAAGACAAACAGGTTGGGCTGGCAACATGAAGAGAAGGCAGTCACTATTACACACACATGAGGAGGCAAACCAGTTTTAATTCCACAGTGGAAACAAACAGCATGTTCCAGTCAAGGTGCACCCATCAAAATATCCACATGTTCTCCTTCGTCTGCTACAAGGCCCTACAGGGGAAAACTCATTTCAGCAATCTGTACAAATGACAAAGTCTACTCCACAAAGCTACGGGCCCAAACGCCTTTTTCATAGTGGCCACTGAACCCAAAAGTATCCAGTTCAGTTATTGCTGAAGATAAATAAAGCTATACTACATCAGGAACAAAGTTCATATCATTCAAATACATGTACCAAAGCGGCCCACTGAAAAATAACTCCGATTTCTTTCAGTTGTTTACAGTCACATTTGTGTGGTGAGGTGTGGCGAGGGAGGGGAGGGGTTCTGGACTGCCTCGGCACAACCCGCCCAAGCTGGGGAGACAGACGGGGTTCACCACAGGGAACGCCATTCCACTCTGCCACACACACACACACACACACACACACACACACACACACACAGGGTCCAGAATACAAAAGAGAGTGAGAGCATAACAGTCCAGATTTAGAGGAGAATATAGGGAAGGAACTCAAAGGCAGCATGGGAAAGGGCTGTGTGTGTGTGTGTGTGTGTGTGTGTGTGTGTGTGTGTGTGTGTGTGTGTGTTGGGGTAAAGGGCATCCAAAAGCACACTTGAAAGCCAAGCTGCTGTGTGAAAGTGAGTCTGTTTTGAGTATTTTGGTCCTCATGGTGTGCCGTAGTGGTTGTTGGCAGCACAGCTGGAGCAGATGTAGTCGTCTCGCTCAGCCTCCTCCACGGACACGCCCACACAGATCTGATGGAACCACTGGTTACAGCTGCCGTCACACTGCACCCAGTTCACCTGAGGAAAACGCACACACACACACAGAGGAAGTTATGAGCCACGCACACACACAGCTGGATTTAAACATCTGAACCTCCAACAAAACCAGCTGATTCTAGTCAGGTAACACAACTGCTCAGTCAGGAAGACCAGCAGGTGGCTGAAATCCTCTGCGAAGGTAAAAACTGACTCATCTGTCTAAGCCAGGCCTTTCCAACTCTAATCTTTTCCAAGTGAGCCCAGGAGTCAGGGGGTCTTATCTGCATCTGCAGCCCCACTCCAGCTGCCCAGCCTATGGGAGAGGCCCTGCTGGGCATCCCAGGCTGGGGACAGCGCCTCCTGGTGGCCCCTATCATTAACGAGCAGCGCTGCGCCATCCTATGGGTGACTGTGACATGCTCATGTTTATTGGTGTTCCTCAGCATCTTCTCAGGACCACTGCTTTCACCATGAGCTCTGATCCAGCTGGGGCCGCGTGGGTCACTGGATGCAGGGCAACATGTGGCTACATGTGGCAACATGCATCTCTGCCTTTGCGGGTCTACACACTGCGTCTATATGTGCCAGAGAGTGAAAGTGTGTGTGTGTGTGTGTGTGTGTGTGTGTGTGTGTGTAACTGACCTCCTCTCCCTCCGGCTGCTGGCAGTGTAGGGAGGCGCAGCGGGCAAACTCGTCCTCAGAATCGTCTGAGCCGGAAGCCTGGAGTGAGCTCTGTGGGGAGGAGCCTGTGCTGTGCGCCTCCCTGCGCTGCTCCTCCCTGCGCTGCTCCTCCTGCTGCCTCCTCTTCTCCCGGCGCCGCTCCTGCCGCCGCCTCCTCTTCTCCTCCCGCCGCTCCTCGCGGCTCTGTGGCGACAGCTCCTGAGTCTTGGGCCTCTTCTTCTGTGGTTTCCTCAGCCGCGCCTCCGGGGCCTCCTTTTCCAGACGCCGCTTGCTCTGCTTCTCCCCGCCGCCACCACTGCTCACACACTCCTTCTTGTTCCGGAACGGCACATCCTGTGGAACACACACCTCCACAGTCAGATACACACTCACTCACAGTCACTGCCAGTCTCATTGTGAGGCGCTGTGCTAAATGGGGCCCTGTAACACTGGGCTGTGAAAAGCTAACACACACTCAAACACACACTCAACACACACTCAAACACACATGCCTAAAACATGTCTGTGGAGGCCAGATTGGAAGACTGGAAACATCAAATGATGTGTGGAGTGTGGTGTGTGTTGCTCTGACCTGTGTTTTGGTGTGAGGCAGACGTGTGTGTGTGTGTGTGTGTGTGTGTGTGTGTTGCTCTGACCTGTGTACTGGTGTGGGGCGGGCTCTTCTCCAGGGAGGCATAGTAAAGGTGGTCGCAGTGGCTGGAAGAGGCGTGGCTGGCAGTAGGGGCGGGGTTAAGGCGTGTCTGCAGGTTGAGCAGGAGCTGCTGAAGTTCCGGAAGAGTCACCTGCAACAGCAGCCCCTCAACCACCAGCTCCTCCAGATCAGCGCTTACACCTACACACACACACACACTCTTCAGATATTAGACAGGCATGCACAATTCCTCATACACATACAGTAAGGGATGGAGACAAACATGCGCGCACACACACAGTCACACACCCCAAATGCTGTGTGTGTGCGCGTGACGATTTACATGCATACATTTAGCAGACACTTTGCGTCAACTATCAATCACCTCAGGACAAGAGAAATTCATGGTTAAGTGTGTTGCTCAGGGGCACAGCAGTGGCAGCTGGGATTGGAACTCACAATTTACAGGCTGCTGGCATACTAGCCCACCCAACCCCAACCCCAACACTGACCCCAACACACTGACCCCAACCCCAACCCCAACCACCCCAACCCCAACACTGGACCCCCAACCCCCCAACACTGACCCCCAAACACCCAACCCCCAACCCGCCCAACCCCAACACTGACCACTGAGCTGGAGGCAGGGCTGCTCGATGAAGAAGCCGCTCCACTCCTGAGACGAAGGCGACGCACTGGGACTCACACTCTTCCTCCCCTGCAGGGCATCATGGGAAAAAAACAGGTTCTAATCAGAAGTCTGATTAAAGGCAGTGAAGTATGTGAGGGCTCAGGGCTGAGGGGGTCACTGGGATTCGGTCTGTGTGTGTTTAGCGTGACGTACGTTTGTGGAGGCGTGTCCAGGGGATGCGGAGGCGGCGGTGGTGTGTGTGTGTTTCTTGCTGGTTGGCCAGCGCTGCGGGGTGGGGGAGGGGAGCTGCTGCACGCGGTGCTGCCATTGGACGGTGCGCTCGATGAGGTAGCGCAGGGCGTCTCCTTCGGGCAGGCGGACACGGATGCGCTGCAGCGCGGCCAGCAGGGGGAGCACTCTCTCCAGGGGGGGCTTCTCCGAGCGCCGGCACAGCGGGCACAGCCACGGACGCCCGCCCGCCCCGCTCAAGGGGTCCTGAGGCGCCGCTGCGCTCGCCACACAGCTGGGGTGGTAGAGGTCGTGGCACAGCTCGCACTGCAGCATAGCGCCAGAGGGGGCGCTCTGGCACACACACACACGCAGAGACGAGGGGTCCGCGCCAGGCTGCAGCTTAGCATCGTTAGCGCAGCGCAGCGTTGCTACCAGCTCCAGCTCCTTCACACGCACCTCACCCAGTGTGGCCATCTGGCGCGCGCGCACACACACACACACACCACACACACACCACACACACACACACACACCACACACACAGGTTAGTCAGGTCAAACTCCTATAACATACGGTGCCTCCATATTCCTCAGATCTCTCAGCCATGCTGCACAGACTGAGCACGTGCAGTACTAGTACAAGGTTTCTTCCTAGAATAACCACCACACACACATATTGTAAATGGGGCAGTATAAATATAACTGAATTGAACAGTCTATGTTTGTGTGTACGTCTACGTGTGTGTGTGTGTGCGTTTGTTGAGCGCGAGTCTCTTACAGCTGAGGCAGTAACTTTGCTCTCTGTGATTGTGTGTACATCTGTGCATGTGTGTGTGTGTGTGTGTCTCTTACAGCTGAAGCAGTATCTTTGCTCTCTGTGATTGTGTGTACATCTGTGTGTGTGTGTGTGTGTGTGTGTGTGAGTCTCTTACAGCTGAGGCAGTGTCTTTGCTCTCTGTGATTGTGTGTGTACATCTGTGTGTGTGTGTGGTGTGTGTGTGTGTGTGTCTCTTACAGCTGAGGCAGTGTCTTTGCTCTCTGTGATTGTGTGTACATCTGTGCGTGTGTGTGTGTGTGTGTGTGTGTGTCTCTTACAGCTGAGGCAGTGTCTTTGCTCTCTGTGATTGTGTGTACATCTGTGTGTGTGTGTGTGTGTGTGTGTCTCTTACAGCTGAGGCAGTGTCTTTGCTCTCTGTGATTGTGTGTACATCTGTGGTGTGTGTGTCTCTTACAGCTGAGGCAGTGTCTTTGCTCTCTGTGATTGTGTGTACATCTGTGTGTGTGTGTGTGTGTGTGTGTGTCTCTTACAGCTGAGGCAGTGTCTTTGCTCTCTGATAGTGATTTCTCCACGTCACTGAGGGAATCCAGTCGGCTTCGCCTGAGAGGGGGTGAGGTCTCCTTCACTCGTTTCACCTTTGACCTTTGGGAGCCCGCACCAGACTCACACCGAGGGCACAATACCTACAGACACACACACACACACACACACACACACACACACACGTCACAAAGTTAGTCTAGTTCATATCAGCGTTAATATAACTGAACTCATGTGAACTTTCATGTTTGTGCACTTTGTGTAGCGTGTGTGTGTGTGTGTTCCAGCTAAGGCAACATTTTCAGATTTATTGCATTTTAAGTGTGTGTGTGTGTTACCTCCAGCAGTGCAGGTATGTGAGTATATGTATGCATGTATAAGTGATGTCAATGTCGATTTAAAAAAATAAATCTAACTTCATTTTTCAGATGTGATTAATTAATCACCATTAATCCCAATCACACATTTAAGGTTCTAGAATTCTTCTTGATTTATTTTTTTTTGGTGAAGAAAGAACGTCACACATCCCCCTGGTTAACACAGGCTTCAGCAAAGTGGCGCTCCTTGGTTTCTTACACACCCAACATGAAAGAGTGTAGCGGCCACAGGGGTGCCCAGGGGTGACTGACCACATCATTTTTTCAACGTGCGAGTCCAGCAAATTCCTTTGTCAGGCTTTCATTTTGTTAACATTACTGTTTAAAGAGACAATGCATATTTCAACAACCTCGTCGGGGCAGGTGTGTGTGTGTGTGTGTGTGGTGTGTGTGTGTGTGTGTGTGTGTGTGTGTAACCTCTAGCAGTGAGTAGTGTGTTGAGCGGGGCAGGTGTGTGTGTGTGTGTGTGTGTGTGTGTGTTACCTCTAGCAGTGAGTAGTGTGTTGAGCGGGGCAGGTGTGTGTGTGTGTGTGTGTGTGTGTGTGTGTGTGGTGTGTGTGTGTGTGTGTGTGTGTGTGTGTGTTACCTCTAGCAGTGAGTAGTGTGTTGAGTGGGGCAGGTGTGTGTGTGTGTGTGTGTTATTGGTGAGTGTGTGTGAGTGGGGCAGTGTGTGTGTGTGGTGTGTGTGTGTGTGTGTGTGTGTGTGTGTGTGTGTTACCTCTAGCAGTGAGTAGTGTGTTGAGTGGGGCAGGTGTGTGTGTGTGTGTGTGTGTGTGTGTGTGTGTGTGTGTTACCTCTAGCAGTGAGTAGTGTGTTGAGTGGGGCAGGTGTGTGTGTGTGTGTGTGTGTGTGTGTGGTGTGTGTTACCTCTAGCAGTGAGTAGTGTGTTGAGTGGGGCAGGAAGGTTTTGGTGGCGCTCTCTCTCCATGCTTCCACCTCGTTCACCAGCCCCTCCAGACGCACCACAGGCTCTAGGGCCACGGGGATCCCCCGCGCCCGCCCCACCAGCTCCCACAGGCACGCCAGCACAGGAACACGGCCGCCCAGCTACACACACACACACACACACACACACACACACACACACACACACACACACACACACAATACAAGACATGAGTTTGTTTACATGGAAATATGTCCGATACCCCTCCAGCTCAATAAAGGCCAAGAGCAGGAGCAGTGATGGGGCCGGAGCAGTGACGGGCAGGAGCAGTGACGGGGCAGTGACGGAGCAGGGGCAGTGACGGGGCCGGAGCAGTGACGAGTGACGGGGAGCAGTGACGGCAGTGATGGGGCAGTGACGGGCAGGAGCAGTGACGGGGCAGTGACGGAGCAGGGCAGTGACGGGGCAGGAGCAGTGACGGGAGGCAGGAGCAGTGACGGGGCAGTGACGCAGTGACGGGGCAGGAGCAGTGACGGGGCAGGAGCAGTGACGGGGCAGTGATGGGGCAGTGACGGGGGGCAGTGACGGGGCGGGCAGTGACGGGGCAGTGACGGGGCAGTGACGGGGCAGGAGCAGTGACGGGGCAGTGACGGGGCAAGTGACGGGGCAGGAGCAGTGACGGAGGGCAGTGACGGGGCAGTGACGGGGCAGGAGCAGTGACCTGAGGGCAGTGACGGGGGGCAGTGACGGGGCGGGCAGGAGCAGTGACGGGGCAGTGACGGGGCAGTGACGGGGCAGTGACGGGGCAGGAGCAGTGACGGGGCAGTGATGGGGCAGTGACGGGGCGGAGCAGTGATGGGGCAGTGACGGGGCAGTGACGGGGCAGGAGCAGTGACGGGGGGGGCAGTGACGGGGCGGAGGGAGGGGGCAGTGACGGGCAGTGACGGGGCAGTGAGGGCAGGGGCAGGAGCAGTGACGGGGAAGTTACCTCAATAGAGTATCTAGTTACTTTACTTCAGTTCCTGCTTTGAATTCTAATTAGATTACATTACTTGTTCCGCCTTTTTAATCTGTAATGTTCTCCACCCACCTCCTGGAGCAGATAAAGGGCTGTTTTTCACTATTAGGCATTTCTAACATCGCATCAGTTAGGCGTCAGTCAAACCTCCCCAATTATATCAGGAGGTTCTCTACTCTACTATTAGGGAAAATAAAAAAAACTCTGATTAGGCAATAATCTACACTTGCCTGCATCTTTCTTACAGTTTTCGTCATGACTGACATCGGTACGGGGGCAATTTCTTGGATTGTTTTACAGCAAGCATATAGATAAGCCCGCAAAATGAAACATGAATTCATTAAAGTGATATGAGACTGCATCCAGTAGCCTAATTTATGTGTTTAAGAGAATAGGGTACAAACTAAATATAGCCTATTAGAATTATTTGTAAATGTCAGATGTTACAGTAGGTTTAACCACATTTATATGAATAATATAAACGACACTGGGTACATCTTGCATTCACTGCGCACAGAACGACACTGGGTACATCTTGCATTCACTGATTTTTTTTTCGTCACGCAATAAACTGGAAATGATGTGGATGTCTCCTTTCCCTCAGACACTTGAGCTTTGGCCCAGGTCTTCTCTCTCTTCCGCCAACTAGGCACGCAAGACCTACTGACTAAAACAGTGCGGCCTACTTCATCACGCATACCGATCAGTTCATTTAATCAGCCAGATATGATTTCACTGCGCAAAGCGTTGGAAACGCTGAAAAAGTCTGATACTGTAGTTAGTAACGGTAATGAACTTACTGATATTTTAAAGGTAGCTTGCTACGTTATCTCGTTCTCGCAAAATGTAATGAAATTACAGTAATGTATTTCTTTGTAACGCATTATTTTATTCACTGGGCATCGAGACAGAATCTTAATGTCTCCCCTTCCTCTTCTTTTCTCCCTCTCTCACACACACACACACACACACCTGCAGGACTTTGGCCTCCTGTGGCGCATGCACACACACACCCCTGCAGGGTGTGAGCCTCCTGTAGCGCGCATCCAAGCGCTGCACCGTGCGCACGCACACACACACACACACACACACCTGTAGGGCATGAGCCTCCTCAAGCCAGTCCTTGGCTTTGGTGATGGCATCAGTGAGCTGCAGGCAGTTGGGCAGAAAGGCTGGAACACTTTCCGCCTCCTGGACCGCTGACTCCAGGGAGGCCAAACTGTGGCGGGGTCTGGACACACACACACACACACACACACACACACACACAACACACAACACACCACACACACACGCGCACACACACACACTTAGACAATGAGGCTTCAGGTCTCATAGACCTTTCAAGCAACATCAGTTGAGCGTCTTTTTAGATGCAGACAGGAGTGTGTGTGTGTGTGTGTGTGTGGGCACATTTTTGTTCAATGCCAAAAGGCCAGTCTCTTGGAGGATTTCTACTCAGAACCATCAACTGACTGGGTGGCTGACCAGTGTGGTGTGTGTGTGTGTGTGTGTGTGTGTGTGTGTGTGTGTGTGTGTGTGTGTGTGTGTGTCAGACAGAGGGAGCAGTGCCAGCCCAGTGAACAATCCTATGGAGGGCTGATCCAGCTAATCTGGCAGGAAGCTGCTTTTAGTCCAAACGCCAACACTGCACTTTCCCCTACACACACACACACACACACACACACACACACCACACACACACACACACGCACACACACGAGACGAGAGTACAACTAACCCCTAATTCAGCCAGCCCAGAATTCTTACAATGCAATAGATCATTACTGGTTTGAAAACCATTATTAAACTGAGAACATCTTCCTTAGTGTGTATACACGATCTACTTTAGAGCTCATACCGCACGACAACACACACACACAGCCATGACTTCATGAGATTTACTGTGTGTGTGTGTGTGTGTGTGAAGCTAAAGCTTACTTGTTTGTTAAGGCAGTTTTCAAAAATTGAGTGTAAACAATTTTCAAATGTCCTGCAGGTCACTGGAGTGTATTCAAATATCTTGTGACTACATACAACCACTATGTGTGTGTTTTCACATGTGTGTATGTACTATGTGTGTGTATTCACATGTGTGTATATTCACATGTGTGTATGTACTATGTGTGTGTATTCACATGTGTGTATGTACTATGTGTGTGTATTCACATGTGTGTATATTCACATGTGTGTATGTACTATGTGTGTGTATTCACATGTGTGTATATTCACATGTGTGTATGTACTATGTGTGTGTATTCACATGTGTGTATGTACTATGTGTGTGTATTCACGTGTGTGTATGTACTTGTGTGTGTATTCACGTGTGTGTATGTACTTGTGTGTTTGCGTTTCACCTGGGCCCTCTCCTCCTGATGTTCACACACACGTGTACATGGTCGTGCGCGTGTAAATATGTGTGTGTTGTTGTCGTGCGTGCGTGCATGCGCGTCTCACCTGGCCTTGAGCAGCAGCTGTGCCCTCTCCTCCTGATGTTCACACACCGTGAGGAGCTCCTGCAGGCGTGCCATGTTCCTCTCCACACACTGATGGGCCGCCAGCCCCACGCCCTGGTCTATGAGCCTGCGCATGCAGTCCAGCGTGAGTGTGTGTGTGTGCGTGAGGGCGTGTGTGTGCGAGCAAGCCTCACGCACGGCCGCCACCCAGCGCGCCTGCTCCACGCGCTCCCGTAACACACACAGCTCGGACAGCTCCACGTCAAAGCCAGCGCCCTCGTCCAGCAGAGCCTGCACGGACGACACACACACACTCCCGTCCTCCTGCTCCAGCTCCGCCTCCAGAACGCCACAACACCGCCGCTGGAAGTCCTCAACGCGGGACAACATGTCCTACACGCGCGCACACACACACACACACACACACACACACACACAGGTTCAGTTACGTGTCAACACACACTATTTACACCTGTGCTACAGGGTGTGTGTGTGTGTGTACGCCTACCTTTAGGAGTGGAGCCTGTCTGATGTGACAGGGCAGGTTGTACAGTTGCGTGACAAATGCCCTCAGTTCCTCCACTGTCACCTGGTTTTGACATTTCCCTCCTCCTGAGCGATACCTGCACACACGCGCGCACACACACACACACACACACCACCAAGTAAGTGAGTGAGAAAGAGAGAGGAACATAAGGGTGTGCCCAAATGTGCAGCATGACAGGGTAAGCATTACATAGAGTGTGTGTGAGAGAGTGTGTGTTTGTGTGTGTACCTGGTCTGCCTCTTGCCGTTGAGTAGTTGCTGGGCAGCACTGGCGCTCTTCTCCGCTTCCTGAATGGCCACTCGGAGGCGCTGTTGCAGCTCACTGTCTGGATACGATTTACGCTCCGACTCCACCATTCTACTGCGGAACTCATCCACATCTGACACACACACACACACACACACACACACGTACATTTAGATACAGCGCTCATTCACATTTTTGCACTTCTATCCAAAGCAACTAACATTAGTCTACTATTAATTCCATCAGGGCCAGTTCAGGGCTAAGTGCCTTGCTGAAGGGCACAACGGTGGCAGCCAGAATTTGAACCCACCATTTTTCCAGGCTACTAGCTACTAGTATGCTAGCCACCACCGCCCACTCTGGAGCTCCCCCTACAGGCGTGGATTTTTCTTTCAAAAATAGCAACAGCATTGTACATTCACCAATCCATGTGAATTTACTCATAAACCAAAGAACAGGAAGCAGCGATGATCATTTTCATGCGTTACATTGACCAACAAGCACCAAATACATTTCGATTTCATTTACTTTAGTTTTGTTTCCTCGACCCGTGTTTCAGACCCTGCAAGTGTAGTAACCACGGGATCTATGCTGGAGGCGGCCGAGAGAGCCGTCATTCACCCCGTAATCAGCCATTTAATCAAAGTGACCACGAGGCTGATAAATTAATCTAAAATGTTGCCTAGTGTGCCTATAAAAACACAAAAGTTTGTTTTATTTTAATATTCGATCAAAATAAATAAATAAAACAGAATACTGTTCCAAAAATATTTGATAGTTGCTGCCTTAAGTAAGTGTGTGTGTGTGTGTGTGTGTGTGTGTGTGTGTGTGTGTGTGTGTGTTTATGCTGTAGTGGAGCCATCCATCTACCTGCTTTTATTTTCCCAGTAGCACACAGTAGTCCAGCTCTAACAACCATGATCATAACACAGTTCCACAAGAACTAAATCTACTCATTACTGAACACATGCACTTATGCTGGATTTATGTGTGTGTATACATGCATGTATGTACATATGCTTGTGTGTTTAGCTGTGTGGCTTAAGTAAGTATACATGTGTGTGTATATGCATGTGCATGTATGTGTGTATAGTTGTGTGGCTTAAGTATGTAAGTATATGTATGTGTTTGTGTATGTATGTATGTATGTATATTTGTATGTATGTATGTGTGTATGTATGTATACAAGTATGTATATGTACACTGATCTTTGGTATGGCTTAATTGCTACAAT